>OZ021723.1:12404231-12881731 GCA_963978545.1 Linyphia triangularis | reverse complement strand
AAACTGCATTTTTCATCATTCATGTACCTTTTTCTTAAAAACTGCACAAATTATCTTCCTAAAATTTTTACCACATATTCCTTTTATGTATCTGTAGACACTGGAGGGAGATTTTGTTTTTATTTTAAAAGTATCTTTTGATTTGGCTTATTTTGGCAAAAAAAAAAAAAACTTTTGATTTTTAACAAATTTGAGTGACTTTCACAAAGAATCGTTTAAAAACAAAAGTAAATGAATAACAATAAAAACCTACTTCAATAGAATAACAAGTGTTTGCTATATATATTGAAAAAAAGTAGGCTTCTATGTCAATTACTTTCTGAGAAAAAGGTTTATGAAATATACAAATTAACATTATCATAACAGTGGATACCAACTCCTCCTTAAAGGACTTCAATATTGATCATGCTTTTTGGGTTGTAACTAAAACTTTTCCAACATTTCTTAATACCCAAATCGGATTACTTATTTTTTACCTATTAAAAATAATTATTATCAGAGTAAATCACCAGTATGCAATATAAGTTGCATTATTCTAAAGTACATGGTGGATAACAATCATAATTTCTAAACGTTTATTTTTCTTAATGATTACTATTAACCCACTGACGGTCATGGGAATGGGCGAAATTCCCCAGTTGTTTTCCCTGCAATTATTTTTAAATTATATTTCTAATTCAAATACATATTTTTTTTTTTAATTTTTTTTTTATTTATTTTGTTTTAGATAGGTTATAGACTATCATCCTAATAAAAATATCTAAAATATATCTTATTTTAAATTTTATTTATAAACTTAAAAATGTTGTGTATTGCTAGAAAAACTAGGGATCCTAAGACGTATATATACGTGCATGACCGTCAATGGGTTTTAAAGTTCAACTTTCATAAAGCCGTATAAAATTACCACTGATCTGAATGACCTAAATTTTGATCAGCATATGAGCGTAGAATGGATAATTGGAATGGCATACGAAAAAAATAGTAAGAAATAGTTTTTTCTTAATATTATTTTTCTTTTTATCTTGTTCGAATATACAGAGATGTTTCCGTTCAATCTAAGTAACTTTTCTTTTATACAGTTTTTTAAATGTCGAACTTTAATTATAATCATCTTATACTTAAGTTTAAGTTGTTTAGTTCACCAATTCGTATGCGTATGCAACATCGCATATATCTTATGGTGTAGGTATAATTTTGACAAATGAATTAAAAATACTGGTACTCAAACAATCCATAGTTGATTTATTTAACAACAATTTTTTTTTTATTAAAACTAAAAGAATCAAAATATAAAAATAATCCTCCAAGTTAAAGATAAATTATTCTAATAACAGGGAAAAAAATTAATTACCACCATCCTAATAATTACCAATAACTATTTAAAATTCCCCAAACCTCATTATAACTCTCAAACAGGTATTTTGCAAATACCACTTAATAAAATCAATACATCTTCAAAAGCATTTTAATTATTTCTCTGTTTAAAAGATAGCAATTTTAAATGATGGTTTAAATCATTTTCTACTAGTAAGGTTGTTATTAAAACTCCAAGAATGAAACATAAAATATACTCTAGGTAGTAAGCGAAAGTGACGCCCCATAAAATATACCTTACCTTTGATATTAAGTCCGGAATTTCAACTATCTCAAACATTCCCTGACATGGAGAATATATAGTTCTTGGCGCTAGGTCTCAAATTCCTTCAGATTCCGCAGACGTTTTATTTTAAAATCAGTCTTCAACCAAGTGAGAGAAGTATAGATAAAATTTTTCAACTCATTCTGAGAAGTTATACTGACGGTTCCAGTTAGGTTTATTTTAAGAGGTAGTAAAACATTCTCCAAAACATAATGAATCTGTTGAAGGGGATAATTCTTTAGGTTGAGTTTAAGAATTAACTGCAGCAATTCGTCAAAGCTTTTCTTTTAAGGAAATTGAACTTGGTTTTCATATTTTTGGAATATGGGTTTTAAACGCAATCTCTACAACAAAAAGTTATAACCGATCATAAAAAGACGTTTAAGATTAAATTCGGAGATTGAATTGTTGAATTTCATCTTTTTCTTTCATCGAACATTGGTTTCATGGAAAGAACATGTTCACGCATAAAATGGCTAAATTTAAAATTCTAACGATTGATTGATTGATTGATTGATTGATTGATTGATTGATTGATTGATTGATTGATTGATTGATTGATTGATTGATTGATTGATTGATTGATTGATTGATTGATTGATTGATTGGTTGATTGATTGATTGATATAAATCAATCAGGTAATACTTTACATTATTTTAAACACTGTGTTCGATTCAATATAGTAGAATAACAGAAGGATCTTACACATGTATGTTCCATTAAATTGACCGATGATATCGTTATTTAACTAATATTAAAGCCCATATTTTATCACATCAATCAATAACATATGTAACTCACGTTCTTTACTATCGTAGTCATAGGTACATGATTTTTTATTTTGAAATGACATAACTGCGAAACATTGAGAGACAGAAAGAAGAGTGGTATAATGGATAGACAGGTAAAGAATTTTAAATAAGTAGGCTTTCAAAATTCAGTATTAAAATATGGCAACGGATTTTCGTAAATTGTAAACTTAATCTAAGGAACTTAAGTGTTCCTGTTGAAAAAGAATCATGTGGTCCCTTTTATAAATAATGCAGCCAAAATAGACACTGCATTTCGGATGAACATTGCAACGAAAAGTCGCATAACTGAACGACAATACACTTTGAAAATTGACACTAAATGTTACATTTTAATATTATTTAAATGAAATTTTATCTTAAAAAGCCATGCGAAATTCAGTTCCTGTGCTTGAAAGAGGAAGTAATACAGAATTTATGAATGAAATTTTGTTGAAAAATTTATCATTTACGCAGTTCATAGAGCCCAATACGTCAAACTGACTGCGCCTTATAGAATCTCCCTCTTACTAAAACTTTATGCGTTTACTCAACAGGCTACCAGTGATGCACTTTCCCTAGATTAGTACTCCATTTAGTAGTAATCATTTCTTTTATCATAAGCCTTTCAATGACACTGCTTGACATGTATCATAATTGACTGGCTATAGGTAATTGGTAACTGTAACAATTGTACTCCTCTTCCGACCACTGGACTTATAGCAAGTTGATGATATCGAGTAATAAAGGTTTCAACAACGCGTACCTGCATACTCGATGGTACTGTGTCTATCAGAATTGTCTAACCAAGAAGTCTAGCTTTGTTATTACCATGGAAACGATATATTTTACCCTTCTGGAAGCCAAATAACTATACTAAAATTCGCCCTTACTTGGCATCAGTAAATGAGCTGTAGGGTGGATCATTCCGCGTATGGAATGTAGTTCCCACAAATCTGACGATTCATCTTACCTCAGCGCAGTTCAATGACGTCACATGGGAATGGAATCATACGCAGCCGATCAGGGAGTATTGAAACCAACTTGCACCTCCGAATGATGTCAAGTAATTGTGATTTTTAGTATAAAGCCGGACAATACCAAATAAGAGTTCCCTCTTCCTTCACCAGGTGGCGTGGCTGAGAATTGAAACAAAGACCGTTCTGACTATGCACCGTCACGTCATCTCTCGCAACTACCGTATCACGCTGAGCCACAGCGAGCATCGCGTCTATGTCTTGCACATCAGGAACGTGCAAGAGGACGACAGGGGATCCTACATGTGCCAAGTCAACACGGTGCCGATGCTCTTCCAGGTTGGATATCTGGACGTGGTGGGTGAGTGTTTCTATCACACTGTATATTAAAGTGGAGAACGCATGCTAATTTTAACCGTAGCCATTGTTATCCTCCTACCATCGGAAGTTGATTATGCAACTCTGTCAAAAATAACCTTATATGTATGATACCTCGACGTGGTGAAAATCACATAGGACTTTTTCTCTATAGTATAAACTTAGTGAACTCTGATAAACAATACATAAATACCTAGAGGAAGTGGTTGGTATTATTCTACATAGATACACTAAATCATCAATTGAGACACAATAAGGTTGATCTTCAAAGAAACCTTTCGCAGTTAGTTCGTTTCCGTCTTTTATCTTTAACAAGTAGTTTTACAAATATTTATGTACTTTTTGTATGATTCACGATGTCAATTTCAACCAAACTCTAGATCCACTATATACATCAAATATGCCTATTAATTCTTAACTATATCAGATGGTGTTAGTAAACATTAAAAACAAAACAGCTGTTACATGAAGTAGCATCCATTATTCTACACATCAATATTTCGTCAAAAGAGAGACTGGAACCATGAATTGTCTGGTAAGAAGCTCCTTGCCTGTACAATTAGACCACCAAACGACACCTAATTCTGACGACTTAAAACGACACCTAAAAACACCACCTAATTCTATATTCCCTTATCACATTCGAATTCTCATATTAATTTGTATCGGTTAGCTAACTACAGCATACTAGTCAATGTAAGAACATTGAGAACGAAATGCATGTAACATAAAACAGACTCAATTATTCTACACACCAGTATTTCGTCAAAAGAAGGAACCATGAATTGTCTGGTAAGAAGCTCCTTGCCTGTACGAGGAGACCATCAAACGACACCTAATTCTAACGACTTAAAATGACACCTAAAAACACCACCTAATTCTATATTCCCTTAGCACATTCGAATTCTCATATTAATTTGTATCGGTTAGCTAACTACAGCACACTAGTCAATATAAGAACAATGCATGTAACATTAAGCAGACTCAATTATTCTACATGCCAGTATTTCATCAAAAGAAGGAACCATGAATTGTCTAGTAAGAAGCTCCTTGCCTGTACAATTAGACCACCAAACAACACCTAATTCTGACGACTTAAAACGACACCTAAAAACACCACCTAATTCTATATTCCCTTATCACATTCGAATTCTCATATTAATTTGTATCGGTTAGCTAACTACAGCATACTAGTCAATGTAAGAACATTGAGAACAAAATGCATGTAACATAAAACAGACTCAATTATTCTACACACCAGTATTTCGTCAAAAGAAGGAACCATGAATTGTCTGGTAAGAAGCTCCTTGCCTGTACGAGGAGACCATCAAACGACACCTAATTCTAACGACTTAAAATGACACCTAAAAACACCACCTAATTCTATATTCCCTTAGCACATTCGAATTCTCATATTAATTTGTATCGGTTAGCTAACTACAGCACACTAGTCAATATAAGAACAATGCATGTAACATTAAGCAGACTCAATTATTCTACATGCCAGTATTTCATCAAAAGAAGGAACCATGAATTGTCTAGTAAGAAGCTCCTTGCCTGTACAATTAGACCACCAAACAACACCTAATTCTGACGACTTAAAACGACACCTAAAAACACCACCTAATTCTATATTCCCTTATCACATTCGAATTCTCATATTAATTTATATCTGTCAGCTAACTACAGCACACCAGTCATTGTAACAACATTGAGAACACAATGCATGTAACATAAAGCAGACTCAATTATTCTACATGCCAGTATTCCGGCGATAGCCTAAACAAGCATTTATCTGGTAAGGAGCTCTCGATCCACTGTAGATTCATTTTGATTGTTTCTTACCATTATCGAGGCTATAAAAAAAGTCATTATGACTTTTTCTTATGAAAAGAGTATATGATAGAGCTAAAACTCGAAAGCCGCCTATGTGCAGTTGTGCACCTTACCTAGCTAATCTGCAGATTAACTGCTTTGCTGCGTTAACGTTCGGAATCAAGAGTTTTCCGCCTTTTACCTAAGTAATGTTCAGATTAACGGCTTTCGTAACTTTAACGTTGAAAATTTTGTTTGATTGATTATTGAATCTATCAACTAATTTGTTGATTGTTTGATTGTATTAACTTGATTCTTTAGATATCGAAAAATAAATAAATAAATAGATAGATAAATAAATAAATAACATTATTGTAATTTAAGCATACAAAAACATTGCTGTTGCTCTAGAAAAGATCTTATTTTAACTTTAAAGAGTGCCTAGTTGGTAATATGCAGATTATCTAAGTAATTTGCAGATTACCTGGGTAATTTGAGAAATGAAACAATTTTCGGCATTTTAACCAGGGGTGTAGTGATGCCGGTACGCGACGGTACTGTACTATTTGGAAAACAGGTATGGCGTACCTGTTATCAAATTAATACCGATACTCATTTAGAACAATTTCGGGGGTATCCTTAAGATTTGTTAAATATATTAGAAGTCGCTTGAAAATCGATAATTTTGTTACCACTGTCAAAGAGAACATAATTTCGGAGCTTTCATATTATGATCAAAACAGCTGGCCAGGTGAAACACGTACAGGTTTTGGTGAGTTGTATGACATCAATTCACTGCGACGATTCCGTTTGCTATTTTCAAAAACTTTGTCTGCATATCGATATTTTCTGGACAATGGCGGACGAGGAGATCCCGAAGATTTAATGCCATTGATGAACTTCTATAAAGCCATTCCGTAAGCTTTTCAGAATGCTAGTTTGGCTTCAGCCACATGAACATTATTGTATCACTATTGGAATCGAGATTGTAACTAATAATTCCACAAGTGGCAAACCTTATGTTTGTTAAAATCAGTGGTCCATCGATATAAAATTGGAAAACAAACGAATATGTCTTCAGCTGGTTAAGACACCAGAGATCAGATACTGACAAACAAACCCGAGTGTAAATCAGAAAATGTTAATGAAAACCCTCTGTAGGAATTTTATTTTTATTTTTTTAAATAATTTTAATGGGTTAATTTTTGTATCAGTTTTTTATTAAGAACTAATTGGTAACAACTCATAAATCTTCATGCATGAATTGTGAAATAAATGAGTGAGAAAATAAATACTTAAATTAAGAGTATTTTTTTTTTTTTTTTTTTATTTATGGTGAGTTATGAAAAATATTGTGAATTTGTATCATCGACAAGTGTGAGTTCCGTGAAAATAACTTTTTTTAGCACTACAATCCTGATTTTAGCGAATCGCCCTAGTTAATCTGCACAATTACCTAGATAATCAATCGAATAACTTATTCTATCACTTCCGAGAGTAACATATATGACATCTAGAAACCATTACAACTTTCTTATGTCACTAACCTTTTACTTCCTATTCTTAAAGCCGACCAAACGGTGTAGTGGTTAGCGTGCTAGCTTCTAGACCGCGAGGTTGCAGGTTCGAGTCCCGTGTTAGGCATGGGTGTTTGTAAAAGTATGTTGGCTTGTCTAATGACGAATGTTTCGGCGCATTATAGCCCTCGTGTTGCTGACGGCGCCAGATAATCTGAAAACAACCAACCTATTCTTAAAATCTTCGTGAGTTAAACATGTAAGGGAGCGAAATTAGGTGCATGCTTAGAAAAGTATAATAAAGAGCTCATATTGTAAGTAGCAATAATAATGAGTACATATAATAAGCAATTAGAAATTATTTTATGGATGCACTGGCACAACTCAGCATTAAATTGCACTCTCAAATACTCAAGTAGTTCCAAACAAAATGTTTGCTCGACCAAAATTTAAAACAAACAATTGAGCGGAATTCCAAGTTGAAGTAGCTAATTTAGAGAAGACAAAGAAAAATGCATTATGCATAAGCGAATATTAAATGCAAATATAAAATGTAAATGAAGTTTTCTAAAACAATATTCATTTTTTTTTATGCTACTCTAAGAAAACAAATTATTTGCATTGTGTGCGAAAATTCAAATTTTTCTAAGGCCTAGGGACAAGATTCATTTGATAAACGTGTTGCATTCCTTAAATTTTCGTCATTTGAACGATTTTACTTTGTGTTACTATTGTTTTGTCTAATCTTTTCTAAGAAAGTTCTCCTTGGTGAATTTAATTTGGAGCTTAATGTTTCCATTTTCGAGATATTATTTCTTAAGTGGAAAGACTGTTCCTCTAGTAAGTAGATTTTTAGAATTAATTAATATATTTTATTTAACTACGCTGAGTGGTATATTATCATTATTTAGTTCGTCATTTAATTTTTTAGTTTTGAAACAAAACGAGCGTAAACTTTTAATATTTTGCCATTATCCCTTTATAAACGTTCGATAATACAATCATTAAACTTGCATAGGAATGCCTTTTGTAAGTATTTATTGAATGTGTAAGTCATTTTTACCAACTATAAAATACCAATTTAGTTTGCAAACAATATAATTGTGAGTTGAGGTTTTCAAACACTGTTGGTAAAAAAAAAGAGCGTCCTAATGTCAGGCAAAATGTAGTATTATTATATATCTAATAAAACATCTCCTTGAAAACTTTAGTACCTTTTAGCATAATAAAGGTGTATGATATATGTATTTCTTGGATATGGGTGGAAAAGTTAAGTAGAAAATATTTTTAACTTATAAGAAAAAGTCACGTAACTGAAATAAACAAGAAATAATATGCTAGTTTCTACAATAATTAAAAAATAATATCTACCAATATCTAATAGAGGCACTATTATATTGTTGCGTGGACGGGTTCAAAAGATTTCAAGCCAAAGCAGATCAAAACTTGCAGAAATTTATTCCAATATAATTCTTCACAGACTCTCTTACAGCTCCAGAACTTCTCGTTCTAGTAGACACAATACAGCTCTTTTCACAACAATTGAGCACAAAACATTGGTTAAAAAACTTGACAACATAACTTCTAAATCGTCGCAAAAGACAATGCTATACAGTTCGCTTTGGAACTACTCGGAATGTTCACTGAGACTCGGTAAATCCAGTCAACTAACGGACTCAGCTAATAACTAACTCAGTGACTCAAAATCAGTCAACTAACACTTACAACCCTACTCACGGCCGTCTTTATATAGGAGTGGTGAATCTTCGCGAAACTTCCAAAGAGAGAAATTTGGAGAACTTTCCAGATCGTAGTCGAAAAGTCCTATACATGTACATGGGATACATGTACTGAAAATGTCGCCAAATGGTCGCCAAGTTTGGCTACATTTGGCGATTTCTCACCAAATTTTGCGACAAAAATTAGTCGCCAAAACCGTCGCCAACTTGGCTCTATCTCGCCAATTTGGCGAGATTGCCATTACCATAATGTTAAATGCCCTGCTCCTTGTAAAACCCGGTTCCCAGCGTTACCTCTGTAAAACTCGTTATCAAGCATCAAGAGACTCATTGCAGGGAAACAAACTATTGCATTGCCTTATGCGAAATGTACATAAATTTTACTATTTACAAAATTAACACTACGAAGTATTTACAAATATACAAAAATTCGTAACAATATATTCCGAACAGTCTACCTCTGAAAACTAAACAATGTAATTTATTAGCTAGTAGAATCCCGTAAAAATTGACAGGTTTATATTTTTCATACTTGTGTATTATCCCTTCGACCAATTTCGACAAAACCAAAACTCTCACTAAAAAACGGCTATGGCACAAGCAGTGGATAACAGTGACGTCACAACAAACTGTAAAAACGTTAGCCACAAAATCTCTTCTTTTCTTGTTTGGTAAACCCGCGCTGAAACTGCCATTTGGTGGCAGATAAACTTTTATAGAAAATGGTCTATCAAATAATACGTAATTATCATATTTCTTATGAATAAATGTGCTCCTTTATTCATTACTTTGTAGGTTTGTGACATATAAACTATTCTATTCTATTTCAGTTTTCATTTTTGTGCCCACACTGAAGTCTTCCATTTACAAATTCTCAAGAGGACTTAATGAACTCATAAAATGGGAAAATCTGAAGTATATATTTTATTCTCAAACAATAGATTATTCTTTATTGATTCAAATACAGTTGGTCACTTTGGAATCTATATCGAGTGAGAGTACCTTCTCTGTTTAACTAACACAGCACTTTTATTAACTTATACAGCATAGTTTTTATACAGTACAGTATGTAGCACAGTAATTAATGTCCATATATTTTCGATTTGAATACACGATCAAAAACATTTCACCATGCCTACAAATGTGACTCGAAGAAAATAATATATCAATAGATTTAGAGTTTAATGCATCGCAAAAAATAAGAACTTTTTCATTACGCCATCATAAAACCGCTACCTCGATCTTTTGGCTCCATGATTTAACTTCTCCATGATTATATTCTTGATTCTTAAACCTAACAGATATTTTACGTTCTTATTAAATCGGCTAAGAAAAACATATTCGTTCACAAATTCGTTCACAGATACAAGTTCACAAACTCATACCACAATACTTCAATCCTAAACGCAGAGGTGCCTTGAAACTTGTGTTCATTTCTCAGTTCTTACAGACATCGTAGAAGAGGATTGAATAAAAGACCGTATACTTTGGTCCACTATCATAGAAATATCAGACCTCAACCATGTCTTGAAACTTGTGTTTATTTCTCAGTTCTAACCGACATCATAGAAGAGGATTGAATAAAAGGCAGCATACTTTGGTCCAGTATCATAAAATATCAGACATTTAACAAGCCTTGAGACTTGTGTTTATTTCTCAGTTCTTACCGACATCGTAGAAGAGGGTTGAATAGGTGGACGCTACTTTGGTCAAATATCATAGAAATATCAGACCTCAACCATGCCTTGAAACTTATGTTTATTTCTCAGTTCTTACCTACATCGTAGAAGATGGTTGAATAGGTGGACGCATACTTTGGTCCAGTATCATAAAATATTAGACATTTAACAAGTCTTGAAACTTGTGTTTATTTCTCAGTTCTTACCGACATCGTAGAAGAGGGTTGAATAGGTGGACGCTACTTTGGTCCAGTATCATAAAATATCAGACATTTAACAAATCTTGAAACTTGTGTTTATTTCTCAGTTCTTACCGACATTGTAGAAGAGGGTTGAATAGGTGGACGCTACTTTGGTCCACCTATCATAGAAATATCAAACCTCTACCATGCCTTGAAACTGGTGTTTATTTCTCAGTTCTTACCAACCTCGTAGA
Organism: Linyphia triangularis; assembly: GCA_963978545.1. Lineage (NCBI taxonomy): Eukaryota > Metazoa > Arthropoda > Arachnida > Araneae > Linyphiidae > Linyphia > Linyphia triangularis. Next base: position 12,870,759 of record OZ021723.1, on the reverse strand, counting down.
AGATGGTTAAATAGGTGGACGCATACTTTAGTCCACTATCATATAAATATCAGACATTTTACAAGTCTTGAAACTGGTGTTTATTTCGCAGTTCCTCCCGACATCGTAGAAGAGGGAACCAGTTCAGATCTTTTCGCTCGGGAGGGCACTGACGTGTCGTTGAGATGTGCCGCTAGGGGTCGCCCTGAACCATGGTACACGTGGAGGAGAGAGGACAACAGACCGGTGGTGGCGGGAAACTGGCAGAACTCAAACCTAGCTCACAGTAAGTAGACCTGGTATCTGTTGTTTAAGTTCTTCTACAGTGGCTAATATTTTTTTCACTATCCGTACAAAACGTAATGTACTGTCTGTCGATCAAGAGAATAGCTTCAGTCAGATACTCTAGTTGGTGGTGATTGCTATCGAAATATGTCTTGTCTATTTCGAATAGGGGTGTAATTGTACGAGATTGGTGTCCAAAACGATTGAAACACGCCGAATTGAGACAAACTGATGGAATTAAGCCCCAACTCTAAACACGGTACAGTACCCAAAAAAAATCAGAACGATGGCTACATCTTGTGCTCTAATTGTTGAAATAACAAACAAAAGGTACCGTTGTAAATCGTGGAAGGTTTTTAATAATTTCATGTAGTTTATTTTGTCATGAGGGATCATCTACATATTCAAACAGAACCAAACTTTAAAAAGTTCAATAGCAACCTCATAATATTATCCCATATTTGGATTCAGCATCCAAAAAAATGTCGAAATAATTAGTAATTTTCTAATGAATGGTTTGTAATTTAAATGATAAAAAGAAAATGATAAACTAATATTAAATAAAAATGTTGGTTTTTTGGCCATAAATACTTAAATAATTAATATATTTCAGTAACTTTTTTTTTTCTAAAGGTAGTTTGTAAATGGCCAAACATAAATAGCAATAAACTTTTGCATCAATTTCTTTTTTAATAATTAATTATTAATTAATAAAACAATTTAAAAAAATTTTAATAGAAACGTATATTTTGTTTGCCTTCATTAGATTTATCATGGTCAAAAAAACCCCAACAATTTTTTTTTTCTTTCCATTTTGACTTTTAGTTCTCAATTTTTTAGCGAAAATGTAAAAAACGCTCACTTTAAGGAACCGCATAGTAGAAGACTTTTGAAAACTATCAAAGATTAATTCAAGGTAAACCAGCGGTGTGGAAAATCGCACAACGTTCAATTATCGTAAAATGGAGTGAATAGGAACAGCGGGGGGAATCGGAACAGAATTTCTTGAGATTACAAAAAGAAATATTATTTTATACAAACAAAGCAGTTTTATTTTTTATATATATTTTTTAAATCTGCCTAACGTGTTTGGAATCGGGGAACATATGTTTAGTGTGGTTTTCAACAGTGACCTTTTTTTAAAAAAAAAAATTTACTTTCTTAAATTACATTTATTTAAAACAAAATTTTTTAAGCAATTTCAATAAGTTATCCTTTAAAAATTTTACTGAATCATATGATTTTTTCATTTTATAAATAATTTCAACGATCAAGTTACATTTGTGTTTACAGTGAAATATTTCTGTAAAATAATCACGCTTTGCTGAATACTAAATACTTTTTACTAATGCCTACATTTTATATTTATTTATTTTCTAATCATCAGTTATACTTCTGCAATAACAGTTTTCGATATTTTATTTATTTCGTGTGAAGAGTGCACATCTTTAATGTTGTAAATAAATTATGTTACTTTTGCGTTTACTTGCTATTTTTGTATTAATCTTAAACATGACACTATAAATCCAAGTAGTTTCTATGCAATTTTAGACTAATATTTGTATTTTTAACGTCGTGAAACGCCGCACTGACCGTTCGATTTCTCCCGCTGTGAAGTAGAACTTTAAAAATACCTTTCGTTTTATATAAATTCTCCCTGAAAATCGGTCAAGAAATGGTCGACAAATTTTCGCTCATAAGTGACGTGTTTTTCAACATATTGCATTGAAATTTCATATATATAGTAAATGATGTATTCTAAATCGAATGAAAAGATAAAAAATAGGGGTTCGTATTGAAATTTTTGAAGATAGCGTTACTTTTACTTAGTAAACGGTCCCTTAAAAAAAATTGTATCAGATATATAGAAAATCGTAAGCAAAACATGTTGGTGCAAACCCTAGGATTCTACGATAATTAGAACCGAAGATATAGCTATCGTTCTGATTTTGATTTTTTTTGGGGTACTGTACAATTGCCAAAAACAGCGAGCCTAGAAAAAATAAGCTTTTCCGATCTCGACTAACTAATTTTAAATGGTCGAAACGTTATAAACGAGGGATAACCGAATGTCCTGCTTCTAATGTAATCACAACTCTGGTAATAAGTACAAATGTCAACAAGGGCAAATATATAAAAAGGTAAACTTTTTCGAAATCGAATAATCAACTTTTAGAGATCAAAAAGAAGTTAAATGTTCCAAATGCGGATTATTCAAATGGCCCATTTCCAGTGTAATCACAACTCAGGAAATTGGTGCAACTGTCAAACATAGAAGTAATTTTTTTTCGATTTTGATAAATGAACTTTCAGGGCCTGAAACGAGGCTAAACTTTTGAAAGATGTAATGCATGATTATTAAAATGCACTTGATAAAAATTCGCAGAGGAGCACTGGTATTCACTGTACAAGTAGTCACGCATTAATATCCATTTTGTATGAAGGCCAACTTACTGCCAATGTACAGTGTGGACACAAATTACTGCAGAAATGGCGTACCAATGGAGTTGTAATAAACAGTATAACTATATATCTCTTCTTTTTACTAACCTAATGGCGTGGTGGACATAAAGTGGACATTAATAAAAAAGTGGGTTCCATAGGGACACCATTTCTTAATTTGTGTCCAAGCGGTTTTAATGAGGGCATTTAACTGAACTATGCAACTATATTGTATGTTTCTAGAAAATTATTCAAGAGTTGTGCTAGAGAAAGAGTTTCCATTGCGATAAATATGAGTTGTTTCTATGCTATGTACTGCAGTGCTGCTGAAGAAAATAATTCGAAAAACATCATTAATGCTCATCTTATGAAAATAAACTAATTTTTCTTCTGGCTATCTGCATGGGGGGGGGATGTGTCTTCTGAAGAGTAAAAACCGGGATTTTTTTTTTTTTTTTTTTTTTTTGAGATTGTTGGACAAAAATCTTAGTATACGATTTTGTATTTCTTAATTGGTAACAACTCATTGTCATTGTATTAAAATAATGAATAGACGCAAATCATATTGTTTAGCATGGATACTCTGTTTATACACTATCTACCAATAAGTAATTGAATACTCATTAGGGTGGTTCGAAAAAAAAAGAAGTCCTTTTTGAAACGCATGAGGTGAAAAACATTGAAAAACATCTTGAAAAGAAAAACTGTAAAAAAAAAATTGAAAAAAAAAATAATATCTTCCGATCACGCATTCACCTCAAAGTTTGGAGAAAACACAAAAAATAACTATTTTTCCTAAATTTTTAAAAATTTCTAAACGTTATATATTTGGAAGGCAATAGTTTGCAATGTGTAGTGAAAGGGTGGTATAAGACAGGAAAATACTATTTTAAGCATTTTTAAAACATATATTAATAATTAAAAATACTCAAAAGTAACATTTTTTGTAAGAAATAATGATTTCTCTGTTAAAATGGGTACTAATATTATTTCTTACATTTTTTTTTTTAAACATGCTATTATTCTTTTGGTTCACTTTTTTCTCGAGCTTTCTATCCTAGTGATGCATTTTGAAGAAAACTTTTGTAGAAAAGTCGGGCATTATGGATCTTTAAAAAAAGAGTGTTGTCCTAACGTCTTTTGCGTCAATGCCACCCACTTTTTGTCTTGTCTCTCTACATAAGCGTTCCACAGCTTGTGAGTGACAAGGAAACGAGTTGAAGTCTGATTTCAATGGTCCATAGTAGCACAGAAACCCTCGTCAATTTTGACAGACATAGGCCAATCCCGATGTGGAACGTTGTGAATCGGTCGTTGGAAACAATATTAGCTAATCTCGCCCAATTCTGAATAAATATAGAAGAGGTTTTGAAACGATACGCCTATTCACAGTTTTAAACATTGTTTATTGTATTTATGAGAAACAAAACTATACAGTGGTTTTGACTTGTTTGTTTTTTTATTTGTTTGTTCAAAAAATTTTGTATTTCGGAACTATGCTTGCCTAGACTAACCAATCTTCCCCTGTTTCCTCCAATACAGCTGTGCTACCTCGGATGCGCCAGTCTTTACTAAGTAATGTTCGTTTGTTACTGTTAACAAAGGAGGAGACCTATTAGAAGCAATCAAATTAATTATATCCACGTAATCAGTGGCAATAAAGTTAAGTTTGGTTGTCTTGAAATGCCTGATTGTCTTTCTCTAGGAAAGTTCTCGAGATTTCAGAACCCGACGCCTCAGTTTTCTTACATCTCTCCTTTAGTACAAAATCATTGCCGAATTCAAATTTTTTGGGTGAGGGAAGAAAGCATTTCATTCAATAACTGAGTTTAAAACTTCCATTAAAAATATTCAGGGAGTTATCGAGACAATCGAATTGCCACATATATGTTCTTAGGTCCTTCAGAAAATTCATTTTTTTTTTCATTCTAAATCAATGAAGCATGTAACAATTTAAAATAAAGAATACCGTTTGCTTGAGTTCATCCGATGGTTTACATTCAGTCGCATATACTCTAATTACTTTGCTTTCTGTTGTTAACCATCTGAAGTGTGAAAGGGGATTGGATTTGCAAGCTGCCAAGTCATTGGCCTGATCTAATCGCTGCAAAAATATCTAGAATATATAACTGATCTGTGCTCAGTACTTTCATCTCAGCTTGAACATTCAACACGTAAAAAATCAGTCGAAGGACTATCTATGTGTTTAAATAGGCATCTGAATGGTAGTTCTTTGGAGTATAGGAGGCATATATCCCAATGTAGTGGTCTCCCAACGTGCAATTTGATTTGTCAGATTATTTACAGCCAGTATTAATGGCAGGCCCAATCACAGCCACGTGCGCTATGATTCAATGAATAAGCAAGTGGGTTTATGAGCTTCAAAGGAAGAGAGGGCACCACGAGAAAAGCCACTCAGATAGAAACCTACCAAAACACAGTTTTTATCAATGTTTCAAAGGCTATGCGTGAACGATTATTATTGAATAATTACTAATTTAATTTTTTTCCATGTTCTATCTACTTCATTCCACACAATACAAACTAATGTACCTCAATAATTTAGTGATTGGTGTATTCTGCAGATTGATGGAAAAATGATATTTTTTGTATGTATTCAAAACTTTGAAGTGAATGCTTGAAGTAAATTAAACAATTTTAACAAAAATATGTAAAGAATAACGTTAGTATCCAATTTATAGAAAAATCATTTTTTTAACAAAAAAAAATTATTTTTGAGTATTTTTAATTATTAATATATGTTTTAAAAATATATAGAATAGTGTTTACCTGTGTTATACCGGCCTTTCACAACTCATTACAAACTATTGCCTTTCAAATATACAACGTTTATAAATTATTAAAATTTAGGAAAATAGTTATTTTTTGTAATTTCTTCTAACTTTGAGAAAAATGCGCAATCGGAAGATATTATTCTTTTTCCAAAACAAATTTACAGTTTTCCATATCAAGATGCGCATCAACTTTTTTCACCTCATGCGTTTCAAAAATAAAAATAAAAAAAATTTCGAACCACCCTAATACCAATGCAAATGAGGATAGATGCGATCTTGATCTACGTCACCCTTGATCCCAATTCATGGTAGGCTCAACGCCGACTCCTACTCCACTATTCTAGACAACAAAGTGCTTTCTACACTGTAGCAATTTTACAGGTTTGATCATTATTAGTTCAGGATGACAACGCTACTTGTCATGTTGCGAGGTCCACCATGGATAGGTATGATGACAACGGTGTGAACCGACTAGACTGGCCTGAGCAGAGTCCAGACTTGAATCCTACAGAACACCTCGGGACGATATGGATGGCCGGATTAAGGGGTGCAGCAACCATCAAAAACCGATGAAAGAACTTACATGTCTTCTCCAAGCCGAGTGGAAGAAAATACCACTGTCCATCATCCAAATACTTGTGGAAAACAAGCCCCGGAGAATTAAGGCTGTAATTGCCTCATGATTAAGGGTTGCAGCAACCATCAAAAATCAGTGAAAGAACTTGGATGACTTCTCCAAGCCGGGTGGGAAAAATACCACTGTCCATCATCCAAATACTTGTGGATAACATGCCCCGGAGGATTAAGGCTGTAACTGCCTCAGTATTAAGGGTTGCAGCAACCATCAAAAATCAGTGAAAAAACTTTGATATCTTCTCCAAGCAGAGTGGAAGAAAATACCACTGTCCATCATCCAAATACTTGTGGAAAGCATGCCCCGGAGGATTAAGGCTGTAATTGCCTCAGGATTAAGGGTTGCAGCAACCATCAAAAATCAGTGAAAGAACTTTGATATCTTCTCCAAGCAGAGTGGAAGAAAATACCACTGTCCTTCATCCAAATACTTGTGGAAAGCATGCCCCGGAGGATTAAGGCTGTAATTGCCTCAGGATTAAGGGTTGCAGCAACCATCAAAAATCAGTGAAAGAACTTAGATGTCTTCTCCAAGCCGAGTGGAACAAAATACCACTGTCCATCATCCAAATACTTGTTGAAAGCATGCCCTGGAGGATTAAGGCTGTGATTGAATCACGATTAAGGGTTGCATCAAAAATCAGTGAAAGAACTTACATGTCTCCTCCAAGCCGAGTGGAAGAAAATACCACTGTCCCTCATCCAAATACTTGTGTAAAGCATACCCGGAGGGGAAAGGCTGTAATTGCCTCAGGTGGAGGTTCTACCACCTATTGAATATGAATAAATTGTGTTTATCTCTTTTATCACATGTGTCCAATTACTTATTGCTATCTAGAGTAAATATGTATTTATAATCAAGAAATTAATAAAAACTAAATAAAAAAAACACGATACTGATCAATGGTGTCCTAGTCTCAAGTGTATGTTTTCCAAACAACATTTCATAAATCACATTATTTTAATTTTTAGGCATTTCATATGCAATAATAACTTATAGTATTTCTTTTCCAGTAATACGGCTGACAGACGACAGACCACCAATTAAAAGTAATGTATAATTCTGATATGTTCCACTTTTATTCCATAGATAGTAACACCGTTTTAGTTTGAAAATTACATTTTTACTTAAATTACTGTACTATCTGATGGCAAATACTACATTTTTAGATAGAGTATTTAAATATTTCTACTGATGCTGGTTTTAATATTAATTTGCTTGTTGTTGTGTATTTAGAATATGTTTATTTCAATTTGTATATTTTTTAAGTGTTAGAAAGAGACCAGAAATATACGAATTAACTTTATGAAGAACCATTGATTTTTTGTAATTTTTTTCCTGTTTTCTTAAAAATGCGGGCTATATTAAAACTTTCGATTTTGATTTTTTTTTTTTTCCTAATTAAATACCCAATTCCGAAACTTTCCAATGTAGCTTGATATTTTTATCATATTTAGAACCAAAGTTATTGATATGTAAATAGAACTTGAATCATAATTTAGAAGCAGGATATAGTTTAACCAAAATTTTCACTTGAAACCGGAATATTTTGAAAACTATACTGTTTTCAGTTTTTTTTTTTTTTTTTTTAACTGATATCGATTCTGTAAATATTTCTTAATAATCTCATTACTAGTAATCAGGCAACAATTCATACAGCTTGCCTCTCGGTAACAATTTCAGACCATAAGCACATCCAGAAGATAAACAGGGTGGTTCAAACCAACCAAACGGTATAGTGGTTAGCGTGCTAGCTTCTAGACCGCGAAGTTGCGGGTTCGAGTCCCGTGTTAGGCATGGGTGTTTGTAAATGTATGTTGGCTAGTCAAATGACGAATGTTTCGACGCATTATAGCCCTCGTGTTGATGACGGTACCAGATAATCTGAAAACAACCAACAGGGTGGTTCAAAACTATAGGTCAAAAAAATTTTATGGCAGGTAGATGGGACCTAAGTAAGCGGCCGACCAAACGGTATTGTGGTTAGCGTGCTAGCTTCTAGACCGCGAGGTTGCGGGTTCGAGTCCCGTGTTGGCATGGGTGTTTGTAAATGTATGTTGGCTTGTCTAATGACGAATGTTTCGGCGCATTATAGCCCTCGTGTTGCTGACGGCGCCAGATAATCTGAAAACAATCAACCAACCTAAGTAAGCGTATTTTACAAAGTAAGCGTTTTTCATGTGTGTGCGATATGCCACGCTGAGAAAGAAGAGAGCGCTGTTGAATTCGGATAGCGCAATCAAGCGAGGCGCTTTCAAAAGCCCTTCGCTTGCTGAAATCTTCATTTCCAGCAAGGATTTCGAGCAACATGCATCGGTACACCTTGCCGACCTGAATTTTATGTTTGGGGCTGCACAGGGAAATAGATTAGCTTCTCAAAGAGTGTAAGAGAGACCGATTCCCAAAATAGGAATTTGTCAGATCATCGAACATTCGAGCGCGTTCAACGGGAGTTGAGCACGAGTGGATGGTTTCATGCTTCCAGGCGTGATACAGACACTCGATGATATCGCGGAATTCTTACAGAAAGAATACTGAAAAACAGTTGAGGATAATCCTCCGATAAGCTCGTGAGCTATTGGACGTGAGTTGGGAGATAGCCATGCAATTGTTTTGTGGACTTAACATGAAGACGGAATACATCCGTATCATTTGCAGAGAGTGCAAGCATCGGCCCCTGACTTTGTCCGTTGTTACAGTACAAAAAAAACAAAAACAAAAAAACACGAGCGATGGCTATGTCTTGAATTTTAATTGATGAAATAAAAAAAAGTACCGTTGTAAATCTTGAAAGGTCTTTATTTATATATATATATATATATATATATATATATATTATTTTTTTTTTATTGTGAGGGGTCATCTACATATTAGCTCTAAACCAAACTTCAAAAAGTTCATTGGAAGCCCCCGTAATATTATAGCCCTAGCCCTAATATTATTACCCCCATAATATCAGTATCCAAAAAAATTGCGAAATGCAAAATTTCTGAATTTTACAAACGGTGGTTAGTAATTTATAAAACGACAAAGGAATGTTAAAAAGAAAAATTGTAGTTTTAAACATAAATTGTTAAATAATAAATATATTTTCGTAATTCTAATTTCAAACGATAGTTTGTTGAAGACCAAACATATATAATATGCAACTTTTGCATTAAACAGGTTTTTAATAATTAATTAATAAAACAAGTTTTAAAAAATTTTAAATATAAACATAGATTTTTTCCCTTTCATTGGATTTATCAAGATTTCAAACCCCTCAGAGAATTTTTTTTTTCTTTCCATTTTGACGTTTGGTTTTCAATATTTTAGCAAAAATGTAAAAAAATCTTACTTTTTGAGACTGTATACTAGATTACATGTGAAATTAATTAAGGTTTAATTGAAATGAAATAAAACAAATGTATCAGTGTAAAAATTGCAAGTATTTATTTCATCTTTTTAAACTGTTGAAAATATAGTAGGTATATTTTTGACGATAGGTCACAAACAAATATTGAAAAGTGCTATACCTTTTGCAACTCGAAGCTTTGCGAGGTATGAATGAAATTAATTTCTTTGTAAGTTATATTTAGTGAACATTCTAAACTCTAGAATCAGAAGCAATACTCACCCCTAGCATCGGAGATAACCCCGATTCAATACACAAAGACGGAGCTACATAATTTATGCTTTCAAATATAAATAGAAACAACAGGAATTGTATGTTCTGAGTTCTCAATTTGAGGCTTTTCTCGTTTGATACATGAAATGTAAAGAAAATTTCTGTCTAATACCATTATCTAAGGCCCTTGAAATTTAAAATATAATTGTTTAGATGTTTCGAAATTTGACTCAGTAAAGTCATCATTTATGTATCTTTTCGCATCATTAAAAAAAAAATAACGATGCAACCAAATTGTACTCGAAACCATGATTACAAAAAGGTCACTTCAAAGGTCATTCACAGTGAAGTTTATGGACATTTCAGAAAGAGGTAAAAACATACATATTAAACATATTTAATCAATCATAAATAAACAAGGGGTGTGGAACATCGCACAACTTTCAATTACACTATAATACTGAGGGGTGTATTTGTGTCATTTACCGTTATTATATTTTCATCGTTAGCTTAGAAAAAATGGCCAGTATGGCGATATTTTTTACGATAATTCTTGTATAAGTCTTTAAAAAAAAAATCTCCTCCAAAATGATGATTTTGCCGATATACTTATCAATAATTCTTTTATTATTCTTACTTATAAGTGAAACTGAACATAGAAAAAAAAAACGATCGTTGATGTGGTATGCTCAAGAAAAGAGAACTCTGCGTTAAAGGCATGCGTTTGTCAACTTTTTACACCATTTAAACATTTTTAAAGGAATTTCGGAGGTGGGAATGTTTAGACCCCTTCAGAGGTTTTACCACAGCGATTTTGATCAAAATCGTTAGAGCCGTTTTTAACAATTACTGAAAAACATGATTTTTTCAATGGCAGCTACCTTATGCGCATGCGCGATTTTGACTAAAACATTAATGGTAGGTCCTTGTGCCACCACCAACCCGCACACCAAATTTGAACCTCGTAGGTCAATTTGTTCGGGAATTATGCTGACCACACACAAACAGACAGATATTTTTTCTAGATCACTTTTTTGAAATCAGGATGTTCCAAAACATGGAGAAATGAAAAACATTTTTTTTTTTTTTAATCAAATACTATACTTTTATTATCTTATGTATACTTATGGATAATTGAAAATAAAAATTAAAAGTTAGGTCTACAGGAAAGGGAAAAAGACGATACCCCTTAAGATACCTTTCAAAAGTTTGTGATTAAATTGATTTCTTTTTCTGAAAACAAACTCTCTCAAGAGAAATTAAGCAATAAACTAGACACAAAACTATCTAAGTTAAACTAAACAATAAAGCGTTTTTTCGTCCTAAAACAAATACGTAAATTAATGTAAAAACAAACAACATAAGTTAGAAAGTAAAGTTGTTATTTTTGCTTCTGTTAGTCTAACTTAATAAATATATTGGCTTACAACTAACTGTTCTGGCGTGCAGACGAAAAGAATCAAAAGCCAGACAAACACGCCCTGTGCCCACGTAACCAAAACGTTTCACAATCATTTTAAGAATCTGCGGTAGAATCTATTATTCTTGGAAAGTTTATTACAGATGAATTGCAAAATAAAGCTTATTTCAAACATAACTTTTTTATCTTGAAATGAAAAATGATCAAATATTTCAAATAAACATTAATTTGCAAAATTGGGTTAGAAACGTAAAAGTTGTTTTTTTCTCAGTACTGTATTTACTACTTTAAACCTTGAGAGGTATGTTGCAAAATTGGGCAATGAAATAATGAAACGTTGTATATTTTGTTATGTGTAACTTTATTTATTTGTTGTTTGGAGCAATTTTTAACGGTATCTAGAAATCGAGTAACGAGTCATCATATTATGTGCCGTATTGTTTCTCAGCTTTTGAAATTGATTAAGGTAAAGTTGAAGTTTGAAATTCAATTTATAATACCAGTTATTTCATGCTCCATTTTCTTGAAAACAGAGTTCATTACAATGATCTTATTTAGAAAAGATTACTGCTTAGGTTGGATATTTCAGAAGGTTTTCTCATGTTGTTGGTATTTTTTCCAGTAAGTCTTAAATGACTGAATTCCCAACATCAATCAGATGATTTTATTGTGAAACCAAGCAACAAAATTGAAGCTCTTTATATTCTGAGCAAAATACAGTAGTTAGAAAAATTAGGTTATCAAGTAGCAAGTTTTACAAAAGAAATTGTTAATTTATGTAAAGGTTTAAAATCATACATACAGGAAAACGAGTCATATTTTAACAAATGAAAATATTAATACCATTACTTTAACTTCCTTACTAGATGACTCGATTGATAGGGAATTAAGTTTTAGGGGTAAAAAATTATAATTAATCCATAAAAAAAACCTAATACTGTTTATAAAAAAATTAGCCATGTGATTCTATAACATTATTTCCGCAACAGTGAAAAAGACTGAAAATAAAGAAAAAGAAAAATGTATTAATATATAAAAAAAATGTATCTACCCTTTATATGGCTAGTTTTTTCTAGAAATGTTATGTTAAAATATATTTGGAATTGAGATTGACTTAGAATCAATCTCAAAAGAATAAATTTGGCGAATATAGCCATTGAAGAACTAATTTGAAATAAAAAAATAAAAAAATTAATAAAAAGACCTTTAAAAAATTAATTGGCAAAAAATTAATTTGGCCTAGTATAAAATTAATATTGATAAAATTAAAAATTAGTATAAAATTAATTTGATTTTTAAAACTATTTTTTTGGATGGGAAGTATGTTTCCCTCCGTCCACATGGGGCTACTCAAAGGTAGAACATCTTATTTTTTGCATTTCTCTTTAAGTCGCATTGCATGATATTTATGAATATAATTAGCAAATAAAATCTACAAAAAGAATTCTAAATGAGATATATTTTACATTCAAGAATTTAAGAGTTTATACCTATCACCTTCCATGAAATTTCAGAAAATAGGGATCAACACATAGTGGAACATTGCAATCTGTACAAATGTATCTTGTTCTCTTCTCATGTGCTTTAGTTAAGCACAAACGGCTTAGAGGCTATCAGCAGATGAAGGCACAAATCATAGGTGGTAAAATAGCTTCTCATCGACATTAAAAAATAAATGAAGTTGGCGGGGAGTATATTTCCCGCTGCTTCAAAAGGGTTAAGTTTAAAGTAAAATCTATCGAAACCAAGCAAAAGAGAAACTGTTAATGACTAAATGTTTTTAATGTCGTTCGTTTATTACTGTACAATATGCGCTTAAACGACTGTTCAAAATCATCAAGTCCTCCAACTTATTTCAAAGAATAATAGCCTAAAATTTCCAGAGTGTCCTTTGTGGAAATTTTTGAATCATAATATGACATTATGGAGCTTGCTACCGTTTAACATTACGATAGTTAGGAATTTATCAGTCTCAATGAAAAGCAAAAATATTTCTTTTTTCCCTATGACTGTCATTAATAATCTTGATGGTGATTTGCCCACCAAACGGTATAGTGGTTAGCGTGCTAGCCTCTAGACTGCGAGGTTGCGGGTTCGAGTCCTGTGTTAGGCATGGGTGTTTGTAAATGTATGTTGGCTTGTCTAATGATGAATGTTTCGGTGCATTATAGCCCTCGTGTTGCTGACGGCGCCAGATAATCTGAATACAACCAACCGATCTTGATAGAGACTCAGAATTTTTTTGAAAATTTTTTTAAGACAAATTATTAGTCGTTTTCTGTTCAATAATCAAATGAAACATTTCGAAATATAACAAATTGAATGAAATTTTTGAGTGACTTAAAAACAAGGATATATTTAATTTTTTAACTAATTCAATGAAATATTAAAGTTTTAATTCAAAATAAAATTTAATAATGTTGTTGTTTTTTCTATTTTTCCAAAATTTAGAGGCAATGAAATTGAGAGAAAAAATCACAAATAAGAAAAAAATCTGCACATTGTACCTTCAAACTTCTTGAATTGACTTCTATTATTGTTTTTATTTATATTACAAAATTCCATAAGTTTTGAAGCAATATTTTGGTGGTAAATTTGATTTGTAAATTATTGCATTTGGTCTAAGAAGCTTAAACAAGCTTCTTGGACCAGTCGAACATAACTCAACTTTCAATTACAGTATTTAAACTTAAGACGTATGAGGAAACGATATTTTGGTGAAAATTTTTACATTAGCAAAAAATATGTATCGAGGTATTGTGGTGATAAATATTGCATTATTCTTTTCGGTTAAGTGAATAAGTGAAACGGAAAAGGAACAGTCGTTGATTAGGCAATGCTTAAGTTAAAAAACTCTACGCTGAAGACGCTGAATTTTAACTTGTTACTTATTTATTAAATTTTACGATAATTCCGGGAGTGGATATGTTTAAAACACTTAAAAAGCATTACCACGGTGATTTTGATCAAAACCACTGAATCCTTTTTTGACAATTGTTGAAAAACAAATATTTTAAAATAAGCTACCCTATGACCATGCGCTATTTTAACGATAACCTTAACCTTTAACTGCTGTGGTTGGGTGGTTTGATATTTTTGGCGCAAGGGCAACACCTGGTCTATACTGCACCAAACAAATTTGTGAGCATTATTTTAAAATTTAAGAAACATAATATCATAAAAATTAAAATAAAAGTCGAAGAGGAAATATTTTAGGGTGTGGAAGCATTCTATAAAAAATGACTCGTGGTCTGTCAGACCTCATACAGCAGTTAAGGGTTAATGACAGATTCAATGGCCATTACTCATCCATGTACAATAGTATAAAATCATACTTCAACACGTTCAAGAGGTAGGCTGACTATGACACAACACACAGTACTTATAATTTTTTTTTCGTCGACCACCTGTTTGGTTGGTTGGTTGTATTCAGATTATCTGGCACCCTCAGCAACACAAGGGCTATAATGTGCCGAAACATTCGTCATTAGACAAGCCAACATACATTTACAAACACCCATGCCTAACAAGGGACTCGAACCCGCAACCTCGCCACCTGTTTGGACTCTGACATTTCCAAACGTTTAGACCAAACTGCAGCTCCGGTGCTGCGAGCATCTCTTCTTATGAAATTTGCGGCTTTGCACTAGGTTGCAATCAAATATAAAATAATCGTTCCTTTCTTAGTTAACTTTCACTTGTTAAAATGCCTTTTGTCTTTGCTTTTGATGCATTCGAATCAAATGTACTTAATATGGAGAGGCTGCTAAACCTTAACAGAAAGTTAAAAGGCATGAGAAAAATATTAAAATTAGATAACAGGATTTTTCCAAAGTTTTTAGTATGACGCACTGGGGCATGGATGTATGAACATTTTTGGACACAGCTTACCCTAACCAATGAATAGGACGCGTAGATGTAATGGACAATGAGGGACTTTCACGTTTTTTGGTTTTATTTTTAAATAAAAGTAGAGAAAAAATCATGAAACATACCATTCTTTCAAAAATTTGATTTTTATTGCAAATAAAAGATATTATATCGACGCATGTTCCTATTGAGGATTTGGAATTTGGCTGCAATATTTATTTAATTATAAATTTTTAAATAAAAAGTTTAAAAAAATACATAGTTTTTAACAAAAAATTAAGATTAAAATATTCATAAAAAATGTGTTTATAACAATATATGTTAGATTCTCCATAGGAGACACATTCGCAACTTGTGTCTACAGAACAAATTTAGAATTTTGTAAATCGGACCATTTATTATGAAGTTATGACCGTTGGCGTAAATTCATATAATACCTAAATGTCATTCTTCAGAAAACGCGTTTTAAGTTTACTACACTAATGAACGTGATACAAAACAAGTCCACAAAACCAACTGTAATTTAAAAAGTAAATTGAGACTCAGAAAGAAAATGGTATTATTTTAAAGGTCATGAATTCGGGAATTTTTTTAAACAAAAACGCAGACTTGAGTCAAGTTTTGCAATTCCTAATGTATATGTATACCTTAAAAACCAGGCTAACAGTTATTGGGGGGAAAATCCCCTCTCGGTCCTTTGTTATCTAACCAAACAAATATTTAAGACAATAATACCCCAGTCCTTAATTTAAAGGTAGAGTCCGAGTTGCCAGAAAACTTCCCCTCCAACCAATAATCCTGTTACTGAAGTGAAAGGATCAATATCGTCTGAGAAACCCCTCACCCCCTTCCGCCAAACGATAACATGAAAGAGGGGACTCGTAAGGGGCTCAGACACCCAATTTTTATTGATTCCTTTCTCGAAATATGAGATTTGTTATTGGAGTGAATATTTTATGAAACAAAACAAATGCGATCAGACCTGACATAATTCATGTCTAGATTGATGTCTCAATGCTCTTTTGGCTGTGCATCTGTATTTCATCATTTCTATATTCACTCCGGAAATTTATTTGAATCCCCTTGCTACGAATTGTTTATGTGTACCTACTTGTTTTAGTTGGTTAGAAACAACTTAGCTTTTTCAGTTCAATTTTGTAAAGTGCTTCAGGAAATGATTTTAGAGAGTGTTTGCATGCCATAAGTCTTATTTTAATTGTCTTTGAGACATTTCCAAAGACAGATTGAAATGTTATGCGCTTAGTGTATTTGTTTAGGCTTTATCTTATTTTTTTTTTTTTTTTTTTTTTTTTTTTTTCATCGTAACTCAAAGACAGTTGAATGCATTTCAAAGCAGTTTAAGCCTCCTGAAATTTTTTTTGTCTATAACGTATTTGTAAGTGCATATGCTACTACTATATTGTACTTATTTAATACTTATTTTATGATATTTCTTTAATTGGGTTTTTATTATCAAATTAGGACTTTGTAATTGATCGTTGACAACCAAAATTTCAGTAAATTGAAATATTTTTTAAATTAAAAAAAAGGAATTATGTTTATTAAAAGTATAGGAGGGGAATATGAAACTACGCTGGAAAGATTTAAGATACATGGTACTTCAAAAATGACTTCAATCCTTTAAAAATGACCTACTCGAAAACCGTTATTCAAAAAAGATTCTAATCCTTGGTTAGGCATGGATGTTTGTTGTGGTTCGGAATCCACGTTAAGCTGTAGGTCCCGCCCTGATTAGCCATCATTGTGCATAAATATAGGTCATTGAGCGTACAAACCAACCAAACAAACCAAAAAGATTAAAATTACAGTTTTCTTTCGCTAAACGGGTGCCAGTTGTGCAGTTGCCGCCAAGCATAAATGTTTCCACATTTAAATTACGCATAAATGTATCGCTAAGCGTTTGCGGTTTGTTATAGAAATTCTATAACAACTTTATAATGATTTGTTACAGGAATTATAAATAATTTGAAGGTTATTAACTTGGATGAGTTTATCGCTTGCGATTTGGCTGCTTTAATTTGATATCTGTCTAACAGAAGAGTACCTTGTACAGTTGATAAGTTTTGTCAAAAAAAAATTCATAATGATTTCCTTTATTAACAATTCAAAACATACAGGTAGTTTTAGTCCTACTGACAATAATAGTTTTGGAGATGTTCATTTGTTCATTTTTAAAGATCGTAAATCCCTTTTAGGACATCCTCTAAATGTATATGGTTATTCTTGAATCAATTGATTCACCAAATACTAAAAACAGAAAAATTAATATCTTAGTAATGATTTTTAAAGATGATTGGTTTGACCACTAATCTATATATTTAATAGGCAATATGTTTTTTTGGGTTAGTCCGTCCGCCTAAACTGCTCAACCAATTTCAATGATCAAGGTGTCATTTTAAAGGAAATAAGCTATAGATTTGCCAAAACGTGCCAAAATAATTTATTAACACTTTATTAATTAGTTAAATTTCAATATTTTTCATCATTAAGCTACTACAAAGCCTCAATGATTTTGAATATATGATTGGCAACATCCTTACTTATGTAAACAACAAACCGGCTGCTCGGGGGTTCAACCAACCAACCAACCGTTGCTAATTTTAAAGCTATCCTTACGTATGTAAACAACAAACCCGTTGCTAATTTTAAAGCTCTTTTTAAACTCTTCGTTTTAAAGTTGATTTTTTCTGTTTTTCTGAAGCATTTTTATATTAGAGTAATTATTATTTTGAAGTATTTCTATCCAGTAAATGCCTCGCGTTGGACGTCGTTCTCCCTTACATATGTAAACAACAAACCCGTTACTAATTTTAAAGCTATCCTTACGTATGTAAACAACAAACCCGTTGCTAATTTTAAAGCTCTTTTTAAACTCTTCGTTTTAAAGTTGATTTTTTCTGTTTTTCTGAAGCATTTTTATATTAGAGTAATTATTATTTTGAAGTATTTCTATCCAGAAAATGCTTCGCGTTGGACTTCGTTCTCTAACGGGGCGACTTATCAGAATAAATAAAAAAAATATTAGGACTTCAATGTAAGGGCATAGCTAATGAAGTTTTAAGTCAGAATGTTGGCGGTATATTTAACTTTCTATTATGAAACTTGCAATTTGGGTGTTTTCTCTATTAGGCCTTACATTAAATTTATAAAAATTTGGTTAAATTTTTTATGGCTGGCAAACCTATTCGAGCGCAGCAAGATGTTTTAACCACAAATTCGAGCGGCAAGGCCGCTCAATCCGAGCGCAGCGAGGCGTTTGGGGGTTGGCGAGCGTTAGCGAGCAGGGGGCGAAGCCCCCTAGTTTTACTTTAAAGTACAATACAACAAACATTAAAATTACATTGCATTATCTATATCTCTATGTTTTAAGTTTCTTGGACCAAAAAAACATAATTTTTGGGGGGAGGGTGGTTGCATAACACAATATTAACATTATACTTTTTATTGAGAAGATATTCAAATATATTTATTCTATCTTGAATATGTTAAATACAATTATTTAATTATTTGATTACTTTAATTTTATCGAATATCTTATGATGTTTATATGCATCATAACCTATATTTAGGTTTAAAATATTACAATTATCAATTAAAATTTTTATTGCACATGAATTTCTTAAATTCAAAAATTATCGAAAAATTTAGCTAATTAATTTCTGGAATGGATACATTTTAGAATAATCTAACAAACACGTATTTCATTTTAAATAATAGTTTAAAGAAATAAATTTATATTATATTTTCATAAATTATAATCTCTTAATTTTATTCTAAAAATAAAAAGTATTATTAGTTTAAATAAAAACTCAACAGAAAATGCCTGTCGTTATCTGTGTTAAAGAAGTTGTTTTAAGTGCAATGGCGATGGGGTTTTTTCAAGTGAAATATACCCTTCGGTTAATTCCACTTTATCGACACCCTTTTTAAGATAAAAACTTTGATATAGATGGCTATCAATTTTATAGTCTCTAGTAACTTCTTTGAAGATTTTTATCAATAAAAGTTTTTCGGAAATGGTTTGTAAAAGTTAATAGTGGCCATCTCAAAATAAGTTTTGTATGATCCATCATGGGTGCTTTGTTTGTATCCACAATCTTGTTGATATGAAGACAATATTTCATTCCATTGGGACACAGAAAATATGTAGACCCCGACAAAAGGCATAAATAGCAAAATTGTACCATGTTTGACTAGAAATCCAAGCATCCGGTATTTGTATCACATTTACGGGGTGGATAAACACTGCTTTTAGTGGAAGCAATATAGACTGAGAGGCGACTGCAATTTTTGGACCCCATCGAACATCATTCTGAATTTTTTTATAGAAATTAGAGAAAAGTGAGTAGGTTACGAATCCACTGGTCTGCCGCGGCAAAAATGGCCGAAACTGGTCAAAAATCGGTTTTTAGTAAGTTGAACTAAATCCAATTGCCAAATGCGCCATAACTTGCCAAATAATGAGCATTTTTTTTATTTGGTAACCCTCACTCCTTAATTTTCAATTAAGAAGGTTGCAGACGATTCAGATATCTGGCGACGGGCTACTTGCATCTATTAAAAGGGAACCAAGTTGGCAAAAAATATTACGTCACCTATGACGTAACTGATGTAGCCAATTTGGCTTACTTTTAAAAGATATAAGTTTTCCGAGCCAAAGATTAGAAACCGTTTGCGATTTTTCTCATTCAAAATCAAAATGAAGTGGGTTGCCAGACGAATAAGTTTGTTCTATTTTTGGCAAGTTATGACATATTTGGCCATCGGATTTTAGTTCAACTCATTCCAAGTCGATTATTGATCAGTTTCGGCCATTTTTGATACGGCAGACCAGTGGATTCCTAATTTACTCACTTTTCTCCAATTTCTATAAAAAATTCAGAATGATGTTCGATGGGGTCCAAAAATTGCATTCGCCCCTCGGACTAATAGTAAGGATCATTCCTAGAGGTCTGAAATATCGATCAAAATAAATATCAATACTATATCGTTGCATAGAAAAAAATATCGATAAAATATCGATACAACATTACATGATTTTTTTTTTTTTTTTTTTATTTGTTTTTCAATTTTGCCAGAAACAAAATTTTGTGGAGCAAATTTTTACTTTTCATGATTGCTTTTTTGTAAGGTGACTACTTTCTGAACTGAAATGGATATATTATAAATAAAAATATATATATATATATATATATATATATATATATATATATATATATATATATATATATATATATATATATATATATATATATATATATATATATATATATATATATATATATATATATATATATATATATATATATATATATTTTCGTTTGATTGGTGCTGTGATTTTAAGAAAAATTTAGATAATTTTCAATAGCTTTTAAATGTATGGCAAAATATTGAATTTTGGTGACATTTTAAATGTCTCTCAGCCAAGTTCAAATTTTAGTTTTGA
This sequence comes from Linyphia triangularis, assembly GCA_963978545.1. Classification (NCBI taxonomy): domain Eukaryota; kingdom Metazoa; phylum Arthropoda; class Arachnida; order Araneae; family Linyphiidae; genus Linyphia; species Linyphia triangularis. The sequence continues at coordinate 12,850,260 of OZ021723.1, read as the reverse complement.
AGTTTTTGAAAAGAGAATAAAGAAAATCGAAAAAACACATGGAACTACAAAACGATCATCAAAAAAATTAAAATGTTTGAAAATATTGAAATATCGGTGACTTTTATCGATATTTTTAATATCGATATTTTTGTAAAAATATTGATAAAAATATTGTCGTATCGATATATCGCCGACCTCTAATCATTCCCTTTACCCGCTATGCTACAATTCACTTGCCAGTGCATTTAGAAACTACTTTCTATAAAACCGTGAAATTTTGTGAGCAGGTAAGAAATTATCACTTGATAAAATGATATAATTTTTTTTCATTTAAGAGGACTCAGTACCTTAACAATGAAAAAGGGGCACCGATAGCCTAGCGGTAGAGTATCGAGCTCGTAACCGGAGGGTTATGGGTTCGGGCCACCGTCCGCCAAATATCAGTGTGTATCTAATGGTGGCTGGTGCACATTAAATCTGTCGTGGCCTCAATGTCCTCTCGTTGGTGTGGTGGGGTCGGAGAGAGCTGTTTACACTAGAAGATTTCGATCTCGTATTCTTCTAGATGCTCAAAATTACGAGACGTATTTGGCTGTGTTAAGTACTTTATAAGTGGCAGAAATAGACAGTCGGTAGTTCCAAAAACTAAACAAAACAAAACAATGAAAAAAATCGTTTTGGGCTTCTTTTTTATTTATTTTATGTTTTCCTGTGTTTCTTTGCTTTTCCATTGATGTATTTATTTTTGTTTTGTACTCTAATTAGAAGTATGTAATATTTTGTTTTGAAAATGACAACTTTCAATATAAACTATGTAAGAATTTTACCTTTAACTTTGATATTCTCTAAACGTGATATTTTGAACTTCAATGTACCTTTTCTAACTAACTAGTAGAGATATACTAAAAAAAAAAAAAAAAAAAAAATGTATTCAATTGTATTACATAACCTACAGATTAAGCGGAGGTTAAAAAATTCCCCGTTATTTTCTTAATTTTTTTTTTTTTTTTTTAAATACCAAATATTTGTAAAAAAGAGTTTTTTTACCAAAATTTTTTTTTATAAAATTGATTAAAATTTAACAAGGAAAATTCTGATATTTTTTTTTACCAAACTTTAACCTCAATTTAATCCGTAGATTATGTATTACAATTTCATAAAAAAAAAAATTATTGGTATATCTCTACTAATTAGTTAGAAAAGGTACACTGAAGTTTAAAATATCACGTTCAGAGGAATCATAGTCAAAGATAAAAGGCTTTTATAGTCAACATTGATAATGTGCTATTTTAAAACAAAATATAGCATACTTCTAATTTGAGTACAAGCAAAAGTAATACAACAATGGAAAGGGAAAACATGAAAGGAAGTAACAGGAAATAAAAATCTCAAAATCGATCTATTTTTTTTATTTCCTTTTTAGGTTACTACTGAATTCCCTTTATGTCTAGCTATTATAAACGAAAATTATAATAGCAACATACAAACCCAGGTGAAACCAGTGCGCATGCATTGACGTAAGGATTTCAAATACAAAATAAAATATATTAGACGCTATTTTAGAGCTTTTAATTTTTATCATTTCATTGAGTGATCATTTTCGTACCTACTCACCAAATTTCACGGTTTTATAGAAAGTAGTTTCTAAATGCACTGGGCTAGAAGATTGTAACATAGCGAGTATAGGAAATGAGCCTTATCATGGCTTCCTTTTAAAAAGTCAGCAAACTCCATGACTATAAAAGTTTGTCTGATGAATTTTCTACCATTCGAGACACAAATGAAGAGTAACTACTATTAAAATAACATCTGGAAAGTGCAGGTACTTCTAGTTAAAACTTAAATAACATCTGGAAAGTGTATTTACTTCTAGTTAAAAATTAAATAACATTTGGAAAGTGTAGGTACGTCTAGTTAAAAACTGTAACTTCCACAAATCGGAAAATAATATTGAATACAAACTGAGTTGAAACTTTTATAGCCAAGTTCGCCAATGATAATTGAAAATAAAAACTTACAATAAAAATAAGTCATATTCAATCAAGTTAAAGACAAATGAAAAACTGTTTGAAAAATGGGTACATACCTTTTAGATTTTACACCTCGAATATCAGTTCCTATTAAAATCGTGGGTCGTCGTAGGTAAACAAAAGGAAGGATAAAATTTTCCATCGGATTATGACGTCATATCTAACCAGCTAACTATGAAACGTTTTTCGGTTACGTCACGATTCCACATTTTTTTACGACTTTTTTTCTTTCGATATTTAATTAAATAAATTTTTAACTGCAATATAACTTAGATATTCGGAATCAGCATTGCTTTCTTTATTAAAATTTATTGCTTTTTTTACCATTTTTAAAAAATACGCAACTACTCCATTACATATTTTTTTACAATATCGCCAAAAAGATTAATTGGCAAATTATTATAGTCGCCAAGTTCGCTGAAGTGACAAAATACTTTAAAACTAAATATTTGCTATAATATTGCAAAACCGATAAATCAGCATGTTTTTACTTTCAATTACCCACATATTAACATAGGGAAATGAAAATATAGTTTTCGGGGGAAAATCGATTTTAATTTTTGCATTTTTCTTTGGAACATTCTGAGCACACACAAAATTATCTAGAAAAAATGTGCCTGTGACTCTAGTCAGCACAACTCCCGAAAGGATTTAATTTGATTGATGTTGGCCATGGAACCTGCCACTAAGGTTTTCGTCAAAGTTGCACGTGAGTATAAGGTAACTGCCATTAAAAAATTTATGTTTTTCAACAATTGCCAAAAAAACAATTTTGATTAAAATCTTTGTGGGAAAGCTTTTAAAGGGCTATTACCATCCACACCTCCAAAATTTCAGTGAAAGTGTGATAAATGTCTAAAAAATTGAAAAGCGAATGTCTTTTTACCAAGAGTTCACTTTTGTTGAGCATCGCCCATCAATAACTGTATCTCCTCTGTTTCATTTACAAGAAAGAATGGTGTAATATTTATCGAAAAACATACCATCCAATATCTCCATTTTGGAGATCTTCGTGGTTTTGTCAATGCAATAATTATAGCCAAAAATATCACCAAAATGGCAGATTTTTTTTTTTTTTTTTTTTTTTTTTTTTTTTTTTTGCAAATATGAAGACGATAAATATATTTTACGAATTCCTGAGAAAATCAAATGCAATGATCAGTCTTAACTACAATTAAAAGTTGTTCAATGTTTCACACGATAAGTTTTTATCTGCTCTGATTATTATATTCAAGTATAAATATATTAAATCTCTCCAGACGCCAAATTTTATTTTGTTAAAATGGTTTTTATCAAAAATTTACATAAATTAAATGTCTTTTACTAAAAATGAACTCAACTGAAGTAGAAATTCAATTACTCTTTAAAGAAATATCAAAAGCTCCTTTATATGCATAAATTCTCTAATAGGGAAATCCAATTTCCAGCTGCGCTTGGACGAACTTAATCCTTTTGATTAATTTCACCTTCAATAGCGAAAAGAGTTTTCAAATGACAATTCTGTCAGGATTTCCAGCTCGGATAATTGTTAAGGTCTTTATTAAAATATAAATAAAAAGATTGCATTCATTTTAAGCTCTTTTTTCTTCGACATTTTACTTCTTATTTTTTTGCTCCTATGTCTTGCGCGTATTTAAGAAAGGAGAATATTTTAAGTTTCAAATGACTTCAAAAATTTCTCCATTGTTTTCAGCGCATTTATAGTCAACAATGTAATGAGATATTTAAGAAGACAATAAACAAGAATTCACACTAGAATGATCAAAATGCAAATTATTTTTTTTGTATTTCTTAAGAAGTTTTCCATCTGCATATTATTATTATCATCCTACCATATTAATGTGTTTGCTTATTTTGTAAAAAAAAAAATCTTTGGTAGCTGCAATACCGAAAATCACTAAGTCGTAAATAGTTAATTTGAACTTATTGTTCAGTTTCATTAGTTAACCTGTCTATAGCGAATTTTTTTTTTTTTTTTAAATATAATAGTTATTTTATGCAACTATTGGGAAAGTAATTTTTTTTTTTTTTTTTTTTTTAATGAGTTAAAATGCATAGTTGACAAAGTGCTTAGTACGAATTTAATAATTTACTGAGTTTGAAAAAGTGATTTCACACATATTTCATCTATATTATTTTAATCACGTGCAAAAAAAATATCTTTAATACTGTTATGAATTTTTCCGCTGAGGCAATGATGGCACAGTTTTTAAGATAAAAACTACTGTTTATTCACTCTTCAAAGGCACAAAATTTATTCAAAGACAACAGTTTAATCACTCTCAAGCTTCAACACAAGCTTCAGTAAGAACAACTTCGAATACAGCAATTATACAAGTTCACTCGAGTAGGTAAACAAAGCGATCAGCTTTCCTCGAAGTCCGAAGTCAATCTGCAAACTTTCCCGATCTCCAGTCTTATTTATACTTGGCGCGAGAGAAAATTCTCGAAATTTCTCGATTGCTTTAGGTGTTGCCACCTTTTTCTAACCTGTATAATCGCTGTTAATAAATGAAATAAAATAAAATAAATTACAATAGAATTTTAAAATAATACGTACATTTTTTTTTTTTTCAAATGAGTTAAAATGCATAGTTGACAAAGTGTTTAGTACGAGTTTAATAATTTACCGAGTTTGAAAAAGTTATTTCGCACATATTTCATCTATATTATTTTAATCACGTGCAAAAAAATATCTTTAATATACAAACTAATTCCAGTCAATAAATCACTTTCGAAAATATTTCATTTCTATATCAAGACTATATAAAATTTTATCATGAAGCGTTAAATTACTTTTTTTAACAAAGTGCAAAGAATGAAATTTTATTTAATTACTTTTCATCAGAAATTGTGGCGAAAGTAGCACTTTACCGCGAGGAATGGGGAAAGTAATTCTCCTGTACTAGTGGGGAAAATACTTTCCCGAAAGCATCGTCTTGGTATTGAAATGACATATTTTTAGAAGAAATTCATTTACTGGAATTGCTAATATTAATAAGTGTTTCTATTAAAAATATTGTTGATGTGGTTATAAAAAATATAGTGTGCAACACTTAGAAAAACACTTTTTCGAACTCGGTAAATTATTTAACCCGTGCTAACGCACTCGTGAAATAAGCATTTTAACTAGTTTGAAAAAGTATTACTTTCCTAAATATTTGAGCTGACCAAACGGTATAGTGGTTAGCGTGCTAACCTCTAGACCGCGAGGTTGCGGGTTCGAGTCCCGTGTTAGGCATGGGTGTTTGTGAATGTATGTTGGCTTGTCTAATGACGAATGTTTCGGCGCAATATAGCCCTCGTGTTGCCGCTAGATAATCTAAAAACAACCAACCAACCTAAATATTTGCATAAATAACTATGACCGCATTCTTCACTATAACTGATTCTTTCACCACGATTTTTGAATAAAGTTTAATTTTTTCGCATCATCTTATAAAAAATACATTTTAAATCGTAATAATTTTACAATATTGGAGAAATTTGTGGCATTATATCTCACTATATTTTACCAAAACATTATTTAGTAAAATCATGGATATAATAGGGTGACACCACCAGTTGTTGTTCGAATTAAGTGAGTGATAAAGCTTTTTATTATAGTATATCTGGCCGACCAAACGGAATAGTGGTTAGCGTGCTAGGCTCTAGACCGCGAGGTTGCGGGTTCGAGTCCCGTGTTAGGCATGGGTGTTTGTAAATGTATGTTGGCTTGTCTAATGACGAATGTTTCGGCGCAATTGAGCCCTCGTGTTGCCGCCAGATAATCTAAAAACAACCAACCAACCTAAATATTTGCATAAATAATTATGACCGCATTCTTCACTATAACTGATTCTTTCACCACGATTTTTGTATAAAGTTTAATTTTTTCGCATCATCTTATAAAAAATACATTTTTAAATCGTAATAATTTTACAATATTGGAGAAATTTGTGGCATTATATCTCACTATATTTTACCAAAACATTATTTAGTAAAATCATGGATATAATAGGGTGACACCACCAGTTGTTGTTCGAATTAAGTGAGTGATAAAGCTTTTTATTATAGTATATCTGGCCGACCAAACGGAATAGTGGTTAGCGTGCTAGGCTCTAGACCGCGAGGTTGCGGGTTCGAGTCCCGTGTTAGGCATGGGTGTTTGTGAATGTATGTTGGCTTGTCTAATGACGAATGTTTCGGCGCAATATAGCCCTCGTGTTGCCGCCAGATAATCTAAAAACAACCAACCAACCTTAATATTTGCATAAATAACTATGACCGCATTCTTCACTATAACTGATTCTTTCACCACGATTTTTGTATAAAGTTTAATTTTTTCGCATCATCTTATAAAAAATACATTTTTAAATCGTAATAATTTTACAATATTGGAGAAATTTGTGGCATTATATCTCACTATATTTTACCAAAACATTATTTAGTAAAATCATAGATATAATAGGGTGACACCACCAGTTGTTGTTCGAATTAAGTGAGTGATAAAGCTTTTTATTATAGTATATCTGGCCGACCAAACGGAATAGTGGTTAGCGTGCTAGGCTCTAGACCGCGAGGTTGAGAGCTCGAATCCCGTGTTAGGCATGGGTGTTTGTAAATGTATGTTGGCTTGTCTAATGATGAATGTTTCGGCGCATTATAACCCTCGTGTTGCTGACTGCGCCAGATAATCTGAAAACAACCAGCTATGGTTCTTCTACTTTAAGTTTTAGAATTAAGCCGAAATACTTACCATAATCCTTAATGATTGTTCTATCATATGCAAGAACGAAATACTCTGGAAATAAAACAAAAAAATTGTGCATTTATAATTGTTCATTTTAATCATGAAATTACATATTATTTGTTGCATAGGTTTGTATGACCTAAGCAATTCAATAAAATAAGAAGATTATTTTTTCAAGATATGATGGCAGTATATGTCCCATAATTGTTCTCCTGGAAGCGTTATTCGCGAATTATTGAGCTATATTTTTTTTCCCGAAATTCTGATCATTACTGCAGGCTCCTCAAAGTATTTAATATGTTTACTTTTTTTAACAGGTGTAGTTTTATTCTGAACCGTCTTTATATGTGCTTTCTAAATTCTCTCCTGGACGTTACCGTGCATGAGACCAAAATACATTGTGAAAAATTGCCTACTTAAATTTAAATCTGAAGTCTGATAACGCTGGTTACCGTATAGTATCAAAAGTAATTTTTTACTTTCAATTACCCATATGTATAAATAGGGTAATGAAAATATAGCATTCGGTCCAAAAAAAATTTCGATTTTTTTTTTTTTTTTTTTTTTTTTTTTTTTTCCATTTCTCCACGTTTTGGAAGATCCTGATTTTAAAAGAGTGATATAGAAAAAATTGTGTGTGTGTGTGTGTGTCTGTGTGTGTGTGTGTGTGTGTGTGTGTGTGTGTGTGTGTGTGTGTGTGTGTGTGTGTGTGTGTGTGTGTGTGTGTGTGTGTGTGTGTGTGTGTGTGTGTGTGTGTGTGTGTGTGTGTGTGTGTGTGTGTGTGTGTGTGTGTGTGTGTGTGTGTGTGTGTGTGTGTGTGTGTGTGTGTGTGTGTGGTCGGCATAACACCCGAACAAATTGATCAACGATGTTCAAATTTGGTGAGCGGGTTGGTGGTAGCCATGGGACCTACCGTTAAGGTTTTCGTCAAAATTGCGCATGCGCGTAAGGTAGCTGCCATTAAAAAAATCATGTTTTTCAGTAATTGCTAAAAATGCTCTAACAATTGTGTTAAAAATCACTGTGGTAATGCCTCTTAAGGTGTTCTAAAGATCCCCATCTCCGAAATTCTAGTAAAAATTCTTTAACGACGTAAAAAATTGAAAAACGAATGTCTTGAGCACGGAGTCTTCTTTTCTTGAGCCTACCTCATTATTGATCGTTTTTTCTAATCTAGTCAGTTTCACTTATAATAAAGGATAATATAAGGATTATCGTGAAGTATATCGCCAAAATTGCCATTTTGGCGAGGTTTTTTTTTTTTTTTTTTTTTTTTTTTTTTTTTTTTTTAAAGGCCCATATAAGAATTATTTAAATATCGAAAAATAATCAAAAAATATCGCCAAACTGGCGATTTTTTCTAAATGAATGATGAAAATTTAATAACGTTAAATGACACAATTCCCCGTCAGTATTATAGTGTAAATGAAGGTTGTGCGATGCTCCACATCCCTAGTTTTTTTTTCTCCCCTCCCCCCCCCCAGTTTTTTTTCTCTCCCCCCCCCCCCTTTAAATTCCAATCATTACTGCAGGCTCCAGAAAGTACTTATCAGGAGTACTTTTATTCTGAACAGTCTTTATATGTGCTTTTCTCTCTTAGACGTGACCGTGCACGAGGGTGCCGATTTGACCATTAGCCGAGTGAGTCGCCTACACATGGGTGCCTACCTGTGCATTGCATCCAACGGAGTGCCACCTGCAGTCAGCAGAAGGATACAACTGCAAGTCAACTGTGAGCACTTTTATTGTACTCCCTCTATTAGACATGGGAAATGCTTATTTCAATGAACAAAGACCGCCAGTGAATATTAAGGTGTACGTATAACCTAGAACATTTTTTTTTTTTTTTAATTCTGAGTTTAAAAATCCAATTCTTTTTTACATTAGTTAAAGAGTATATGATTAAAACCATTTCATAAAAAAATTTTAATTTCGGCAATTGTTAATCAGTTAATTAAGCTTTGATTAGCTAATTAGTACCTTTTTCAAACAATGACATATCAAGTTCTAATTTACTTAGAATAGCAATTCCACTCGAAAATCATTCGAAACATTATTCTTAATGTTTTGAAACTCAATTAAGTTTTTAACACAGAATATTTTTTTTTTTTTTTTTACAATTTATTTTGTGTGAAAACATGAAAAATAAAATCAATATTTTCAATGAATTCTAAGTTTTAAAAATCACTAAAAAATTAATTCCTCGACCAATTTTATATAATTATATATGTAACATATTATGTAGATTACTATGATAGGAAAAAAAATTATAAATGAACAATTAGTTGTTGAATTATCATTGTTTGAATAAAGAGTGACAAAATCAAAATACAGTTCATCAGAAAATAGGTTTAAAGATTTAGAAGCTTATTACCAAACAGTGGTAGTACCTACCTACCTATAATTGATTGTAACATAAAAGCTATTAAGGATATTTTCAAAAGTTTAGTATTGTTTGAAAGCTAAAGTATCAGAGAATATTATGATATAATAACAAATAAAAAATCAATACTCTGATCGATTTTCGTTAATTGTAGGGTATAAGTACACCTTAATACTATAAATAGGTGGAAGGCACCTAAGGCGTTCTTTGAAAAATGATAAATATAATAAACATAAAATATTAATTAAAAATTCAATGTTTTTAATAATGTGAAAACGAAACGTTTTTATGATTTATGTATGCAGGGTGTCTATAAATTAGTTCGGCAATGGAGCTCAAATATACCTGTATAACTCATAATAACTAAGGCCGATCAAATGGTATAGGGGTTAGCGTGCTAGCTTCTAGACCGCGAGGTTGCGGGTTCCGAGTCCCGTGTTAGGCATGGGTGTTTATAAAAGTATGTTGGCTTGTCTAATGACGAATGTTTCTACGCATTATAACCCACTTGTTGCTGACGGCGCCAGATAATCTGAAAACAACCGACCTTAATAACTAGGCATAATAACCTCTTTTTTTTCCATACAGAATGGCAAGGTGAACATAAATTAGTTGGAGAATAAGAATGGTTAATAATGCTCAGTTATTAAGAGTTATACAGATCTATTTGAATTCCCCTGCCCAACTAATTTATAGATACCCTGTATATGAAATGGCAAAGAAATATTTTTGTTCTTTCCAATTCCTCAGGCCGACCAAACGGTATAGTGGTTAGCTTGCTATCTTCTAGATCCACGAGGTTGCGAGTTCGAGTCCCGTGTTAGGCATGGATGTTTGTAAATATATGTTAACTAGTCTAATGACGAATGTTTCGGTGCATTATAGCCCACTTGTTACTGACGGCACCAGATAATCTGAAAACAACCAACCATAATAACTAGGCATAATAAAAATGTGGTTTTTTTTTTTTTTTTTTTTTTTTTTTTTTTTGCATACTGAATGACAAGGTGAACATAAATTAGTTGGAGAAAAAGAATGGTTAATAATGCTCAGTTATTAAGAGTTATACAGATCTATTTGAATTCCCCTGCCCAACTAATTTATAGATATCCTGTATATGAAATGGCAAAGAAATATTTTTGTTCTTTAAAATTCCTCAGGCCGACCAAACGGTATAGCGGTTAGCTTGCTATCTTCTAGATCCGCGAGGTTGCGGTTTCGAGTCCCGTGTTAGGCATGGATGTTTGTAAATATATGTTGACTTGTCTAATGACGAATGTTTTGGTGCATTATAGCCCACTTGTTACTGATGGCACCAGATAATCTGAAAACAACCAACCATAATAACTAGGCATAATAAACATGTTTTTTTTTTTTTTTTTGCATACTGAATGACAAGGTGAACATAAATTAGTTGGAGAAAAAGAATGGTTAATAATGCTCAGTTATTAAGAGTTATACAGATCTATTTGAATTCCCCGGCCCAACTAATTTATAGATACCCTGTATATGAAATGGCAAAGAAATATTTTTGTTCTTTCCAATTCCTCAGGCCGACCAAACGGTATAGCGGTTAGCTTGCTATCTTCTAGATCCGCGAGGTTGCGGTTTCGAGTCCCGTGTTAGGCATGGATGTTTGTAAATATATGTTGACTTGTCTAATGACGAATGTTTTGGTGCATTATAGCCCACTTGTTACTGATGGCACCAGATAATCTGAAAACAACCAACCATAATAACTAGGCATAATAAACATGTTTTTTTTTTTTTTTTTGCATACTGAATGACAAGGTGAACATAAATTAGTTGGAGAAAAAGAATGGTTAATAATGCTCAGTTATTAAGAGTTATACAGATCTATTTGAATTCCCCGGCCCAACTAATTTATAGATATCCTGTATATGAAATGGCAAAGAAATATTTTTGTTCTTTAAAATTCCTCAGGCCGACCAAACGGTATAGCGGTTAGCTTGCTATCTTCTAGATCCGCGAGGTTGCGGTTTCGAGTCCCGTGTTAGGCATGGATGTTTGTAAATATATGTTGACTTGTCTAATGACGAATGTTTTGGTGCATTATAGCCCACTTGTTACTGATGGCACCAGATAATCTGAAAACAACCAACCATAATAACTAGGCATAATAAACATGTTTTTTTTTTTTTTTTTGCATACTGAATGACAAGGTGAACATAAATTAGTTGGAGAAAAAGAATGGTTAATAATGCTCAGTTATTAAGAGTTATACAGATCTATTTGAATTCCCCTGCCCAACTAATTTATAGATATCCTGTATATGAAATGGCAAAGAAATATTTTTGTTCTTTAAAATTCCTCAGGCCGACCAAACGGTATAGCGGTTAGCTTGCTATCTTCTAGATCCGCGAGGTTGCGGTTTCGAGTCCCGTGTTAGGCATGGATGTTTGTAAATATATGTTGACTTGTCTAATGACGAATGTTTTGGTGCATTATAGCCCACTTGTTACTGATGGCACCAGATAATCTGAAAACAACCGACCTTAATAACTAGGCATAATAACCTCTTTTTTTTCCATACAGAATGGCAAGGTGAACATAAATTAGTTGGAGAATAAGAATGGTTAATAATGCTCAGTTATTAAGAGTTATACAGATCTATTTGAATTCCCCTGCCCAACTAATTTATAGATACCCTGTATATGAAATGGCAAAGAAATATTTTTGTTCTTTCCAATTCCTCAGGCCGACCAAACGGTATAGCGGTTAGCTTGCTATCTTCTAGATCCGCGAGGTTGCGGTTTCGAGTCCCGTGTTAGGCATGGATGTTTGTAAATATATGTTGACTTGTCTAATGACGAATGTTTTGGTGCATTATAGCCCACTTGTTACTGATGGCACCAGATAATCTGAAAACAACCAACCATAATAACTAGGCATAATAAACATGTTTTTTTTTTTTTTTTTGCATACTGAATGACAAGGTGAACATAAATTAGTTGGAGAAAAAGAATGGTTAATAATGCTCAGTTATTAAGAGTTATACAGATCTATTTGAATTCCCCGGCCCAACTAATTTATAGATATCCTGTATATGAAATGGCAAAGAAATATTTTTGTTCTTTCCAATTCCTCAGGTCGACCAAACGGTATAGTGGTTAGCGTGCTAGCTTCTAGACCGCGAGGTTGCGGATTCGCGTCCCGTGTTAGGCATGGGTGTTTGTAAGTGTATGTTGGCTTGTCGAATGGCGAATGTTTCGGCGGATTATTGCCCACTTGTTGCTGACGGCGCCAGATAATCTGATTACAACCAATTCCTCAGAATTTTACACAAAAAACTATTTTTCCCTTAAGAAAATTCTCTCCTTTACGGTTTTCCCCTTCATTATAACTGTGAAAAACAATTATGTTGAATTGAAATTTTCCTTACTTAATTGTTATATACTTTTTTTACTTCTTATAGTAATTCCTCAGAATCATATAAAAAACATTTTTTTTTTCCTCAAGACGATTACATTATCCACTGTTGCCACTTTCATTATATCATAAAAAATTATACTGAAATTAAAACATTCCTTTGGTAAGATAATTCTTCGCAATAATAATATAATATCTTATATTAATTGTGGTTCATCGTGGTTAAATACAATCCCGGCAGTTCATGATGTACACGTAACCGAATGTTGTGCTGTGATTTGCTTCACTATAATTCTTAAGGCAAAATAACGAACTAAGCTCTTAAAAACTGTAATTTGAAATGGGTTTGGAAGGAATCAATACTAATCTAGCTTTTGTCACTTTTATCAGTTAGTCAATTACCTTTGTGGATCAAAATTATCAAATGACTGTCGTGAAATGAATGTGCAAGCGATGTGGTCACAAATAAATTGTATAAAAACACAGAATTCCCAATGCTATAACTGAAAAAACATCAGCTTTCTGCAAAGTACGTTTTGTTTTTAGTATTGTTATGAATTTTTCCACTGAGACAATGATGGCACAGTTTTTAAGACGAAAACTACTATTTATTTACTCTTCACAGGCACAAAATTTATTCACAGACAACAGCGTAATCGCTCACAAGCTTCAGCAAGAACAACTTCGAAAACAGTGATTATACCAAGTCCACTCTAGTAGGTAAACAAAGCGATCAGCTTTCAACGAAGTCCGAAGTCAATCTGAAAACTTTCCCGATCTGCGGTCTTTATATAGCAGGCGCGTGAGAATATTCCCGAAATTTCCAGCCAATTCATCGAAAAAGAAACATCTCAAAATTTCTCGATTGCTTTAGGTGTTGCCACCTTTTTCTAACTTGTATAATCGCTGTTAATAAATAAAATAAAATTAAAATAAATTACAATATAATTTTTAAATAATACATCACTATTTACACTATATCCAGACAATTTGTGCAACAGTATGTTTGCTCCTGAAAAATCTTAAAACGTTTTCATCGAATAATCATACTTCATTTTAGCTAAATTTAAAGTATCACTAATATAAGTTACAAATTTATTAGATCTTCCACTCTCACATTTTTTAGATCAGAATTTAGCCATAGTATCTAAATTTATAACCAAGTCATAACGATCTCTTTTTTTTTCAGTTTTTTAAGTTATTGTATTATAGACGTTTTTTGTTCTTTGTAAAAATGTACAATACTATAGCATACATGAATTTCCTACAGAAATAAATTTTAATAGAGTAAGATTAATTTTCAAAGAATATAGGAAACAAGATGAAATACCATTTTTTTTATCATTGATCAGTTCTTCTTCAACAGTAGAAAATATTTAGACAGTGTCCTCTGAGGTTCAGAAATATCTGTATATTTTATTCTTAGAATGTAATGCTGTTACCATCAAAGATATAAAAAACAGTTCAAAATGTAGATAAACAATCAAAATGCTATAGATGTTACAGCTAAAACTCAAAAGCCGTTAATGTGTACATTACCTGGCTAATTTGCAGATTAACTGATTTGCTTCGTTAACATGCGGATCAAAAGGTGATGTGCACATTAACGGCTTCCATAACGTTAAAGTTCTAAAATTTGTTTGATTGATGATTGATTCTATCAACTAATTTGTTGATTGTTTGATGGTATCAACTCTGATTTTTTAGATATCGAAAAATAAGAAAATAACGTTATGTGTTAATGTCCTTAATTGTAAACAATTATAACCTTTTGATTCTTCGTATTATAGTTTTTTGATTGATTATATCAACTAATTTGCTGACTGCTTGATTGTAGTAACTTGATTCTTTAAATATCCAAAAATAAATAAATTACATTGTTTGTTTAATGGAAACGTTGTTGTTGTTCCAGTAGAGATCTCATTATTACCTTAACGAGTGCCTAGCAGGTAATGTACATATTATCTAGTTAATTTGCAGATTACCTTGGTAATTTGAGAAATGAAACCATTTTCAACGTTTTAACGGATCACACTAGTTAATCTGCAAATTACCTACATAATCTGTAGAATAATTAATTTCAGCACTGTGGAGAAACTACATGACGTCAGACTGTGAGATTTATAATTTATTTTCTTTTCTGTAAAAGGATCGTTTGGAAATATGGATAAAAGATAGTTTGGCAACATGGATAAAAGTAACTTGGAGTTTCTTGTAAATAATAAATATACGTTTGTTCTATACTCTACGTTTTAGTGTGTGTTATATATAATTAATAGGAATTATATATAACACACACTAAAACGTAGAGTATAGAACAAACGTATATTTATTATTTACAAGAAACTCCAAGTTATGCCTGATTTACACGCTACCAGTAACTACCGCGACAGCCGGCCAATTGGCTGGAAGATCATTGGAACCAGTTGGCTGGAATTCTAGTTTACTGGTGTTTCATGTTTACACGGTGCCAACCGACTGGAAGAATACGGGAATTGCGCGAGCATAATTTGCTGACGATTTGGTTTTCTTCTTTGAATAGCGGCAGCTGTTGATTTTTTTAAATAAAGTAAAATCTAAAATATATAAAATCTAATCTTAAAATGTTTAAATATACAATTTTTCTCAATCATGCCCATTTTTAAGGCTGTTATAGACTCTTTGCACATTTTTTTTTATATTTCCCATTGAATATCTGTAACAAAATCGTAATTTTACTAGTTTGGCGACAACGGGTTACCAGATACTTGTAAAATTGCCTTTTTTGGGTACATTGTAATAGAATTTCGTTGTTTTGTAATTGACTCTAGTATTTGAAAATTTTACAGTCACTGATCTCTAATTAGAACTTCTGAGTTATCATTGTGTTTCATAAATGTTTTAAATAACTTAGTACAATTTTCTACTCCCTTGCACTTCCTAAAATCTTCATATACATAAAATTTGGAATAAAACTTATGGTTTCTTTTTGTTATTAAAACAATTCTCTATTTTGTTTATAATATTGAGTTAAATGTAAATTTGCAGGACAAAAGGTGGAAATCTTAGAAAATGCTTTTATACGAAATACATATTACCTAAAAAAAAAGCCTGTCCAACAAAGGAAGTTAAATGTAATCTCCCCCCCCCCCCCCTTAACTTATTTTAATGTTGAATTAAAAACTAAATATTCGTTTTTCTGTGGACTAGGGTTTTGATACATATTCTTTCTTTGATTGATAATTCTTTAAGATTAAAATTTCATCTTAAAAATGTTAGCAAATTAAATATCATTAGTTAAGCAATTTGTAAGCATACTGGAACTAAAGAATTTGGATTTAAAAAAAAATGACTAAATTTATCTTTTCATTAAAAAAGATTTTGTACTTTAATCAAGTTCATAATTTGCACTTGAATCTTCTTTGGAATTCTATTCATATAAATGAAATAACACCAGTGAATGAGTCAGACAAATAAATTTCATATAGATGTTTTATTCTTACAATAAAATTGGAAAAGTCTAAAAATCAATAGCTAAAAACATTTAAATTTGTAATTAAATACCACCAGTATAAGTTTTTACAAAAAAAAAAAAAAAAAAAAGAATCCTGAGTGTATATTTAAATAAAATAATCCATTTTTTTTAATTTTGAAAAGAATCATCCCAGATCCTTATTGCAGTTGAAGGTTTATGAACAAGGAAGAGGAGCGATTCACGACAGGTCCGAGTTGGTCAAGATTCAGAAGCCGATTTTAAAAGTATTGCTAATAATAGAATTCATTGGAAACAAACGCCTGTGATTAAAGCAATTCCCATCTCGATTCTGGTCTCGCCTATCAAAAGTGCCATGTTTGAACCCTGTATTAGGCGTCAATGTTCATTGGGGTTCAGAATCCATGTCAAGTTGTATGTCCTGAACTGAGAAACCGTTATCAGGCACAAAAATAGGTTGTTAAACGTACAAACCGAAAATACAAAGATTGCAGGAACTTTAAACAGGCGTGCAACCAGGGGAAAGGATTTTAGGGTTAGAACAGCCCCCTAGAATCCCCAACATTCCTAGTGTTTTGTTATGAATGAATAAGAAACACTTGGTAACCGAAAATAATTTCAAAGGATACATTTTTAATCTACCGTGATTCAGATAGAGTAAGTTAATGTATCGCACTAAAGTAGGTATTAGACCCCAAAACTGAAATAAATGACATATTTGTAAATCTCATACTATCAAAAAATCATTGTAGATTGCTTTTTGACTTCTTGGGTCCAATAAAAAGTATTGTTTAAAAAATTTATAAACATAGATGTCTGTTCTCCAAATGTTGTTATTGTGTTTCAGTGCTTAATGCCTTTCATTTCAAACATCATTAACATATAATAAAATGATTCTGATATTGGTGTTTGTGTCCATTCGCCTAAAAATATTGCTCCTTCTAATTGAATAAACAAGAAATTTTTTGCATCAATTTATGATCAAGGTTACATGGATAATACAGGATATAGAAAAAATATGCCATATTAGGTTTATGTGTTTAACTCGAATACTGGACAAAAACCATTTTAATATTTTAGTATATGTGACAGATTAAGAAACTGCAAAAATATTGATTTGTGAAAAATATAAGATGAAGAATTTTTATGTAGAATTTGTTTTTGTAAGAGAAATACAGAAGTTAACTTGATGGAAAAACCCCTCCGACAGAAATTTTCTGGTTGCACACCTGACGTTAAAACTAGTTCCATGATGCAATAGTGAATACTAAATGGTTTGCAATCCTAGGAAGGTTTCAAAAAGTGCTGACTAATGCTGCACCATGAAAATAATTACATGAAGCCGACTAGAAAATAAATGTGGGAAAAGTGTCAGAGGGGATATCAGTTGAGATGCATTTAAAGACTTAATGTTGCTGGTAATTTTAAATAAAAGCATATTGTTACATATTAAAATATTTGAGTAGCATAACAAATTAACTATAACACATTATGCAGTATTAGTGAGAAGTTGCAGCTTGCATGTTTAAATTTTTACTATTTTCATATAATTAATTTCACAAAAACAAAAAAGTTGGATGTTAAACACAAATAGAAATTTTTAAAGGTCAGCCAGTAAGAAAAAACAACTTTTTACAATAATAGTTTAAATGCGTTGGATGAAAATCTTAGTTTGCAATCTAAGCCATTGCAGCACATTCGAGTGGCAGACAAATCAGGAAAAACCAATTTGAAGACATCTGTTGCATATTTGTACACTCTTGTTGAAGAGTAAAACTGAAATGCAAGGGTCATTATACTTTTTTCTTGTTATTCATCAGCACTCTTTTTGTCAGTTCCCAAAATACATTCGAAAATACAAAAAATTCAGAAACATTTTCACAAATAAAGTTACGTTTCCTTAGCGTTAATAATTTCAGCCAAAATAACTACGTTGATAATTTCAGATAAGTGTTTACTATTTTTTCCCCCCATTCACCTTGTACTTTGCTGCAAGTTTTTTTTACAACACATTTATACTAACTTTCATTACATTTTAACTTTCTGCTTTAAGTGGCTCAATGTTTTATTGTAATTGTGATAACATCCAACAGCCAATTACTTCAAGTCTAAGAGCTGATGAAGACAAGTTGCACTCTGCTTGTTAGTTTTCTTTCACAACCTAGAAAAGAAATTTTAATTGGATTAGCATTGTTTTCAAAGAATTTTTTGACTTACTATCCTATCTCTGATTCAGACTAAAAAACGTTTGTTATTGATGGCATATATTTTCCATTAAATGACATCCAAAAACAAACAATTTTTAGTTAAAAATTAGTTTATTTCACAATCAGGTTATAAAACTTTCCAATGCAGTTAACCTATTCAAATTTCGCATAAGCAGTAGAACTTAATTTACATAAACACTCAACATGCATTCAGAGATAATAAGAGTCGATTGTGATAACATCCGACAGCCAATTACTTCAAGTCTAACAGTTGATGAAGACAAGTTGCACTCTGCTTGTTAGTTTTCTTTCACAACCTAGAAGAGCAAACAAATATTGAAATTATAATGTTAATCTTCAAACAAAATATACATATCTACAAAATTTGCTGATAAAAACACTGCACAAATTATCCATTTGTGAAATCTATCTCATGTTGGGTCCTCCTTATGTTGTGTAATAACCGAGTAAATTTATGACTGAAATTTGTACCAAAACATTTAAGCTTTCCTAAAACTACCATTATTTGACCCTATATATTCACTAGAATTTTAACTAAATTCAAATACCCAAATGTAAACAAACATCTTATTGTTGACATTCTTAACATTGGCACACATATTTCATTCTAGTAACCATTAAGATAATTCTTATCTTTTATTAAAAGTTACATAATAATTTAAAAAATCAATAAGTAAAAAGGAACAGTTAGGCTTACATACGAGTGGTTGTAACAGGTATTATTCTCCTACTATCTACATCCAAAAACATTGTACGTCGGCATATTTTAATGTGATTGTGAAACACAGTGCCGTTTCAATTCAGCGAAGGATTTCATCTGCCGTCGCCAAGCTTACTAGGGTTGCCTTTCAGAATATGATGAAAATTACTTAAAATATATTTGTATGTTTTAACACAACCAAAAATACTAATAATTATACTAACCCAAAGCTAGATGTTAGGAGAATGAGTTTTCCTTGACAGTTGCTGTTTTCATTATATAATCCATATCATTGAACCAGTAGCATTCATGCATCTACAATAGCTTGTAGAAACACATTCCTCGAAACACGATTACGATATTACGGGCAAAACAAGTTCCTAAGATTTTCATAATCCCGGCACAATTATACAAATTTAACCGTTTCTGACTCATTCCATTGATTTGGCATCATTTCAAGTTTCCATATATACAGCTTGTTCTTGTTATAAACATTATCATTCAAGTCTTTAAAACTTTCAGAGATGCGAAATAAAACTATTGCAGGTGTTTTACATGGTGCACGAGAGTATGAGGGTAGGAAGAGTGGTGGGGGAGGGGAGTTGACACGCCAGTAAATAGAAAATGTTTTATCTACTGGAATCACCAGCCAGAGGCGATCACGTGACAAACTGGCTTATCCTGAGACTGGAATGATGCGTTTACACGCTACCAGCTGTGACGTCACACGACTAGGGATCTCAACTGGAACGCCGACTGGTAGCGTGTAAATCAGGCATTACTTTTATCCATGTTGCCAAACGATCTTTTATCCATATTGCCAAACGAACCTTTTAAAGAAAAGAAAATAAACTATAAATCTCACAGTCTGACGTCATGTAGTTTCTCCACAAGCACTTTAGCGATAACATATATATTTATTAAAATTATTAAAAACCTCCCAAGAATAAAAAAATATATATATTTTTAAAAGGTTTAACATTTAAAAAAAAAAAAAAAAAAAAATTCGCAATGTATGCTTGATGATGCACTTGAGCACATCATATAACAAAACTATTTTTCTTCTCATTATGGGGGTCAGTCCCCCCAATGATCTGGATCCCCAACCAGCTAGTGGGAGCCCCCCTAGGGGGGAATGTGACCATGGAGTGTAACACAGAAGCGCACCCCGAGTCCATCAACTACTGGTCGAGGCACGACGGAGAGATGGTGTCGCACGGTGACAAGTTCGACGTGTTGCTGCGGATAGCCACTTACAAGGTCAACATGGTGCTCACAGTGAGGGGAGTCGACCGGGAGGACTTCGGAACTTACAAGTGCTTTGCAAGGAACTCGCTGGGGTCAACGGAAGGAACTATACGCTTATACGGTAAGCATACATCTCAATTACAAATCTAATCAAAATTATGAAATCGTTTAGCCTAATGCTTTAGACATATGACGTATAAGTTTGAAGGGTTTGAAAATATTCGGAATATTATGTAAAACTCAACCGGAAGCTCCAAAGCGATATTCTTAAAATTTTGAACGAGGCTGCTTTTTTAATAACTTCTGGTGAAAATTTGCTCTAGAATGCAATGAGAGATATGGTATAAGAACTTGGAGATTAGTTACAAAATCTCGCCTAATTTGTTGCCAGTCACCAGTTGGACGACAATTTTTATTTATAAAAAATTTCTACATAGGCAATTTTCTATAAGTCGCCATCCTCTACTGGACGAGATTTTAGGCTATAAATATCACCAAATAGCAAATGCATAATGTCTGTACTTAATGTATCGCAATATAAATGATAATGTAGAAGTGGAGTTTAAATGACAGCTACTGTCACAATCCAACTTCACAATCCAACAATTCGAAATAATTTAATTATTTTTATTTGTAAAATTCATGCTTCCTCCAAAGTGTACTTACAAAGTTTCACGAAGATCTGCTAATTTCTATATGTTCTAAAATGATCTATACAGCGCCTATATAACTATCACTATTATGTATGTTATAACAAGATATGTTAGTTCATATCAAGGATAATTTATTTGTCATGCAACAAGGGATATGTGACTTAAAGTCCTCTCGTTTATTTACCAAACAGCTCTTATTTAGCTTAACTAAAAAAACTAAGCATAAGTCATAGCTAATAAAATTCCCAAGCAACATCGCTTTTATCAAAACATGAAGGTATCTTAAACCTTTATTTACTAATAAGACTTATAAGTTTCGTCAATTTTCTCATGATACTTTATTAATTTAAACGCTTTAAGGCCCATTGACACTTGTATGAAGTTCAATCTTTTAGATGGCAGCACCAGCATATTTCTCTTTGGAAGCCTGCTACAGACAAGCATATAACACTATGTAATACCAAGATGGATGCTAGAAGATTCAAAATTGTTCACGCGTTTGCATATGAAGAGAAATGAGCCTGTGCGGCATTTCAAGAATGGAAGAACGAAATTCATAGAAATGGTTTTCAAAGTCCCAATGAGTCTCAAAGCGTTTAAATAAGTACACTTCCATGAGGAAACTTGTGGAACAGGAAGTATATAACACTATGTAAATCCAAGATGGATGCTAGAAGATTGAAAATTGTTCATGCGTTTGCATATGAAGAGAAATGAGCCTGTGCGGCATTTCAAGAATGGAAGAACGAAATTCATAGAAATGGTTTTTCAAAGTCCCAATAAGTCTCAAAAGGGTTAAATAAGTACACTTCCATGAGGAAACTTGTGGAACAGGAAGTATATAACACTAT
Organism: Linyphia triangularis; assembly: GCA_963978545.1. NCBI lineage: Eukaryota > Metazoa > Arthropoda > Arachnida > Araneae > Linyphiidae > Linyphia > Linyphia triangularis. The sequence goes on along the minus strand of OZ021723.1, from coordinate 12,828,591 downwards.
GTAAATCCAAGATGGATGCTAGAAGATTGAAAATTGTTCATGCGTTTGCATATGAAGAGAAATGAGCCTGTGCGGCATTTCAAGAATGGAAGAACGAAATTCATAGAAATGGTTTTTCAAAGTCCCAATAAGTCTCAAAAGGGTTAAATAAGTACACTTCCATGAGGAAACTTATGGAACAGGAAGTATATAACACTATGTAAATCCAAGATGGATGCTAGAAGATTGAAAATTGTTCATGCGTCTGCATATGAAGAGAAATGAGCTTGTGCGGCATTTCAAGAATGGAAGAACGAAATTCATAGAAATGGTTTTCAAAGTCCCAATGGGTCTCAAAGCGTTTAAATTAATGCAGTATTATGAGAAAACTAATGGAACTTATGCTTTCCATCAGTAAATAAAAAGTTTCAGCCAAACGTAAAATGAAATAGAAGAAAAACTGCTACAGTAAGCTTAATCATACATGGAAAGTTCCACAGGCCTCACATTGATGTATGCAAATGGTCTGGCATTAAAATTGGCTTAACTGTCTGGCTATCAAGGTAATATCTCAGGCCAGAAGGTTTGATTGAGAGCGGTCGCTATAGGAATAAAACTCTTCGACTTAGAATGGAGTTTGTTGTACATGCAATAAGTTGGAGACCAAAGCATATAAAAAGCTAGATGTCTTTCTCCTGAAACTCCCTGTTAAAAATTGGGTTGTCTTGTTTCCATAGCAACATACAATGCTAGGCAAGCTGCGGAACTTATTCTTGTGATACACAATACAATGCTCCACGTCCATCACCTGTAATACTTGCCAGTCTACGCTTGTCAAGTACTCATGCAAACATTTTCTGGTCTCTGTGTAATTGTTACAATTCTTGTTATGATGGTTCACCTTCTTTAAATATGGCTACCGAAAAATTCCACCAATCATATCTGCCTGTGAAACACAACGCTCGATTTCAAACTTTTGTACGACATTAAACATCGTTTAAATTTTAGCGATGCTGTAATTCTTGGATTAATAATCTGATTCCATTTGAGTTTTATACACATTTGTACACTTACATTTACTAAAAAAACTCCAACGATACAACATGATAAGCAAAAAATATTCATGGAACAAAGTAATAAAAATAAAACTGCTCGCTAAGGAAAGTTATTTTTGCTATTGCTACGCAAAGCACGAGACATCATCTCATCTCATGCCGATGGAGTTGAAAATGTCATACCAACAAGCGCCGCCACAAAATCTTTATTTCTGTTCGTTCTATTTCAGAAAACGGCTTTACTGCTTCCACAAATATTTAAGGCTTTTATAAAAGAAGTAATTGATGTAAGCGCTAACTTTGGTCTGGTATGTTTATTTGAAACAGCTAATCGGTACATTTAAACATTTCAGTTGTTCTTAAAACATTGTGGTCTGGTTTTGGTCTGGTTTGCACGCTCAACAACCTATTTTTGTGCACAATAACGGCTAATCAGGCCGGGACCTACATCTTAACGTGGATTCCGAACCACAACGAACACCAATGCCTAATTCCAGGATTCGAAACCAGCAACTTTGGATTGCGAGGCCAAAACACGCTAACCCCTCTGCAGTGAGGACTTAAAACATAGTGATATTGTCGGACAGTTTTGTATACTTATAGACAACTTTTAAAGTAACGAAAGTTATTTTTTTTTTTTTTTTTAGAGATTCATATTCCTCATCCTGTGAAAGAGCCTTCATCATTAAAGATTCACAGCTTAGGCGGAACTTCAGGTATGCGGGGTTTTTTTATACATTGAGCAAGAATATACTTTTCTATAAATGCATACTTTTCTATGCTTTTCGAAAAAAAGACACCATCCATTTAAACTATTTCATTATTGCTGGATAAACAGTGGGAGGTACTCTTCCGTTATCCGGGCGCAAATATCGCCAACCAAACGCGAGGCGTCGCCAAGAGAAGCGAATGACAAAGCAGTCAACAGAATAAAAGTCGAAAGCGTTCAATTATAAATAAATATAAAAATATTATTTAATAGTAAGCAAAACAAGTTTAAACAAAACAGTTTTACACAAAAAGAATGCTTATAATAATTAGTTTTTCCAGAATGCGGTGAGGTCCTTGAGAATTTGTTCGAATGGATCGTTTACTCTTCGTCTCCACATAAATTCCGTTGGCGAAATTCTACATTATTTGGCGATTTATCGCTTGCTCCCGGAAAATGGAAGAGTACCCAGTGGGACAATGCATTGAGCTAAACCAATCTCTATCTTGAAAATGGAGCAAAAAAACAGATCAAAATACTGGATTTTTTTATTTTTTTATTTTTTATTTTTTTTTTCTTTAAACCAATTTACCTGATAACTTGAGAGTAAACTATTATATAGGTTCTTACTCTGATTTAATTGTATATTAATAATAACTATTTATAAAAAGTATAGAATGTCAAATGCATTTTTTTTTAAATTAAAATTAAGATATATAAATTTAGAAACTCTTATATTTTAAGAATCCTACAAAAAAGAGCAGAAAAAAATATTTAAAATCTAAATATTTTATTTATTGTCAAACACAAATAACTATTTATTACTTTATGAAATAAGAAAGCTTATTAGAGAATAACATCTAAGAAAAAAAAATAAAAAGAATTCCACAACTCAATAACATGCTTAACAATTCACTAGGTTTAAAACCAATAAGTTTAATTTTCAAAATGGAAGATTACATTTTGTAAAATTTAATAATTGATCATTCTTATAATAAAATGATAGTATTAAGTATGATAGTATTAAGTAATGATTGTAAAAATTGAATTATTGTTTTATTTGTAAAAGAAGTGAAACTATTATCTATTTAATTTAGTCACTATATAACCACAGAGACACCCTACAAACAAAAATTATATACATTGAAAATATGTTTTTTTTTATTTATTTTTCAACAGAGAATAGAGGAAAATCTATCACAAATGAAAACAAAGAAAATACAGAAGATAAGAAATATCCAAATACGTCAATAGATATTTATGGTATGTAAAAATTCATATCTGTGTACATAAAATTATATATTAATATATTGCAATTCTAGAATCAATAGGAATCAGTTTAGTTAAATATTTAGACACATAAATAGTTACTAACATCTAAACTCGTTATTTCATTATGCTGATCATTTAAAAATGTCGACACAGCACACTGAAACTTCAATAATTTATTTTTTTCGAGTAAGTTTTTTACTGTCATCGGCATTCTGAATAATGAAGTGTATCCAGTTTCAAAACAAGGTATCCAACAACAGTGAAAGTATGAAAAACTTAAACGAAACAAAACAGATATTAAGAAATCATAACAAATTAAGAATTTTTCTAATATGGCACACAAAAAAGGGATTCCTTATTTTCACTGCATTTCTAAACTATTTTGACAAAATAGGCAATATAATGGTTTTCATTAAGACGAAAAACTTTTACCTTTTAAACTAGGGTCGCTTTCCACTGTAAGTGCCAGAAAAGAGAAAATTCTAAACATGCTCAAACACAAGTTGATATTTATGACGTCATTTCTTTTGCCAGAGAAGTTGCATATCTCTAGAACATCGCTCCAACATTTTTATTGAACAAAGGGATCCATTTCCTGCTCACTATAACTCGCCAACCTTCAAATCTGGTTTCACTCGTACATATTGTATATTAATTATATTTAAAATTACATTCTCCAAATACTGAAAGTTATTTCAAATGGACTGTCAGACTCGCATAATATTATTGCTACCATACTAATTGCCTTACATCCACATTCTAGTTGTTTTTGTTGTTTTTAATTAAAACAAACTGATTTTAGCTCTGAGAAACACAATTTCAGGGGTGGGGGGGGAACTAACTATGCTAAAATATTCAAAACTGATCATGAAATGGAAGGTATTTAGAGAACAATTTAAATCCTTATTATTATTATTTTTTTATTTAAAATAAATAAAATATTTATTTTATTTTATTTATTTATTTATTTATTTATTTAATTATTTATTTATTTATTTATTTAATTATTTATTTATTTATTTATTTATTTATTTATTTATTTATTTATTTATTTATTTATTTATTTATTTATTTATTTATTTATTTATTTATTTATTTATTTATTTATTTATTTATTTATTTATTTATTTATTTATTTATTTATTTATTTATTTATTTATGTATTTATTTATTTATTTATTTATTTATTTATTTATTTATTTATTTATTTATTTATTTATTTATTTTTAAATGTTAAGACAAATTTATAAACAGTAAGTACCTGTCGATGATAATCTGGAATATTTTCAAACACGGAAAATATACCTTCCGTTCCAGTTTATTAGTTACCTGTTAAATATAACAAATTATAAGTAAACCTCACACAGTATACTTCTTTCATGAAGATAAACATCTACGAAGAAGTAGTGTTCAAAAACAGATTTCGAGTCTAGTGGGGACAGTAGTACAACATTTCTAACCCTCAAAATTATTACATATTGTTTTGTTTTTTTTTGTTTGTTTTTTTGTTTTTTTTAATATAAAGACAAATTTACATACAGTAAGTACCTGTCGATGATAATCTGGAATACTTTCAAACACGGAAAATATACCTTCCGTTACAGTTTATTAGTTACCTGTTAAATATAACAAATTATAAGTAAACCTTATACAGTATACTTCTTTCATGAAGATAAACATTTACGAAGGAGTAGTGTACAAAAACAGATTTCGTGTCTAGTGGGGACAGTAGTACAACATTTCTAACCCACAAAATTATTACATATTGTTTTTTTTTTTTTTTTTTTTTTTTTTTTAATATAAAGACAAATTTACATACAGTAAGTACCTGTCGATGATAATCTGGTATATTTTCAAACACGGAAAATGTACCTTCCGTTCCAGTTTATTAGTTACCTGTTAAATATAACAAATTATAAGTAAACCTTACACAGTATACTTCTTTCATGAAGATAAACATCTACGAAGAAGTAGTGTTCAAAAACAGATTTCGTGTCTAGTGGGGACAGTAGTACAACATTTCTAACCCTCAAAATTATTACATATTGTTAATTCTTTTACAGAAGCAACTAGTTCCGGTTGTTCCTCCTGGCATCCAATCATCGTCCGAGCAACGGTTTCTGTTTCAATCGTCATAGCCAACTGCTACTGGTTACTCTACCCAGGAACTTAAAAAGGAAACAAACAAAAAAAACTCATCCACATTCTGACGCTTAACTCCATTTGATGAGTTCCACAAGAGTGAGAAACTGACCTGAATGGTGCGGTCTTCGAGATTCTGCTTCAGATGTCAAAGGGCTTTTTACAAAAAAAGAAAGGGGGAAAAAAAAGCATTGTCGTTTCTACAATATAAATGGCTTCTGGCAGTATTAACTCCTTTTGTGATAACTGCTTGTTGATAATGGTGAAAGATGGACAAAACAAAAACTTTACTTTTGACGTCATTCGCCTCAATCTTTTTCTCATTCGGGGTGACCCAAAAATGACTGACACAGCTAAAAATTAATTGAAAAAACAAACAGAATACGGTACAAATGTATCGTTGGCTTTATTCAACTTGGGCAGTTAGGGAATTTTATCCATCAATTTACAAAAATAGTTACAAAGTCCTCCAACAGATGGCGCTGCTGAATGAAACATTTTTTTTTTTAAAAATAATGGTCTGTACATATTGCAAAAACTACAAAATGATTTTTCATTTGTGCCCTGTTGTTAAGAAAATTTGATTTATTTCGAAAAGCATCATTTTGTAGTTTGTGTAACATGTTCAGATCTTTTTCATCAACAGTGCCATCTGTTGGTGAACTTTGTAGCTATTTCTAGAAATTGATGAGATAAAATCTTATAGTTTCCAAATAGAATGCAGTAAACAGTACATTACTCTATCCGGCTCCGTTCCTTTTTTTTTTATTCGTATTTCAAATGTGTCAGACATTTTAAGGACAGCCTACCCTGCATTATCGTCTGCTCGGTTGGCTGGAATTCTAGTTAACTCGACTATATATGCACTGGAGTGAATTCCACCCTTGCATTTTGTTCTACAAAATTGAGAAAAAGACAAAAACATTAAGGATGTAGAAGGATGACGTAGTAAATGTTCTTCTGTTTTACTGGAATTACGTATTGTTTATTGCAAAAAGCCGGAAGCGAAGGAAATCACCCCCTCGCGTGCTGTACTTCTTTGATTATTGTCATATCCAAAAAATACCAAGAAAGCAATGTTATTAATGTAGCTCTACGTTTCTTGTTTTATGTAACAAATCATGTGCGCACAAAAGTTGCATTTGTTTATTTAGTGGATTTCCTTCTGCCACAATATTTTGTTAAGTTTTACGTGTAAAATTTATTCATGTGTTTAACTTATTTGTAATTTATTAAATTAAAAAAAAAATGTTGTGAAGATTTATTCGTAGTATCTATTTATTTATTTTTTAAGTATAAATGTAAAAATATAGCATATCATTCAAAATAAGTATTCATGATACGTAAGTATTATCCTGTCAACCGTTGACGAACTTGTTGTTGGCAAAAAAAAGTTCGAGTCACCTAGATGGAACCAGCGTCGGGACCTTCTCATGGAAAGCCTCTGCTATGTGGCCAGAGTGGGTATTCGTGCTGACCGACCATTTCAAGCGACTTAAAATAATATATTTGGCAATCTTTTTGTCTCGCCGATAAGTCAACTGAATAATACGTAAGTATCGTAATAATTATTAAAATGCCTTTAATATATTATTATGAAATTCAAATGCACGTCAAGTTCTCCGAACTTGGATTTCTTGTTTTGACAAACAAATATAAAAATATCAATTTTCGATTTTTGCGTGTTTATAAAATTTGATACCTTTTATTTCTTTTTTTTAAGTTTTTGAGTTGATTTGTCTACTAAAATTGTATGAATATTATGGATTTATAAAGAATTCACCAGGCTGCAATGACCCCTTCGATGTTTCGAGCGCATTTTTCTCATCACGTGAGGTTTTTTTTTTTTTTTTTTTTTTTTTTTTTTTTGAATTACTATCTTAATCAAAATCCTAAAACTGCAGCAAATCTAAATAGACTTGAAACTATTTTTGTCCTTCTAAAGACCTGTTTGACAATACTAGGCGTGAATTTTTGAAAAAAATATATTTACAAATTGAAATGTTCAAAAATATCCCCTTATTTTCGATTTTCTTACTTATAGGTATAGTTTTTATTGCTTATCTCCAAAACTATTTTACGTATTCAAAACCAAATGCCTAAAAGTTAAGAATATATTACTAAGAACATTTTTATTAAAAAAATCTGCAAAAAAATATTGAAATTTTAAAAGAAGGATAGAATTTGAAATATTCTAAAATTATGAGACTTTTAGAGCACTGTGTGAGCTTTCTTTAAATAAAATTCAGTTATTGTCTAATAACACTTCCAAATAAATAAACATTTTTATTTTAAAGGCTTAAATTTAAAAAAAAAAATAATACTTTAAAGGTACCATGTCCTCTTAAATCGTAGTTGTAAAATAAATGTTGTTACTTAAGGTATACTTATAGGCTTCAAATTGCAAAACTCGCAAAAATCGAGGAAGATTTGTAAGGCCGTAAATAACAAAAGCAAAATAAAAATAAAAGTTATTCTCAGATTGTAGTTTTTTCTATTTTGCATTTCATTCAAACAGTAATAACTCCATTTTAAATAATATTTTTTGAAATTTGTTTTTTGCTATATAATCTGCATACATTGTTGAATGTTTTTTGACCCTAAATACTAAGTTATTTGTAAATAAATATTTTTTTAATTGAATTTTAAAAATAAGATTCTGTTTAAAAAAAACTTGGATTTTTCTAATAGATTCAGTTAAAGCAAGATATCACAAAATATACACATTGTAAAATTCTGATAATAGGGTCAAAACATAGAGCAGGGTATTCCGCATTATTGAACACCAAAATTGTATCTTTGTGTGAATTAAAAATTTTGTCATTACCGTTCGAAATTAGCCTAATTAGTTGATTAAATGTTAATTATTAAAATTCAAGAAATTAAAAAAAAAAAATTATTGGAAACAGTTTAACAAATAGTGTACTTTTCAAGGTGCAAAGGTCTAAGTTTTAAATTGAAAATTAAAAAAAAAATTGAAACCTATACGTATACCTTAAATGATTTTCAAGCTTCTTTTAATTAAGTAAATGTCTTTCATTTTTAATTTATACACTTTTAATTAATATTTGAATGAATTTTTTAATTAAATTTTTTTTAAAATTCAAATGTATTATTCTTTCAAAAAAAGGAATTTATTTGACTTCTCTAATGACAGCTCCAAAACAGTCACTGCCGACCAAACGGTATATTGGTTAGCATGCTAGCTTCTAGACCACGAGGTTGCGGGTTCGAGTCCCGTGTTAGGCATGGGTGTTTGTAAATGTACGTTGGCTTGTCTAATGACGAATGTTTCGGAGCATTATAGCCCTCGTGTTGCTGACGGCGGCAGATAATCTGAAAACAACCAACCAAAACAATCACCCGACGAAACTTACAACAAGCATCTGACATAAAATCACAGCTTTCATCATAATGAATTGTTTATTAATTATGCATCAGAACTTTGACCTCAAGCTTGCCCACATAACCGAGTGTGTAATTAGAAGGCATATCCATCATCATTAAGCATTGCTGTTTGGAGAGTTTTCTTCTTGTTAATACACGGCATGTCCTCAAGTCAAATAATCCAAAGCATCTGGAATATAATCTTTTAAAAAAACTGGGATGTTTTGAATTTGAAAATAACGGATTAAAATAGGCAGTATTTGCTTCACTTACAACATATATATATATATATATATATATATATATATATATATATATATATATATATATATATATATATATATATATATATATATATATATATATATATATATATATATATATATATATATATATATATATATATATATATATATATATATATAGAAGCTGCTGATTTAAATGTTTCAAAGTTCTTATTTACAAAATCTTCTTACTGACTGGAAATGTTGCTTTTGATTAATGAAAAGAATAAAAACGCCTATTGATTATCATGCAAGTGTACTAATTAAATTCAAGATGAGCTTTGCTAAGAAAGTTATACAATTAGAACGTAGCCCTTAATTGTATAATCACCTTAAATTATATAAGGCGATGTGGATACTAAGGGTGAAGTCAAAGGTGGTTCTCAGAAAAACGCGTTTGAAAAGTTTCCCATGTATGGATTTTCCCATGCGTGGTATCATTCTCTGCGTATATTTTGAGAGGGAAAGAAGTACGAACTCAACATTAAAAAAATACGTGTAGAATCTGTGTCTGGAATGCAAAAAAAAAAATTCCCAATTTTGAGTTTGCCCTCCTTATCCGCAACGCCTCATATGAACTGTATACTTTAAGACAAAAGTTTACGCCGGAATAAATACCTATTATATTGGAATGCGAATAATTGCTTTAAACAGTAAATTTGTCATTCCATGTCAAATCAACAGGGCTCCCAACCCGACCCCTTTAGAATTTCATAAAATTTTGTTCACTTGTTAGATTCATAGAGAAAAGAAAAAATGACAAATATTAGGTTTCAATCTCGTTTGGTTTCTGAAATGTAGAGTTTCAAAAATGGACGAAAAGTGCAAAATTTCGTATTTCTTGCTTTACATATTTGGGTATAATTTTTTCCCTAAATATCATAAAATATTGGATCTAGTGTCAAAAGAAAGAAAAAGATTTGATCTTTCTAATGATGTATTATTTACGTGTACTTTTTTAAATATTTATTTTAAGGTCAAACAATTTGACCTTTGACCTTAAATATCTCAAAAAGAGGTATTTTTATTTTTTTCAAAAAAATATATATTATTCTTACATCAATTCTCTACACAAATATATTAGTCTCATTTTGGGACCGCAATGGGATGCCAAGTTATAAATTTCAATCGTAACTGTAGTCACACTCTTATCCTACAATAACGGTTTATATGTAAATAGCTTTTCCTTTTAAAATTTCTTTATATGCATGTAATGGAAATAAAACTTTAGCCTTAATTATTAGCTAAAAATTATAATTATTTATCTTTGATTCGTTATAACTTTTTAACTTTAAGAGCAAAAACTAATTATTTACTTCAGGGATGAGAATAATCAGAAAGCAAAAAGGAGGAAATCCAAAATTCATTGAAAAAGCTCGCAGAAGGAATATACAAAAATTCAACAAAAAAAAGTATGCAGGATTTAGTAATTTTAAAGATACAATGAAATTTCTCTTACTATATAATAATTACATTTCAAATATTAGGAGTTAGTGAAGTAATCTGTGAGGAAAGGGGAGATAAGAGGGAAAATCTTTTTTTAGACATGAGGAAAAGTATACTTTTTGCAGGAAAAACTGGTTTAGATCAGAAAAATGTGGATCCTCTAAACAGGGACAAAGAGAAGGAAAATGTTACATAAAAAACCAAAAAGGAGGAAAACTGTCATCCCTGTTACTTATACATTGAAAAAATTACATTTTTCAGCATTACATTAAGTATGCAAACTTCGTTTGTTGTAAAAATAAAAAACATGACAAGGATAATTGGTAATAATGAGCTTTTGAGATAATTATTTAAAAGGAATGTTGCATGCAATCAGAAACATTTGTTCATACAAATTATTAGGAAAAAATCATATTTCGAAATTAGAAAACTGAAATACTTACTATTTTTCTATTGATACATTATCTTTAAACTATTGTTGAAACTAATTTATCAGATGCATAAGTAACTTCCTAACATATGTAACTTCTATTAATTATTGTGACTCTTTTTCACTTGATTCATTGCATATGTAACTATTGATTTTGAAATTTCTTTTTTTGTTTGACCTTTTTTCTATCATGGAATTAGAATACATTTTGCACAGAAGTTAGTTGATAGAAATGAGTCTGAATGCATGAAATTTTTGAGTACCTGGAATAGTTTGGGCGGTTAAGAAGCGTTTCTGAAGGAAGATTTTTTTCTCTTTCATACTGTAAGGAAGTTACATATGCAAACTGCATTCATTCAATATTGGTAGCTGCCCATTCAAATAACTGAAGAGAAGTCATTATCTGATCTTTATATGGGCGCTTCACGAGCGGCTAACCTCCAATGCCATCTGAAACTCCTTTGCCATGAGCAGTGGCAAAAAAAAATCCATTCTGCTTGAATTCCAAAATCTTTTCTATGGAAACACAGGTTTATAAAAAAATTTCGATTTTTGTAGTGAGAAACTGCATCATCAGAAAAGTACAAAAGTTTGTTAGGTTTCACATTGAATTTTTTCCGATGAATTCGATCAAATGCCTTTGGAATAAGTGAACTGCTGTTGCGCCATGGTGGAGACAGTCAGAAGCTACTACGAAATTAAAATTGTCTACTACTTGGTCAGTGTCTCTTCTATAATAAACCGCAAATAGATGTATAGTCGCTGGCGAATTATTCCAGTGAAATCCTTGAATTGCATTTTGAGGAATAAAGGAGTAATTTTCAGAAATATCACAAACTACATATTCACCTGATTTCAGATTCTGTTTACAAGCACTAAAAAAAGACGATTATTCCTTAGCAAAATGCCGTATAAGTTTGGTAAGTTTATCCAGAAATGAATCAATAAAGTCATCACAAGGGCTCGACAAAGTTTCAAGGGTAGATCTGTCAACATTAATCCACTGCTTGTACGTAATTCTTGTAATATGGTGTTAATATGGCTTGGGTGCATGGGATATATTCCCATATACTTTCCCCTGGCTACGCAACTGAATAAAAGAACCAAGATGAAAATCTTCACCATTTCCTTCCTTTTTAAAACTAGGAATTTACACTCGATTCCCTATATATTCGATTGAATATGAATCAGTTCGCACTCAAAGACGATTATTGCGTGGAATTAAGGACAAGAGTTCATATTTGAATTCATATTTTGGCATCCCATTGTGGTTCCATTATGAAACTAATGTATTTGTGTAGAGAATTAATGTAAGAATAACATATACTTTTTTGAAAAAAATAAAAATACCCTTTTTTGAGATATTCAAGGTCAAAGGTAAAATCGTTTGACCTTAAAATGAAAATTTAAAAAAATGTCCATAAATAATACATCATTAAAAAGATCAAATCTTTATCTTTTTTTTTTGACACCAAAATCAATGTTTTATGAAAATTAGGGACAAAATTATATCCAAATATATAAAGCACGAAATGCGAAATTTTGACCTTTTGGCTCATTTTTGAAGCTCCGCATTTCAGAAACCAAACGATATTCAAACTTAATATTGGCCATTTTTTCTTTTCTCTATAAACCCAACAAGTGAGCAAAATTTTATTAAATACTGAAGAGGTCGGGTTGAAAATGTCACTTTTTGTGTTGATTTGACATGGAATGACCCAAATGTATTTTCGATCTAAGATGAGAGACATTGCATGTAAAAATCTAAAAATCAGGCAAACGCGAGCCATCACCTTCTCAGAATTTAATGATTTTTTTTTCTTATGTTCCCTTACCCTAGGAAATAATAAATCTGAGATATTCTGGCCATATCTTTTTTATTTTTGGAGTTATGGGGGATCAAAGTGTGAATTAAGCGTATCTTGGGGGGGGGATTTTCATTCTGCTGTTTTGTAATTGAATTTATGACTGGGTTTGAAGAGATAATTTTTTAATCTTCAAATAATTTTTTTTTTTTTTTTTTTTTTTTTTTTTTTGTATAACAGCTTATATAAGTTGTATAATAGCATCTCAAAGTGAAAATTCACTTGTAAATAGTCAGAGCCACAGATGAGGACTCCCTCCCCCCCCCCAAAAAAAAAAAAAAAAAACTTCGATTTTTCATTAAAAAAATCCAATTTTAAAAATACAATAAATCTTGACTTTGATATGATTTAAAGGAATTTTTTGTGAAGAGACACTAAACACCTCCATATAAAGAAAATATAATGTTGATATTCATTGAAGAAGCTCGGAGACTTAGGGTAAAGGGACCCAAACGTGACCCCAGGTGCATTTTTGTATTATTTCAGAGCACTATTTCTGCACGATTTTATGATTTTTCAAAGGATTGTTCCAGATGACTCCAAGCTCATAAACGAATAATTCTTGCACGAAATTGTTGTCTCAACGTAGTAATTTCATAATATGAATATTAACATCCTTCATTAACCATAGATTCTCTTTATATGGAGGTGTTTAGTGACTCTCCACAAAAAAATTCCTCTAAATCAATCATATCAAAGTCAAGATTTATTGCATTTTTAAAATTGGATTTTCTTACAAAAAATCGCCGTTTGGGGGGGGGGTCCTCAACTGTGACTCTGAGTACTTACAAGTGAATTTTCACTTTGAGATGCTAATAGACAACTTATAAAAGCTGTTAAGCAAAAAAAATTATCTGCGACTCTTAAAACTCAGTCATAAATTCAATTACAAAACAAGCAAGAATGACAAAAAAAAATTTCTTAAGACACGAGTAACACCCCCACTTAGGGCCGTGTAGCCCAGTCGGGAGAGTATCGTTCTCGCAATTAGAAGGTTGCGAGCCCTGAGGTTGCGAGTTCGGGCCTGGGACCGACTAAAGACCGCCGTGTTCGCTAATGGTGACTGGAGCACGTTAAATCAGTCATGGTCGCAAAGTCCTCCAAGTTCCCATACAAATCAATACCTCTGGGGGTGGCAAAGCCAAGTCTTCTGGGGGAAGCTTATGCTTGGTATTGCCTCTAAATTAAGAAGTTCCACATACGGTCGGTAGTGCTGCCATCTACCGGATAGCTACCGAAAGAGGTAGAAATGAACTCTTCGGCGGCTATAGGTAGACTTGTGCACTCCCTCTTGCGAGTGTGCGCTTACATCCTGTGCAGTACTGCCCACTACCGATCTGTACGGGATATGGGGTTGGTACAAAATGCTTAAGCAGAGGTGCCTTAGTCCCCATAGTCCTTGATAAGAAGAAGAAGAAGAAGAAGAACACCCCCACTTTGACACCCCATAACTCCAAAAATAAAAAAGATATAGCCAAAATATATACCAGATTTATTCTTTCCTAGAGTAAGATAACATAAGGAAAAAAAATCATGAAATTCTGAGTCGGTGATGGCCGCAATCTTGGCGATTTTGCCCGATATTTACGTTCAATGGCTCTTAAATCAATGTTAAGCTTTGATAAACGACTGGTTTAATTAGGAGCATGGCCTTAATTGGTACACTCTTCTTAAGTTATTCCAGTTATACGTCTTAAGATCAAAAGCTACACCGGATAATTACTTTCTATGTTGAAATGGGAATTAATGTTTTAATCAGTAAATATGTTCTACATCAGTAGGTACTAATTAAACCCATGCTTAGCTTTATTAAGCATCTGGCCTGATTGGGTACAGAGATTTAATTGGTACACTCAACTTAAATCAAACTAATTGTGTTTTAAAATGAAAAGAATTCTTCGGAATAAGTCATTGCAATAGTGAAATATATGGATGTAAGAGTTCAAATGAGGCGTTGCAGATTCCAACAAAGGTAGCATTTGAAGAGTTTTGCTTGCATTGGTTTTCCCATGCTTGGTATCATTTCCTGAGTATTCTTAGCGGGAAAAAAGTGCGAACTCAACATGAAAAGTATACCTGTAGATTCTGAGAATAGACTAGATTCGAGTGGATAAAAAATGTGACCCAATTTTGACTTCACTCTTCGTATCAACAAATATAAATGAATGGTCTAGTCAATGAGTGTGTTTTTAACCAGTAAGTACTAACTAAATCCATGCCAAAATATCTCAAATGGTGGCTCAAATTAGGTTATACAAATTGGCATAGTCACTTTAAAGTATGAGTTATGTATTTTGAGGTGATAAGCTACACAGTAACAGTTAGTAACTATTTCGGAATATGGAAATAAGTACTTATGTTGGAATGTGAATGAATGATTAAATTTAATGTTTATTTTTTACTATTCATTTATTTATAATGTTTGTCTTAGTAAGTTTTTTTGTCCAGTAATATTTGGTCGATTTGCTTTTATAAAATGCAGCCACTTGATAGAAATGTTTTGTCCTGTAAATGGAATTTTCAACAAGACTTGAATGCATTGGATTCAAGGGGAAAGTTTCTACAACATTAAAAACTTTCAATCATCTTTATTATATTGCAAAAGTTTTAACGTTCTTCTTTACAAGGTGATCATAATTAAAAAGGTGCTACTTAGAACAATTTGTGGCCTGTAAAAAAAGCAGATATTCATAGAAGTCTATGCATGGAGGAAATAGGCATTATTGTTTTAATATGTTTGGGAGTGTAACACTTCATTTAAATTATTTAAAATCCTAAAATCAAAACCAATATTAACTTTAACAATACGAGCCGCGTAGCCCAGTTGTGAGAGTATCGTTCTCGCAACCAGAAGACTGCGAGTTCGGGCCTGGGATCGACTAAAGACCACCGAGTTCACTAATGATGACTGGGGCACGTTAAATCAGTCGTGGTTGCAAACTCCTCCAAATTCCCATACAAATCAATACCTCTGGTGATGGCAAAGTCAAGTCTTCTGCTGGAATCTTCTGCTTGGTATTGCCTCTAAATTAAGAAGATCCACATACGGTCGGTAGTGCTGCCATCTACCGGGTAGCTTCCGAAAAGAGGTATAAATGAACTCTTCGGTGGTTACAGGTAGACTAGCGCACTGCCTCTCACGAGCGAATGTGTGCTTACATCCTGTGCTGTATTGCCCACTACCGATCTGTACAGAAAATTGGGTTGGTACAAAATGCTTAAAAAAGAAGCAGAGGTGCCTTAGTCCCCATAGTCCTTGATAAGAAGAAGAAAAACTGTAACAATTTGATGTGAGTTGCTGTTAGCTAACGATTCATTTTATGTCATCTTACTATTTATTTTTGTAAAAATTGCATTTGAAGGGAATACGAAACAGAAAAATGATATGAAGTAAAAGTTTGAAATTTTAGAAAATTAACTAAATTTTACAAGAATCGGATTTAACGGAATTTTGATTTCAAATAACAAATATAATCTTCTTCATCAGAAATCTCACAATCAAAATGGTTCTACAGAGAACGAACCAAACAGCATCTTAGTATTATTCCAAACAACTCATCACAACATCTTGGAAAATATTATCTCCAATCTATACAAATATATTCACCAAACGAAAAATCAGTATTGCATAAAACTGCTACTGGTGAATGTAGGGTACTTTTAGCTTCAAAGTGTAATAGATTTGTATATACTTCGGCTTAACATTGTTCAGAAATACGGAGTTTTTAAGAACCCGTCCTAAAGACTGTCTTTTTGAAATCAAACAATATTAGTTAGAATTTAACTCAAACATGACTCCAACAAGTAAAAATTTTGTAATAATTTGTTTTTGGTTATTAAGAACAACTCGCTGTTGAACTTAAGTAATGGAGAAAACTTAAGCCAATAAGGTCAATGCGTTTATTTATATCTCGTTTCATTTTATTATCTCACTTATTTGTCAGTAACACCATTTTTATTATTTTCTTATAACATCAATATATATCTTAATTCTTACAAAATATAATTTCAGATAATAAGTAAACATTCAAAGCAATTAGCAATAATTTGCCCAGAAACACAGGACCCCCCCCCCCCCTCCCGTCCTTGCTCTGTTCTACAGCTATTCTTTCTTTCACTAAGCGCAGCTCTTATAGTATATGAAAAACCTTACCTAAGTTTTTCGCAGCAATCCTAGAAAGTTATATGTTTTTTCTTTGAAATGGGGTCAATTAAGCAACAATAAATTTTTACAAGTTCCCGTTCATGAAACTTATTTTCCACGATGTTAAATATTTTGTAATTGGCATTTAGGGTTATATTTGTTTAGAATAAAAATTATATAATATCAATGTTTTTAACATTGTTTTTAACATTCTTTTTTTTTTTTTTTTTTTTTTTTTTTTTTGACAATTTTACTTAAGAAACGTATTTTTAATTTCAAAATTCCTTAATGTAAAATCACATTTTCATAAGATTACAGCAGTAACAAATTATTTTGGAATCTCACAATTTTAAATGCGCGCTTACGAACATGATATACATAAAAACTGTATTTTTCCTACTTTTTGATTTTGCAGATAGGCGTCAAGTAAATTCAACAATTTAATAAGTTGTTTTCCTTTTGATCTATAACTCCATTTGCTTAAAATAAAAATTATATAATACCAATATTTTTAGCATTTGTATTTTTTTTTTTTTTTTTTTTTTTTTAATGACAATTTTACTTAAGAAACGTATTTTTAATTTCAAAGTTCCTTAATGTAAAATCACATTTTCATAAGATTACAGAAGTAACAAATTATTTTGGAATCTCACAATTCTAAATGCGATCTTACGAACATGATATATAAACTGTATTTTTCGCTCTCTTTGATTTTACAGATAGGCGTCTAGTAAATTCAACAATTTATTGAGTTGTTTTCATTTTTCTCTATAACTCCATTCACAACTTTCCAATATGTGTCTACCAGCAAAGTTAACTTACATAATAGCCCTTGACGAGCTCGATTTCCACCTAGTGGTGAAAATTTGATTTACTATATTTCTTCAGTCGTCATTTTTCCGTGTCCTGACCTATGTAAACTCTAACTCAATGAACTTTTTGTTATAACTTAAGTTCAACTTCTAAAAATCTTTAAAAAAAGATGTCAGAATGATCTGGAATTTGACCTGAATATAGGCGAAGGATAAAATGGTATGGTATAATGAAAATAAATATTTCAAACTATTTATTTTTGTCATGCTATACTATACCTTTCTTTCTTACGTATAATCCAGTTAAATTTCAGATTATTCTGAGGAGTGATTCTTTTTTAAGGTGTACGTATACCCTAGAATTCACGGAAATCAATCAGAATTTTTTTTTTTTTTTTTTTTTTTTTTTTTAATTATATCGTAATATTCTCTGATACTTTACATTTCAAACAATACTAAACTTTTGAAAATTCCTTAATATTTTTTAAGTTACAATCAATTATAAATAGGTTACTACTGTTAGGTACTACACTTCTAAAACTTTACACCTGTTTTCTTATGAACTGTATTTTGATTATGTCACGCTTTATTCAAACAATGGTAATTCAACAACAAAATGTTCAATTATAATTTTTTTATATCATTGTAATCTACATAATATACTGGTGTTTTGAAACTCAATTAAATAAAATTGGTTGAGAAATTAATTTTGTAGTGATTTTTTAAACTTAGAATTCATTGAAAATATTGATTTGTTTCATGTTTTCACACAAAATAAATTGTAAAAAAAAAAAAACTATTCTATGTAAGAAACTTAATTGAGTTCCAAAACATTAAGAATAATATTTCAAATGATTTCCAAGGGGAATAGCGTTTCTAAGTAAATTACAATTTGATAGATTATTGTTTGAAAAAGGTACTAATTATCTAATTAAACCTTAATTAACAATTGCCGAAATTTGAATTTTTTTTATGAAATGATTTTAATCATATATTCTCTAACTAATATAAAAAATAATTAGTTTTTTAAACATAAAATTAAAAAAAAAAAATTCTAGGGTATACGTACACCTTAACTGCTTTTTGAAAAATGGACTTTAATTACAGTCAACCTGTACATAAAATTTTACAAAGATATAACTCTATATATATAAAAGTATATCTTTAGAAAATGCTTTAGATGACTTTATGCAAGTGCAGTTAAATGATAATCACATTGTTGTTTATTAAATAGGACTTTAATTGGGTAACATAACTGCAGTATCCAAAAAAGTATCAGTTGTTGCAATTTATTTTAAGTATTGTATAGTAAAAAGTAACTTTTATTTTAAAGAGTAACTTTATTCAGAATTTTAGAATTCAAAATCCCACTTTCCTATCACTAAAATTACTTCAGATTTCTACCAAATTTAAAAGAAACTAATGAATATATTATATCAATACAATCATTACTCACTATTAATTTTTCAAAGCTACAAAATAACTGCATTTTCAATTTAGTATTTTAGTATACGCAACATGGAATGTTAAAAAGAACTTGCTTTTAGTTAAAATGTTCCTGCTTTTTATTTGATAAAAAAAGAATTTTGATCGTAAATACCCCAGTATTATTTAGATAGCATATTTTCTTTAAAAAAATCCATTGAAGATGATTAGTTTTTTTTTTTAATGTATTTTTTTTTTTTTATCTGCATCAATCATTTTGTAACATTGCCAATAATATATCAAGTTATAAAAAGAGCAGTTCCGTAGAAATATATTAATTAAAAATTCATACTGAATTTCACAATTAAATTAAACAACACAATCCTAAAATATGTCTCACTAATTTTAGAGTTTTAGAGTCGAGATTGGTCATTTCTCTCTAAGCTCAATGCCTAAAAATATCTGATTTTTTTTAATAATAACAGAATGAATTACGATACATTTTAACTGTCTTTGAATTAACAAAAAAATAATATATTATGGCAGTGATGTCGATGAGATAACAAACTTGTAAGTAAATGGTTAAGTGTTTACGATTGTAATAATACGAAACTTTATAAAGAAACAACTTTATTAGTTAATACGCCATTTTCCAAACTCAAACTGCTATCTTAAAATCTATAGAACACAACTACCAAGGTAAAGCGCGAGGATATCTGGTTGTGACGGCACGAGGAGTTATTCATCCAGCTAGAGATTCACGAGGCTATATTTATTCTGCTATAATATTTATTATATTCAAACCCCTTATTTGTAGAGCTGAAATCATAATAATAGATTATTATTTAAACTAGCTGAATACCAGTGCCTCGCTACAAAATTTTAACATGTGCAATATTTTAGATAGCTGTGAGGACTTGCCTTGCGAAAATCTGTCATTCGTGTACTTGTCCCAGTTTTTGGCGATTAGCTCACAGGAAGGTTCATCGCTAAGCAAAATCGAGCTCGCTTCGTTCACTGAAAAGTTCATTGACACATAAACACAGGCTTACTTCACTCATTAAAAGGTTCATTGCTATGCAAGCAGGGGCTCGCTTCGCTCGCTAAATGGTCCATTGCTGCGTAAGCATAATCTCGCTTCACTCACTAAAATCAAATTGCTATATAAAGCCTTAATATTAAATGCACCTCCCCTGTCGAGAAAAAGAATCCCCTTCAATATATTAATACAACACCCCTTTAAGATCATTTTAACACGTGTTTGTGGAAAGCCAAATTAGAGGCCAAAACTACTTATGTTGAAACCTTCAGAGCTCTAGGTCTATTAGAAGTCGCTTTTTGTTAAAAAAATTAATTAAAAAACAAATTAAAATTTTAACATTCTTCTTTGCAGTCCAATTAGAAGGCCAAAACTAATTGTGCTGAAAATTTCAGAACTGTAGCCCAATTACAAATCGTTTTCTAAAATATTTGTTAATTAATTGAAAAAAAATAATTGAAAAACAAATAAAATTTTAAAATTCTGTTTTTCAAAAATCCAATTAGAAGGCCACAACTACTTACGTTGAAAATTTCAAAGCTGTAGCCTTATTTGAAATCGTTTTGTGAAGTATATATTAATAAATTAAAAAAATTAATTAAGAGAGAACGAAAAAAAATTTTAAATTCTGTTTCTCTAAAGTCCAGTTAGAAGGCCAAACTACTTATGTTGAAAATTTTAGAGCTGTAGCTCTATTAGAAATCATTTTGTAAAATATTCATTTATTAATTAAAAAAAAAATTAAAAAGAACTAAATAAAAATTTAAAATTCTGTTTTTCAAAATTCCAATTAGATGACCAAAACTACACATGTTGAAAATTTCAGAGCTGTAGCCCTATTAGAAGTCGTATTTAAAAAAAAAAATTTCAATAATTAGGAAAATTAATTAAAAAACTATTCAAAATTTTAAAATTCTGTTTTTTAAAACTACAATAAGAAGGCTAAAACTACTTGTGTTGAAAATTTCGGAGCTATATCTCTGTTTAAAGTCAATTTGTAAAAAAAATTAAATAAAAAAAATTAATTAAAAAAACTAATTAAAATTTTAGCATTCTGTTTGACAAGTATACAATTAGAAGGCCAAAGCTACTTATGTTGAAAATTTTAGAAATCTACTCCAATTTTCAGTAGCATTCTATAGATCCACAGAGCCACAGACTGACACACACACACAGCTTGTTTTATTATTATAAATTAAAAAAATAATAATAGTAATAGTGGTTTGTTAATTTTATACTCTAATAATTACATTAAATACTAATCTCACTAGAAAATATTTTTAAAAAGTAAAAATTCCTATGTTTAAAACTTAGTCTTAAATTCCGTAAACAATATGCCAGGCCAAAATATAAAAATATTATAACTCTTAAACTTATTTAGCGACAATATTTATTTTTAGTTAATTAAAAGAATTGAAAGAACTAATATTTACTTCAATTAAGTTCGTTGCATTATTCCCAATACATCTATAAATGTCTTGTTCACAAAACACCTCGCATGCCAAAGGTGTCGGATTCGGATCCTGGGTTAGGCATGAATGTTCAATGTGGCTCGGAATACATGTTAAGCTGTAGGTCCTGGCCTGATTAGCCGTTATTGTGCCCAGAAAAAGGTCGTTGAGCTTACAAACAAATTTTGTTCTCAAAACTGATTTGTTCTGTTTCGAAACTGATAAATATTCTGCTTTTGTAAAGTAAATTAAAATACAAATTTTCTACTAGAAAACTATAAGATTCTAAAGCAGTAACAAAATGATTCATTAGTTGTTTGGACGTGTATGTTGCTTCTAAAAAGGAAATATAAATAAATGTGTGTGTGTTTTTTTTTTTTTTTTTTTTTTTTCGTTTTTTTGAAAAGGAGGGAAATTAGTTTTTACATTTTAAGTTATTTTTAGTAACATCCCATAAAATATATAAAATTTATAATCATAAATTGCAAAGAAAAAAATAAATATAATCATTGCATAAAAATTTAACATTTTATATCAATATACTAAATAATGAAAATATTTACCTTTTAACTTATTCTAGGTCGTAATGTACTGTCTGTCTATCAAAAGAAACACTTGCACTAGATAGTCTAAATGGTGTCAGTTAATATAGTATTTTTATGTCAACCCATATTTATTACTTTCAAATGTATAGAATAAGTGATTTATAAAACGAAAGAACTATTATCTGTTTTTATACTTTCATTTCAAAAACTAACGACTAGAGAAATCGAAATGTCATAAATATATTTGGTTTACGACGTCCTATACTTTGAAAGAAATTATTCAACTATACTAAACTCCAACTTAACTTGACATCACTAGACGATAGATCTTCACCGTGCTCATAGGCAGTTAATCTATTTTAGCGGAGTGAAGACATAATTCTCGCCAAACCTTATAGCCTTTTGTTCTGTACAGGGTTATGGTTTGGCGAACATAATGCTTTCACGCCGCCAAAATGGATTAAATACCTATGAGCACTGTGACGATCTACCGTCTAGTGATGTCAAGTTAAGTTGAAGTTTAGTATATCAATAATGAAAATCATGTTCTTAGTAAACAGTAAAACGTCAAAACAAAGTCAAAGAATAAAAATAATGACGTGAAATTATTCATATACTATGTTAAAGTACGAAGAATACAAAATGACTGCCCATTTTTTGTGGTTTGAGTTAATTGATATACTATGAATAAAACGTCGATAGTTACAACAGATAAATAGACATTATCAATAGCCATAACAACATAAATAAGTATAAAAATATAAATAGGCAATAAATATTCTGTAACCTAAATATTAAAAGAAAGAAAAAAAGCTAGAAATGTGGCAGTCACTTTTGCTACAGTCCTGCAAAAAAGTTTAGACACAGAGGCAATTCCCGTAAAAATAATAGTATTCATTTAATTTTCACTAGTTTTTTTTTTTTTTTTTTTTTTTTTATTATTATTATTATTATAATTTTTTTTATTTATTTTTTTAAATATATGTTCTTAAAGTCATAAGGAAAAAGTGTAGGGTAAAAAATTTCAAGGAAAAATGAAATAAAATTGCCTAACATCAAGTTGAAATTTTGCAAACTTTCGATGCCTCAAAAGTGTAGGCTCGAACGTAAGCATGTGCGCCCCCAGGAGGGTACAAGAAGATGCACTTGCACCCCCAGGCTCTTGAACATTTTAAAAAAATGAGGGAAAAGATGTAAATTCTAAAACAAAAAAGCACAATGCCGCTTATACTTTTATGTTAGAATGAAAAAAAATTATATTAATCTAATCTTTTGCTTCTTTCCTACGTCGTTTTTTATAGCTATTTGCGTGACGATTTTCTGGCGCTTGTTGTCTATGATTATTAGAGGATGATGAGTAGAAGTATTTATTCCATTTATTGTACAATCATTTCCTGTGTAATTCTCAAAATTCTAGGAAAATGTTTTGTTCTTAAGTCATCAGATATACTATCTAGAAATCTATTTTTAGAATTCAATTGAACATATTCTTCCAATACTGCCTTCTTGTTTCATTTCAATATATATATATATATATATATATATATATATATATATATATATATATATATATATATATATATATATATATATATATATATATATATATATATATATATATATATATATATATATATATATATATATATATATATATATATATATATATATATATATATTTTTTTTTTTTTTTTTTTTTTTTTTTTTTTTTTAATTATTATTATAATTATTATTATTATATCCGAAACTTGGAAGAAATAAAGAATATTTTACTCTTCGGTATTTCTGCATCTTCGACTTCCTCTTTTCTAAATACTGTCTCTTGAATGCCGTTAGATCTAGTTGGATGATAAAAAGTAGTTAAAAAAATATAGTTTAATATTTTTACTATTTTGTATTCTTTTCTCTTTAACAGGGTTGAGCTTTCAAAAATATATACCATGAATTTTAACTATTCTCAAAGAGTATAATTTATAATGCATAATTATTAATTAACATTTCTAAAAAAAATTATTTTGATAAAAATCTAGTCTTGCACCCCCTTGCAAATATTCCTGGGAGCGCTCATGAACGTAAGATTTATGCAAAATTTTGAGAGGAAGTGATCATATCATCAAAGGCGAGTATCCTAAATTTGCTGTAAAAGGTTTTAAAGTAATTTTCACTGCCTAGAATGGTGCCGAAGTCTACGCAATTTTCGTATATAGAGATTTTAAGAATTTGGATGTTAAAGGCCAGAAGTAAATCCGTTTCTGATATTTCAATTGCATTAAATTATTCCAAAAGAGATATTTATAGAGTTTTAGCATGTGGTGATCAATATCAACCAAAATCACGATCTGGAAAGCCTCGCCCGACCAGCAAACGAGATGATAGACAAATTATAAAACTATACTTAGAAGAACTGTGGAATGCGGGTTTTTTAAAAAATATATAAACTAAATCTCAATCCGCGATTGCAGTCTCATCACAAAGAAGACTAAATTGGACTCAGCAGTACATGTCGCATAGGGAAGGATGGTTAGAGGTGGTCTTTAGTGACGAAAAACAATGGAACCTGGATGGTACAGATGGGGTTTTCCTACTACTGTCATGATCTGTTTATTGGTTGGTTGGTTGTTTTCAGATTATCTGGCGTCGTCAGCAACACGAGGGCTATTATGGGCCGAAACATTCGTCATTAGACAAGCCAACATACATTTACAAACACCCATGCCTAACACGGGACTCGAACCCGCAACCTCGTGGTCTAGAGGCTAGCACGCTAACCATTACAACGTTTGGTCGGCCCATGCATCGAAGGTAACTGGGTCATATAAGAGGAGAAACTGGACCATATCTCAGGGGAAACTAGAAGGACGTCAGTGCTATTGAAGAACCAAAACTGATCTCTAAAAAAGTATTATTATTTTTTTTCATATTAAGGAATTAAAACATTTGTGGTATGTCTGAGAAAAAAATAAAGCCCCCACCCCATGTTTTTAGTTTTAACTCTTTGTTTTACTACCTGTATCAGATATTATTTACTCATTTATTTTGCGACTTATATTCTCAACCTTTTACAGCATTTAAATAGTAAAGTTCTTTACCTATTTTATTTTTTTGCCAATTAAAATAACATTCGTCATTAGACAAGCCAACATACATTTACAAACACCCATGCCTAACACGGGACTAGAACCCGCAACCTCGCGGTCTAGAAGCTAGCACGCTAACCACTATACCGTTTGGTCGACCCCATGATCTGTTTAAAGATCCTGTAAGTCAGTTTAGCCGACGTCAAGGTCGGTCATGATTTGGGGAGTCATGATTTGGGGAGGATTTGGATTCAACGCCCAAACTTCCATAGCATTTTTAAAGGGAAAATAGAACTCTGAGGCCTATCAAGCAACTCTCGAAAGTAATTAAATACCATTTGGTGAGCTTTTAAGGGGACCAAATAGGAATTTCCAACAAGACACACAATCAGGTCAACGAAAAAATGGTTTAGGTCCAAAAAAGTCAAGGTTCTCGACTGGCTTGCTTATAGTCCTATAGTAGCAATCCTATCTAAAATGTATGGGAAATTCTTACAAAAGTTGTAAATACCAATGGAAAGCAGTATTTACCCATTTCTGAGCTTAAAGAAACTATTGAAAAGGCGTGGTATGGAATCAAGCCTGAAACCTTACAAAAGCTTGTGCTTTCAATGAAAAAAATGGTTTTTGATTTGATAAAACAACGTAGAAGCTTCATTGATTACTAAAACTTTTAATTTGCTTATAAAATATTTAAATCGTGCCTAAACTTATGCGTAAAGTATTTTTGTAATTTTTGAGACTAATTCGTTACAGATTTGTTTTTCATTTTCAAATTTCAATTTTGAATGTAATACGTGCATATGATAAAGTGATATAAAGATTAAATCTTCTGTCGTAATACTATTTTATAAAACACCAATTTTGTGTTGTGAATTAACTTTTGAGCAGGGCTGTATATCATGTGCTTCAAATGGATCACGAGTTCTGAGCATTCAGATTTAATTTGAAACACTATCTTTTGATAAAAAAAAACTATTTTTACTTTGTATAGAAAAAAAACTATTTTTACTTTGTATAGAAAAAAAAAACTATTTTTACTTTGTGTAGAAAAAAAACTATTTTTACTTTGTGTGGGGAAAAAAAACTATTTTTACTTTACTTAGAAAAAAAAACTATTTTTACTTTGTATAGAAAAAAAACTATTTTTTTACTTTGTATAGAAAAAAAACTATTTTTACTTTGTGTAGGAAAAAAAAACTATTTTTACTTTGTTTAGAAAAAAAAAAACTATTTTTACTTTGTGTAGGAAAAAAACTATTTTTATTTTGCTTAAAAAAAATCTATTTTTATTTTGGGTAGAAAAAAAAAAATATTTTTACTTTGTGTAGAAAAAAAAACTATTTTTGCTTTGTGTAGAAAAAAAAAATTTACTTTTTGTAGGGAAAAAAAGCTATTTTTACTTTGTGTACAAAAAAATATTATTTTTACTTAGTGTAGAAAAAACTATTTTTACTTTGTAGAAAAAAATACTTTTTTTTGTAAGGGTGAAGAGAGCATTTCATTGGTGGGTTGATTTGTACGCGCAACGACCCTATTTTTATGTACAATGATTTCTAATCAAGCCGGGACCTACAGCTTAACGTGGATCGCGAGCCGCAACGAACATCCATGCCTAACCCAGGATTCGAACCCAGCACCTTTGGCATACGAGACTAGAGCGCTAACCCCACACTCATCAAGTGGGAGGCATTTCACTGAAAATTTAGAATTAGGCTTTAAAATTTCGAATTGTGATAGAAGAATCTCAAAAATCTTTAAAAATATTCATAAACTCTTTTAAAAGGCTATAATGAAAACACCTTTATTTGATTTGATATGACACTATTTGAATATAAGCAGAAATACCCTTGTTTTTCAGAAGTTTAGATGCAATCACGCGTTTTTGTGCATGTTTGTTTGCATACATGCAAATTTAAAAGAAACGACGTCACAAATTTTAAGTTCTTTGGCTCTGAAAACGAAAATACTTCGCAGTCGGGTTGCTACAAGCTAAAGAAGTTCAATCGGATGAGGTTACGAAGATTTAGCAGTTAAAAACTGAAGGTAAGCTCGTTTCAGAAATTTCGGCTACTCTTAATCGATCAAATAAATCTAGTTATCGAGTTTTATCTAGTGGATGCAAATATAGATCTGTGAGACTGCATGTAACGAACAAACGCGATCGCCAAAGACTGGAGAGTGCCAAACAAATAACTGTTAGATAAGTTGAAAATTAATCGGACTATAAGTATCAGAGTATATGATTTGTAGATGAATTACAGAAACATGAACAATAGTCCATTGCAAAAAAAAAATAATAGTTTTTCATTTAAACCCTTCAATGTATTGCTAATTTTTATGTGGTTGGTTGTATTCAGATTATCTGGCGCCGTCAGCAACACGAGGGCTATAATGCGCCGAAACATTCGTCATTAGACAAGCCAACATACATTTACAAACACCCATGCCAACACGGGACTCGAACCCGCAACCTCGCGGTCTAGAAGCTAGCACGCTAACCACTATACCGTTTGGTCGGCCTAATTTTTATGTGAAATTGCAACTTATAGTGCTTTGATAGAGTTTCGTAGTGTTTAGCAACTACGAAGAAACGGTATAGTGGTTAGCTTGCTAGCTTCTAGACCACGAAGTTGAGGATTCGAGTCCCATGTTAGGCATGGGTGTTTGTAAATGTATGTTGGCTTGTCTAATGACGAATGTTTCGGTGCATTATGGCCCTCGTGTTGCTGACGGCGCCAGATAATCTGAAAACAACCAACCAGAAACTACGAAGAAAATATTCATTGCGAACTATTTATTAACTTATTTTCACCCCCAAAACTTGATTGGCGTAGTATGGTCCACATGCTGCCCTTGCGCCGTTCAACTTCAACCAACCAGCCCCCAAAACTTGATTGAATACATTATCATCCACAACGAGTCTGTCAAGATTTTGCTCAATTGGATGATGGCAAGTGGATTAATTCGCCCTTCAAAACTTTTGAAGATCTTGCCTCATCAACCTTAATAGGGGAGAAGTTTTGGTCATTGAGTTTGAATATTTGAACATTTTCGGCTAAGCTTGATATCTGGATAATAGAACGTGAGTAAAAGCTGATGAATCTAACGTAAGACAATGAAGTGTATATAAAAGTCTTTGCGTGGCAGTATCAAAACTTGATAGAACACATTGTCAACGACACCAAGTGTAGCTGCCAAGTTTCAAAACTTCAACTCGATTAGATGCCGGAAAGTAGGTTTATTAATAATCTAAGCACCAATTGAAGCATGTGCAAAAGCGGCCTTTTAGAGACAGACACAAAATTTGATCACTGCATAACCATAGTGCATTAGTGTCATTGCGATAATAATGCATTATATCTGTCAAATTAAATTTCAGCGTGATTGGGTATGGCAAGTTGGTTCTTACGTATTCTAAAGCTATACTAGAAGCGTGTGTAAAAGCGGCCTTTTAGAGACAACCACAAAATTTGATCATTGCAAAACCATAGTGCATTAGTGTCATTGTGATAATAATGCATTATATCTGTCAAAATAAATTTCAGCGTGATTGGGTATGGCAAGTTGGTTCTTACGTATTCTAAAGCTATACTAAAAGCGTGTGTGAAAACGGCCTTTTAGAGACAACCACAAAATTTGATCATTTCATAACCATAGCGCATTAGTATCATTGTGATAATAATGCATTATATCTGTCAAATTAAATTTCAGCGTGATTGGGTATGGCAAGTTGGTTCTTACGTATTCTAGAGCTATACTAGAAGCGTGTGTGAAAACGGCCTTTTAGTGACAGTAACAGCCCCCACAAAATTGAAGTTAATATCAAGTATTTAAATAGAAACCAAGTCTAAGGGCCACAACTTTTGTCTCAAAGAATATTGTGGACTTGAAATTATTTTTCATATTGTTATGAATTTTTCCACTGAGGCAATGATGGCACAGTTTTCACGGTTTAAAAGTATTTATTCTCTCTTCAGAAAACTCACAAAAATTTATTCACAGGCAACAGTTTAATTACTCTCAAGCTTCAACACAAGCTTCAACAAAAATAACTTCGAATTCAGCGATTATTCAAGCTCACTCCAATAGGTAAACAAAGCGATAAGCTTTCATCGAAGTCCAAAGTCAAGTCCCGTTCTCCAGTCTTTTTATATACAAGAGCGTGAGACATTCTCGAAATTTCCAGCCAATTCATCGGAAACGAAATATCTCGAAACTTCTCGAATGCTTTAGGTGTTGCCACCTTTTTCTAACTTGTATAATCGCTATTAATTAATAAATAAAATAAGATAAAAATAAATTACAATAGAATTTTGAAATAATACGTCACTATTTACAATATATACAGACAATTTGTGCAACAATATGAACCGAAATGGCAATTAATGATATTTAAGGTGACTTAGTACCTTTCAAACTTTTTTTATTATTTATTTAAGCCTTTAAAATTATAATTTTTGCATATTTGGAAGGGTTACTAAGTAAAAGCTAAATTTTATTTTAAAAAAAGTTCACATAGTGCTCTAAATTTTCAAAATTTAAAAATTTCTAAAAAAAATTCATCAATGTTCAAATATTATCTTTTTTATTTTTCCATATTTTTTCCTGGTTTTTTTCTTTTTTTTTTCTTTTCTTTTTTAAATATTTTTTGGTAATATTCTCTAACTTTTTAGGCATCGGATTTAGAATAAGTAAAATAGTTTTCTAGAAAAACGATAATTACTGCACCTATATGTAAAAAAAAGCGTAAAAAACGGGTATTTTTCAACGATTAAATAGGTAAAAAAAGTTTTTATTTTATTCAAAAATCTATGCCAATTTTTGTCAAACAGATATTAAGAATGACATAAAAACAAGTCATTTCGTTCATATTTGCTGCAGTTTTAGCATTTTGAGTAAGGTGAGAATTTCAAAAATCACGAACTGAGAAAAATGCGTTTGAAACATTGAAGGAGCTATTGCATCAATGCTAAATTCTCCATAAAAATATAGTTTTTCTGCAATTGCAGTTATCGGATCAGATCAAAATCTTTCCAGAATGAATAAGGAGAAGGTGAATAAGGAGAAGGTGAATAAGGAGAAGGTTTCGAATATCATAAACATGCAAAAAAATAGAAAATGTATATATTTATTATTTTTTGTGAAAACAAGAGGTACCGTAAAATGGGGTGAATCGGAACGAAACTTCATGAAATAACAAAGAAATTATTATTTTACACAAATAAAGCAACTTCATTAATTACATAAATTTTTTTATTTGGTTAACATGTTTGGAATCTTGGAAAAAATTTTGTGGGGTTTTCAACACTGTCCTTTTTTTTTTTTTAAATTTTTTTGGAAACAGCCCGCATACAATCCAATGAGTTTTAAACTCTCCAAAACTTATCCCGTAATTAATAACATGTACCAGTTATAGACTTAAATAATATATTTTTAGATAAGTATAAACATCAACAACAACATGCCATACTTAATTTAACTTGGTTTTAAAAACTTTTTATTTTACGAATTTTTATATTTTGCCTCGTCTCGATTTCGAGATTTGCGGGGTGAATCGGAACACTTGAAAAGTTATATTAAAAAGCTGTTTTTGGCAAGATTATGTTCCTCATAAGAATCAACGACTGAAGAAGAGTCTAATTATTCCCTTCAAGACAGTAATCAAGATTGCAGGCTTAAACAAATGTCAGAAGAGGAGCCTAGTTTCCTCATGGTAGAAAACCCGATTGTTCCAGTGGTTTTTTCTCTAAATGACTTCGTTATCTTTAAGTTATATGGAAAAATGTATGAAGACTATGTGAACAAAGTTTTACACCCACAAGATTATTGCTATATAAGTGTGTTTTACAAAAAGGGCCCATGAACGAAGAGATTTTCTGAAACCCAAATGAGGATGCTTTTCTCCTTTCACAAGATATTTTAAGGAATTTGCAGTCATACGGCACGCAAACATAAAGTTTAAATAGATTAAAAAATATTATTAATTTTAAAGACTATTTGGATGAGTTATAGGAAAAGAGTTGATACGTTTTCAAACATATGATTTGTTTTGACAATAATTGACAAACACAAATTTTATCCGTCATATTAAATGATTTTTTTATAATTTTGTGTTCCTATTTACCACAATGCGTTATTATTTGTTTTTTGTCACCCTGTAAACATTTAAATAAGATCAGACATAAATTGTAACGAGTGTTCCGATTCACCCCTTTCTGCGGGGTGAATCGGAACACCATGAAAAAATTCAAAATAAATTAAAGTCCAAAATTTTTTGGGTTGATCCTCAAAGAAGAAGGTAAGACCCAAGTTTCAATGTCAAAAATATGTTCCTTAACGATCTTATTACAACCGATTTTTACTTTGAAAGTCGAAAAGTGTTCCGATTCACCTCATTTTACGGTACCAAATCCTCATAAGGTGAAAAAAAAGTGGAATTCGGATAGTTCAGATAGCTGAGCATCGTACTAGAAACTCGAACAACCTCGGTATTTTTTTAAAACCTTTATATTAGCTTCAATTTTGTGTGTGTCGATGGTGGGTAAATCTGCAGATGGCTAATTAACCACCTTGCCGTCATCTAATCGGTCTAAAACTTGGCAGATAGATTAGTTTATGATTTTTATTACAAAGTCTATGATAGTGTGATATTATTTTTGTATATTATTATTATTGTCTTGATGTTATTTATAATTAAAAATGATTTTGAAATTGTTACTTATCTTTTTCAATTGTAAAATTTAAAATAAAAAAAAACGTTGTCTATAAACTTTATGGGACGCACTGTATTTGCTGTTTCAATATTAAAATTATGAAATGTGTGTCCCGATTCGAAATATCCTCAACATCAACCTTTTTTAAGCAAAGCGGAATAAAATATATCCCGATCGCAAAAACTTAAAAAGGAAATTTTGAAATCTCCATTTTAAAATCCTTTTCGTTCTTTTTTCCATCCCGCAGCAGACATGAATCGTTACATATTTTTACCGCACTATATTGGCCCGCAATTTGAGATACTGGTCACGTACCTAAACTACATTTTAACCTCCCCCTCCCCCTGGAAGCGACTTTTAAAAATGCACGTGCATCTCATGCCAATACATTTGTTTGCTTCTCTCTTCACTTCTTATCGTATTGTCCCATTCACACACGGAATAATATTCTCAGTCTCACTCCCTAAGCTGCGTAAATAACCAGGATTTTTTTTTTTCTTTCTTTTTTATACATCTTTCCAACTTCTCGAACTCTCCTATTGATTGTACCATAAAGGAACCAAGTTGTGCTGTCCATTGCTTTAAGTCTGTCAAAGGTTTTTTGGTACATGTGGAATAATAAAGAGTTTAGGTGGAATAAAATAAGAATAAGGTAAAGTAGTTTAGGGAGTTTCTTAAAAGAATAAAAAGTTTTTTCATTCTTTTTTTTTTTATTAGATAGCCTTCATAAAAGTTCATCGTTTTTGGAAGAGTACTGTGATCTGTAAGAAGGTTATTGTAACTCGTAAATAATGGTTTACGGAAATTGTAATTAAAGACTGCATGTTCTCATTGTATTGAATTGTTTCCTAGATTTTTAAACTGAGAGGCGACTGCAATTTTGCGACCCCATCGAACATCATTCTGATTTTTTTATAGAAATTAGAGAAAAGTGAGTAGAATACGAATCCACTGGTCTGCCGTGGTAAAAATGGCCGAAACTGGTCAAAAATCAACTTTTAATAAGTTGAACTAAATCCATTTGCCAAATGAGCCATAACTTGCCAAATAATGAGCATTTTTTTTTTTTTTTTTTGGTTACCCTCACTCTTTAATTATCAATTAAGAAGGATGCAGACGATTCAGATATCTGGTGAAAGTCTACTTGCATCTATTAAAAGGGAGCCATGTTGGCAATAAACATTACGTCACGAATGACGTAACTGATGTCGCCAATTTGGCTTACTTTTAAAAGATACACATTTTCTATGCCAGATCAAAAATCGTTTGCTCTTTTTCTCATTAAAAATTAAAATGCAGGGTTGCCAGACGAAAAAGTTTGTTCTCTTTTTGGCAAGTTATGAGATATTTGGCAATCGGATATTAGTTCAACTCATTCCAAGTTGATTTTTGATCAGTTTCGACCATTTTTGCCACGGCAGGACCAGTGGATTCCTAATCTACTCACTTTTCTCCAATCTCTATAAAAATTCAGATTGATGTTCGATGAGATAAAAAAAATTGCAGTCGCCTCTCGGACTATTTGTCTTATGTTGGAAATAAACTACGAAACTCTTTCGAACATAAGTCTGCACGATTTCAAGACGACTTCTAACGGAAAAATTAAGAAACTTTAAGTCTTATTCATAAACTCGAAATATTAAGAGCGCCTTTTGATTTAGGTGTGTGTGGATATGACTGTCTTATTTAGACATTCGATCTTCACCCACCTGATGGCTGTGGTCTCTGGATTCGCATTCCAAGGCTACTGGGTTCGAATCCCGGGTTAGGCATGGATACTTGTTGTGGTTCGGAATCCACATTAAGTTGTAGGTATTCTCAGCCCGATTAGCAGTCATTGCTCATAGCAATAGATCGTTGAACGTACAAACCAACCAATCCACTTGATTTTCGAAGCAAGTGAGCGAATAACTGGCTACATGAGGTTTTTAAAAACCACCCCATTCCTCATTTCCAACCCCTAAAGAGGTATTATCATAACGTTATATCTACTGAATCAATTTGAACCGTATTTTTCTATAGGTATTTCAATTAATATTGATTATTAGGAATTCAATTTTGTTCCGATGTTTTACTGCTAAGGTGGTAGAATTGGGGATTTAGGGTTAACCTTTAACTGCTGTATGCGGTCTGACAGACCGCGATTCATTTTTTGTGGAATGCTTCCACCCCCCTAAAATATTTCATCTTTCACTTTTATATCAATTTTTCAGATACTATGTTTCTTAAACTTTAAAATATATGTTCACCAATTTGTTTGACGCAGTATGGACAACTTGTTTCCCTTGCGCCAAAAACATCAAACCACCTAACCACAGCAGTTAAAAGTTAACAGGAGCATGCTTATGTCTTGCATTAGATTGAACCAATTTAAAACGAGTTGCCCCAGCAACGTCTGACCACATCTTTTTTAGCTTGGGTAACACGTGGTACTTCCTTAAAAAAATTTATAAAAAACACTTTGAATAAATAGTTTTATATTTATAATGTTCAAGTTATTTCAAATTCACTTAACAACTTTTTTTCAAAGAAATTCTTTTAAAAGCCCAGATGCTATAATCCGTCCCTTTTTATCATTCTAAATCATTATTCTTAGCTTGGATATTGAATATTTCATGGCACATTGATTTTCAATATCAAATAAACTAATTTCTTTTGGTGAATCCTCGAGGATAGCTTTTTTTTTCCCAATAATTTACTTCAGAAAGTCGGATGAAATTCGATCAATAAAAACAATAAAAATCATCAGTGGAATCTAGTCCTTGTCCAGACACCCAATATAAATTTTCAAGTAAAAAATATAATTCTAGTAAGAGACAAACTGCACAAATATGTTTCCAATTTCAATGATTTTTACCGCGACAGAAAAGAATTATTTCTCATGTGTTAAGAAAAGTTCTAATTAAAATCTGTCACGCATCTAAATTTTAATCTATTCAGAAAGATTTTTATTTTATGTTTTATTTTATATATGATTTTCCATGCAATTTTCTATTTTGTTTCATGTTTTATTTTCTGTTTAATTTGTATTTTATATTATTTTTTTTATTTTTTTTTTTTTTTTTTTTAAATATTTTTTTTATATTTTTTATTTTATTTTATATTTTTTTTTTATTTATTTTTTTTATAATTTATTTTATATTTTATTTTTTATTTTTATTTTTTTATAATTTATATTTTATTTTATATTTTATTTTATGTTTCATTTTATGTTTCATTTTATGTTTCATTTTATGTTTCATTTTATGTTTTATTTTATGTTATTTCATGTTTTATATCATGATTTATAACCAAACGGTATAGTGGTTAGCGTGCTAGCTTCTAGACCGCGAGGTTGCGGGTTCGAGTCCCGTGTTTGGCATGGGTGTTAGTAAATGTATGTTGGCTTGTCTAATGACGAATGTTTTGGCGCATTATAGCCCTCGTGTTGCTGACGGCGACAGATAATCTGAAAACAACCAACCATGATTTATATTTTATATTACATTTTAAGCTTAAATTAACCCATAAATATAAAGTTATTAATATAGATCATTTATATGCTTTCACAACTTTTACATATGCAATTGCAACTTGTTTGAGCTCCGATCGAATTTTTCATAGTGTTTGACCACTACGAAGAAAACCATAGAATGCGCCCTATTTTCTTGCCGTAAATAGTTGATAGAATGATTTTTCATCAACAAGGAATCTATCTGGCAAGGTTCAGCTAGATTGGATGACCGGAAATGGGTTAATTAACCCTCTGCACAAAAACACACTAACTCATAAAATAAAAGTTAATGTAATAAATTAAAAAGAAGGCTTATATTCTGTGAAAAACATTGTACGCTAACATTTCAATATACATATACTATGCGTTCGTGTTACATCGTGTTTGATGTAATCTAAAAAAATAAAACCTCATTTTTGCAATCGCCAAATTTGGCATCATTAATTTTGAGAACTGTATTTTATCAGATAACTAGCTGAATACCCGTGCTGCGCTACGAAATTTTACCATTAGCATTTTA
Source organism: Linyphia triangularis (assembly GCA_963978545.1). Lineage (NCBI taxonomy): Eukaryota > Metazoa > Arthropoda > Arachnida > Araneae > Linyphiidae > Linyphia > Linyphia triangularis. The sequence continues at coordinate 12,792,800 of OZ021723.1, read as the reverse complement.
GCGATCAAAAGACATTCATGTATTCTACACTTCAGACGTTTGCTCCCTTTTCGATCCCGACAAATTGATTTATCAAAATAGGAACTTTCCTTTGTTGACATTTTAAACGAACTTTATAATTGTGAATAGTAAACTGGAATAGTTTATTGTGTTTATGTTTGCTCTTAGTTCTAAATTTCAAAGTAGTAGCTGTATTGGAATTAAGTTAATTAGACATTAAGTTAATCCTCGTATAGTTTCAATGTTGCGTCGTCTTTTCATCCCTTAAAAATTCGTTAATCGATATTGGAATGACTTATTTTTTTAACATTTGCAAAAAAATATCAGAAAAATGACTACATTGGAAGAGGAACATTCGGATATCCCTCGTTTGGAACATTTAACCCCTTTTCGACCACTTAAAGTGTGTTAATCGAGATCGGAATAGTTTACTTTTTCTATTTTTACCATTGTTGATATTTGTGCCGATTTTCAGAGTTGTGACTATGTGGGAAGTAGGATTTTCGAATGTCCCCCGTTTGGAACGTTTAACCCCTTTTCGACCCCTTAAAGTGGGTTAATCGAGATCGGAATAGTTTACTTTTTCTATTTTTACCATTGTTGATATTTGTGCCGATTTTCAGAGTTGTGACTATGTGGGAAGTAGGATTTTCGAATGTCCCCCGTTTGGAACGTTTAACCCCTTTTCGACCCCTTAAAGTGGGTTAATCGAGATCGGAATAGTTTACTTTTTCTATTTTTACCATTGTTGATATTTGTGCCGATTTTCAGCGTTGTGACTATGTGGGAAGTAGGATTTTCGAATGTCCCCCGTTTGGAACGTTTGACCCCTTTTCGACCCCTTAAAGTGTGTTAATCGAGATCGGAATAGTTTACTTTTTCTATTTTTACCATTGTTGATATTTGTGCCGATTTTCAGAGTTGTGACTATGTGGGAAGTAGGATTTTCGAATGTCCCCCGTTTGGAACGTTTGACCCCTTTTCGACCCCTAAAAGTGTGTTAATCGAGATCGGAATAGTTTACTTTTTCTATTTTTACCATTGTTGATATTTGTGCCGATTTTTAGAGTTGTGACTATGTGGGAAGTAGGATTTTCGAATGTCCCCCGTTTGGAACGTTTGACCCCTTTTCGACCCCTTAAAGTGTGTTAATCGAGATCGGAATAGTTTACTTTTTCTATTTTTACCATTGTTGATATTTGTGCCGATTTTCAGAGTTGTGACTATGTGGGAAGTAGGATTTTCGAATGTCCCCCGTTTGGAACGTTTGACCCCTTTTCGACCCCTTAAAGTGTGTTAATCGAGATCGGAATAGTTTACTTTTTCTATTTTTACCATTGTTGATATTTGTGCCGATTTTCAGAGTTGTGACTATGTGGGAAGTGGGAGAATTAATGATGAGTGAGTCAGTGAGTCAGTGAGTGAGTGAGTGAGTGAGTGAGTGAGTGAGTGAGGGCTTTGCCTTATATATATAGAGATCACATGAAGTTGGACGAAATAACTATATAGACCATAACATTCCATTAATATACCGTAATTTTGACAAATGGTTTAAACGTAGCACTATGCATAAAAAATAATTTGACAAATTTAAAATTTCAAACCAAATTTTGTCCAAAAAAAAGTATAAAAAATAAACGTTTAACTTTCGTAAAAACTTCTTAAATTCAAAAAAAAAGTATCGCTCAAATATGTATCCGTTCTTAACTAAAACTATTTAAATTGATGAAACGTAATGTGTTCAAAGAGGGTTGATACCCCCATACTAGCACCCGCATTTATCTATGCTATCGGCCGATCAAACGGTATAGTGGTTAGCGTGCTAGCTTCTAGACCGCGAGGTTGCGGGTTCGAGTCCCGTGTAAGGCATGGGTGTATGTAAATGTATGTTGGCTTGTCTAATGACGAATGTTTCGGCGCATTATAGCCCTCGTGTTGCTGACGGGCGCCAGATAATCTGAAAACAACCAACCAATCAGAAAATATTAAATTATTTAATTAAGTTATACTGAATTATATTACTAAATTATTTTGAATACGTCGCATAGTGATTGGGCTCCGTTTATCATTTGAAATAATATTAGCTTTATAAGAATTGTACTATCCGACGCGTGATTAGTAAAAGATGCTAGAGATAGGGGCGGGACATAACTTTCCAACCATTAGGCCCTTCAAACAAATCATAAATAGAATTCAGAATCTTTCTCTAAAAGGCAAAGTTCATTCTCTAACTATACCTTAAATTGCAACTTAACTATTTTAACTTGTTCGTTCCCACAAAAAATCAACCAACCATTCCCACAAAATAAATCGGAAATCATCCACCATTTTCTCTGTAAACACACAATGACAGTCATTTATTGCGGGTTTAAAGGAAACGGGTCATTTTTGAAGATCCAAACTCCTATCACCAAGTCTGTTGATTGTAAATTTCGCCCGGCACGCCTCAGAAAACGACTGCTTTCCAAACGATGGTTCTGACCACATCGATTCACTTTATCGATTCTACTTTTAAATCGCATTAATTTTAATCGAATGAAGGGCCTTCTGGTGACAGGGTATTTCATTCCGACCACAACTGATGCCACCCGGAAGTGATAAATGATGCAGACAGCAAGGCGCATAGAAGGCGGGAACCCAATATGATCCGGAAGAACTTTCAGTGGTTGTCATTCATATAAACTTCTGAAGTAAATAAGAGCCAACCCGATAAACTTTCAATCTAGAACTTATAATGTGTTATGATGTGGACGAAAGATGGGAACTAATTTTATAGGAATTTTTATTGCAATTCTTGAAATGATGTGTATGGAGCTCCTTTAATAGATCAGTTGGAACTCTTTGCGATCTTTCAACGGGTCTATTTTGTGTATACAACTTCTATATCAATGTTTCTGTTGCTTGAAAAACTTTTAAATTTTTTAATTTTATAAATTTGGTTTTTAATTTTTTTTTACTTTTTAAACATTTGATAATTTGATCGTAAAAAAAAAAAAAAATTGTCTGCAGCAAAAGAAATAGGTGTTTCAGTATTTGGAAAATTTATTAGCTAAACCGCAAACTGACTAGGTGAAGTAGGTCGAATAACACTCCCAAAAGCTAACTAAAATAACCAAATAATATGGAATATAGATTTTTTTTTAATTATTTTTTACAGACCTTTGTGGTCCAAGGTTACCTTGGAATATTTTTTCATTCTGTTTTCTTCTTCACCAGGGTATTCAAGTTGAAGATTGCCGACCAAACGGTATAGTGGTTAGCGTGCTAGCTTCTAGACCGCGAGGTTGCGGGTTCGAGTCCCGTGTTAGGCATGGGTGTTTGTAAATGTAGGTTGGCTTGTCTAATGACGAATGTTTCGGCGCATTATAGCCCTCGTGTTGCTGACGGCGCCAGATAATCTGAATACAACCAACCAAGTTGAAGATTCTGGATGTTAAAGGAGGAGAAGTGCATTTGGCAGATGTGTCCAGCAAATTTAATTCAATTTACTTGAATGATAAATGATTAACTTTAATGATATCTTGGTAAATCTTATACAACTCATTGTTACATCTGTGTCTCCACACATCATTACCGATTAGCAATCACAATCTTACTCAAACCTTTTTCTTAAACATAGCGAACCGCTTTTCCAGTAATTTTGCCATTACCAGATTTCGGAACTTTATGTACGTACAGATCTAATAACGGTTTTATAAAACTTCATTTTCCTTTTTTCCTCTTACTACTTTGTTTTCCATTTTATTAATTTTGATTGGGGGAGATTTCATAATACATTAAGACTTCTTTCACATGAGGCGTATTAGTTTATTCAGCTAAATTGCTTGGTAAACTCTCAACTAGTTGATTGCCATGTCAATACACTTTCTTGACATTTTCACACTAGGCAACTTATGGAATCAACTTTTCTTCCTAACGGGAGGTCAGTACGATATTAGAACCCAAGGACTGGATAGAATAGGATTGGAGATATTTAATTTTTTTCATTTTTAATGTACGAAAACTACTTCTATAGGCATGGTACGATGCTACATTCGAAAAATCTAGATAAATTTCTTAATTAAATAATGGATAAATTTGCGTAATTTGGCACTTCACATGTTTTTAAATGTAACAGTCATAACCTGTAATACCGATCAAACGGTATAGTGGTTAGCGTGCTAGCTTCTAGACCGCGAGGTTGCTGATTCGAGTCCCGTGTTAGGCATGGGTGTTTGTAAATGTATGTTGGCTTGTCTAATAACGAATGTTTCGGTGCATTATAGCCCTCGTGTTGCTGACGGCGCCAGATAATCTGAAAACAACCAACCATAACCTGTAATAATCAATGTGATGCTGTTTAATGGGTAATGTAAAGAGAGTGACTTAAGTCAACATAGCAACATCAAATAAAAAATCAATGATAAAGAATATATTTCGTAAAAATGAACAAATAAAAATATTTGTTTTTTTTTAAACAATTCGGTTTGTAATTTTTTACTTTTTTGAATTTAAAAAAAAGTAAAACTATTGTTTTAATTTTGGAGTTTTTTACCATTATTAACATCATTAACAAAATAACAAATGAACTTTTAAATTTGAATGGCACCGACTGCTTTATGGAATAGACATCTGTATTTATTCATATCGATATTTACTTAATGTATATAGTTTTATAGTAACATATCGCTGAACTACTAACAAAAATTTCTTCCTTAAACTTTTCACATTGAAACTTGCAATTGCAAAGCTTTTCATAGTGAACTGAGTTCATTCAACTAAGCGACTGCTGTGAAAGGACGAATATCGATAAATGTATTTTGTGTTGAAGGATGAGAAAGTTAGTGGCACTTGTGCCTGCAAACAAACCACGTGGGCGGACGAGTTGACTGCGTATGAAAGGGTTCAGACGATTCCCCATCAAATATTTTTATTTGTTCAATTCTACGAAATATATTCTTCATCATTGTTTATTTTATTTGATGTTGCTATGTTGACATAAGTCACTCTCTTTACATTACTGTTGCACAAATTGTCTGTATATAGTATAAATAGTGACGTATTATTTTAAAATTCTATTGTAATTTATTTTATCTTATTTTATTTATTAATAGCGATTATACAGGTTAGAAAAAGGTGGCAACACCTAAAGCAATCGATATATTTCGGGAATGTTCTCTCGCGCCAAGTATAAATAAGACTGGAGATCGGGAAAGTTTTCAGATTGACTTCGGACTCCGATTAAAGTTGATCGCTTTGTTTACCTACTAGGGGGTAAATAAATTTTGAATAAATTTAACTTTGAATAAATTAAAACTTTGAATAAATTTTGTGCCTTTGAAAAGTGAATAAACAGTAGTTTTTATCTTAAAAACTGTGCCATCATTACCTCAGCGGAAAAATTCGTAACATTACCCATCAAACAGCATCGGATTGATTAGTACAGGTTATGACTGTTACATTTAAAAACATGTGGAGCACCAAATTACGCAAATTTATCCATTATTCAGTTAAGAAATTCATCTAGATTTTTCGAATAACAGCATCGCACCATGGCTATAGGAGTAGTTTTCGTACATTTAAAACATTAAAGATCTCCAATTCTATTCTATCCAGTCTTCGGGATCCAACATCAAACTGACCTTCCGTTAGGAAAAGAAGTTTATTCCACAAGTAGCCTCGCGTTAAAGTGTTAACTAGTTCATTGCCGTTTGAACACTCTTTCTTAAGAGTTTACCAAGCAACTTAGTTGAATCAACTAAATACCCTCGTGTGAAAGTGGCCTAAGACACCGATTAACAAGTTATTTCTTCGATCACGTTATTCAATTTACTCTGATTGTTCACACTTCAGCCAAAATAAGGTCACTTGGGGCAACACGAGGGCTATACCGCGCCGAAATATTCGTCGTTTGACAAGCCAACATACATTTACAAAACACCCATCATGGGACTCGAACCCGCAACCTCGCGATCTAGAAGCTAGTATGCTAACCACTATACAGTTTGGTCGGCCATAATCTATTGGTCTGAGAAGTACGCACTCAAAGTTCTATGGTAATCTGTTAATTTCTTTTTGTAGCTCTAAGCAGTGTCAGATTTATTTATCTATTCCTGCATTCATCAATGAGAAAAAGTTTACAAAGCAAACTAAACTAATGAGTCCAAACAAAATATGAATGTCTGATTGGACAAAGCCTCCTCTTAACAAATTAACTTCCCTTTCGATTATACTTTCCTCTTCTCAAATTTTAGGATTCGAAACAATTATCCCACCTTAAGTCGGCCCACACAAAGAGAAGGATTACCTCATCGTTTGATATTTTATTGACTCTTCTGAAAGAATTGAAAATATGTCTTTTAAAAAAAAAGGAAATGGCTATATTTTTCCGCTTGAATTGCATTCTAAATATATTTTCTCTCGTTTTATTCTAAAGAATGGCTCGGAAACCGGAACCGATTTATGGGCTCGTGAATATTTAAAAAGGCGTCTCGATTCGATAACGACTTAGTTTTCGAAATTTGAATGGAAGTGGTGATGGTAATGCGATTTTGGAAACCGCTCATTATTTCATATGGACAACAACCACACTTGAATTATTGAGAGACCTGTATATCATTTATACTCAGTAAATCTTTCTATGAACGTGAAAGCAACGCTGTTATTAATTCACAACAATGCGAGCAATTCATTAAATTTGAAAATAAACTAATTCGACTTCACTTGATAGAAAATGAAACACTGTAACCTTTAACTGCTGTGTTTGGTTGGTTTGAAATTTTTGGGTCAACGCTTGGTCAATACTGCGTCAAACAAATTGGTGACCATTGGTTTAAAATTTATAAAACATAGTATCGGAAAAATTCATATAAAAGTAACTGGGTTGGTTTTAAACACTATAATTTTTAACTGCTGTGTTTGGTTGTTTTGATATTTTTTTGTGCAAGGTCAACACGTGGTCCATACAACGCCAAACAAATTGGTGAACATTGGTTTAAAATTTATAAAACATAGTATCGAAAAAAATAATATTAAACTCAAAAATCAAATATTTTTGAAGGGGAAGCATTCCTCAAAAAAATTACTCGCGGTCTGTCAGATTGTACACAGCAGTTAAAGCTTTAAGTGTGCAAAAAAATGTATTATTTATGAAACTTTTGTGGCAACCTAAGATCAAAGACCTAATGTGGCTGCTTAGAGGACTTCCATACAGATTTGGCTCTGTAGAGAACTTTATTGAAACCCATAGTGAACTTTTCATTGCGTTTGCATACAGTTTTGCTTCCTGCGTGTATTCCAGGAGATAATGCAAATTAATCGAATTGTATTCCAATATATACTCAGATTCAATTTTTTTTTTCCGTTCTTTGGGGCGATTTATGCTTTAAAATAGTTCATTAAAGTTATTTAAATCCTTTTTAATTATCGTGTAGTAGTACTCAACCTTTTTGATGAGTTTCCATGTTGGTCTGCTGAGCACTTTACCCAAAACATCTCACCACTATAATGTGTTCATAGCTTTGACATTTGAAACAAAATCACTTGCTTCTAACTGTAACTTCTGGATAGTACATGTTATTAAGTTGAAGCCACTGATCTCTAACTGTAACTTCTGGATAGTACATGTTATTAAGTTGAAGCCACTGATCTCTAACTGTAACTTCTGGATAGTACATGTTATTAAGTTGAAGCCACTGATCTCTAACTGTAACTTCTGGATAGTACATGTTATTAAGTTGAAGCCACTGATCTCTAACTGTAACTTCTGGATAGTACATGTTATTAAGTTGAAGCCACTGATCTCTAACTGCAACTTCTGGATAGTACATGTTATTAAGTTGAAGCCACTGATCTCTAACTGTAACTTCTGGATAGTACATGTTATTAAGTTGAAGCCACTGATCTCTAACTGTAACTTCTGGATAGTACATGTTATTAAGTTGAAGCCACTGATCTCTAACTGTAACTTCTGGATAGTACATGTTATTAAGTTGAAGCCACTGATCTCTAACTGTAACTTCTGGATAGTACATGTTATTAAGTTGAAGCCACTGATCTCTAACTGTAACTTCTGGATAGTACATGTTATTAAGTTGAAGCCACTGATCTCTAACTGTAACTTCTGGATAGTACATGTTATTAAGTTGAAGCCACTGATCTCTAACTGTAACTTCTGGATAGTACATGTTATTAAGTTGAAGCCACTGATCTCTAACTGCAACTTCTGGATAGTACATGTTATTAAGTTGAAGCCACTGATCTCTAACTGTAACTTCTGGATAGTACATGTTATTAAGTTGAAGCCACTGATCTCTAACTGTAACTTCTGGATAGTACATGTTATTAAGTTGAAGCCACTGATCTCTAACTGTAACTTCTGGATAGTACATGTTATTAAGTTGAAGCCACTGATCTCTAACTGTAACTTCTGGATAGTACATGTTATTAAGTTGAAGCCACTGATCTCTAACTGTAACTTCTGGATAGTACATGTTATTAAGTTGAAGCCACTGATCTCTAACTGTAACTTCTGGATAGTACATGTTATTAAGTTGAAGCCACTGATCTCTAACTGTAACTTCTGGATAGTACATGTTATTAAGTTGAAGCCACTGATCTCTAACTGTAACTTCTGGATAGTACATGTTATTAAGTTGAAGCCACTGATCTCTAACTGTAACTTCTGGATAGTACATGTTATTAAGTTGAAGCCACTGATCTCTAACTGTAACTTCTGGATAGTACATGTTATTAAGTTGAAGCCACTGATCTCTAACTGTAACTTCTGGATAGTACATGTTATTAAGTTGAAGCCACTGATCTCTAACTGTAACTTCTGGATAGTACATGTTATTAAGTTGAAGCCACTGATCTCTAACTGTAACTTCTGGATAGTACATGTTATTAAGTTGAAGCCACTGATCTCTAACTGTAACTTCTGGATAGTACATGTTATTAAGTTGAAGCCACTGATCTCTAACTGTAACTTCTGGATAGTACATGTTATTAAGTTGAAGCCACTGATCTCTAACTGTAACTTCTGGATAGTACATGTTATTAAGTTGAAGCCACTGATCTCTAACTGCAACTTCTGGATAGTGCATTCTTGGCTATTGACTTGAAGCCCGAGAAGGCTTAACAACCTCCATAACGATCTAAACTAGCAACTTCCCCCAAACTAATTACAATGAGTATGTAACCATGGCAACCTATTGCATAGCATTATGGGGGGAAGTATTCAATGGCCTTCATCTGCTTGCAGAGGAAAAACCACGGATCTCAAACTATAATTTCTGGATAGCTTATAAACGGCTACTTCTATGCAAGCAAATGAAGCCAATTGAATACTTCCCCCCCATAATGCTATGAAATAGGTTGGCATGGTTACATACGCATTGTAACTAGTTTGGGGGGGGAAGTTGCTAGTATATATCACTATTGCCTTCTTCAAGTCAATAACCAAGCATGCGCTATCCAGAAGTTGCAGTCAGATATCAGTGGGAGAAACAGTTTATAAGCTATCCAGAAGTTAAATTTTGAGATCAGTGGTTGAAGCGAAGAAAACTTAACAATCACCATAGAAATGTATGTTAACAATTTCCCCCAAAACTAGTTAGAATTTATTTGCAACTATGGGCAGTCAATTTCTTTCGTAGAATAGATGGGGAGGAGGAGTATTCAATTGGCTTGCAGAGCAGAAACCGCATATAAGCTATTCAGAGGATACGGCTGGAAATCAAAGAGAGTAATTTACTGTTAGTATTTTCATAAGTTTATTTAAATGATAAAAAAAACTCGCCAAACTGGCGATGTTTTTTAACCCTTTGCACTCCAGTGGCGCCTCTCAGGCGCCATACGATTGGATGCCAAACCACGAGAGGACCATTAGGTGTGATGCGGAAATTCGATGCAAGGCCAATGACTGTGTTTAGTTTCTATGAAGCAAATCCATAAACACCAGCCGAACCTAAAATGTCTCAAGTTGCTGATTCCTCCGCGCGAAAAAGGCCTGGAGTGCAAAGGGTTAATGACAGTTATTTTCACAAATTGCGTAAAGTTGTTAAGACTTGCGAAATGTTCAAGGACAAAAGTAATGGTCAATTTGAGGAATGTGATGGAGAGAATCGGCACTTAACATATAACTACGTTGTAGCCAACTGAACTTTGAGGGTTTTGGAAGAGGGACTACAAAAATTTTATGAAAATCTCTTGTTTGGTAGGTATTTGTAAAAGAATATAGTTCCATCTTTTTTTAAATTCTAAGATTACTTTAAATGAACTCGTAAAAGTAACTATACCACATTGTATTGCTATTAAAAATGCATTTAATATACAATATTGGTTTCAAAGTTTATAAAAACACACTACATCTTAATTACTTTTATTAAGATCAAATTAAATTTCTTTTACCTTGAGTCATTTTTGTAACTCTGTTCAAGGGAATTGATTCGGTCAAAATAGTCCAGTACAAAAATTTCGAAAAGATTAGAAAATGCAATTGACATTTATTTTAAGCTGAATGAATTCCAATATACTATTACTTAAAAAAAACAATAAAATAGTCTTAACCTTTTGATAGTAATTCTAGTCTAATATAAATTCAACGAAAAAAATATATTTGTATAGATTTGATAACAGATTAGAATCTTTTCTTGCATTTTGGTCATTCTCTAATAGAATATACTAGCAGTGTGGCCCCGCGCTGCTGGGGACCCGTTGAAAAACATAGAAGTTTAAATTTGAGAAAAAGTGGAACAGATGAAGTATAGGGCATTTGGCGATTTTTTTTTTTTTATTTAACGATCAGAAAAATCGCAAGAATCAAAAACACGGTAACTAAAAGAAAATTAAAACATAAATAATAATAAAATAAGTTAAAATATAAATATTAAGGGTTTTCTTAAGATTACTATCTTGCGTCAGGTGGCTACCAGTTGGCGCCCAAACTTAAATGTTTAAATGGAGCGTAATGTATCACCAATTCTAAATATAGAAATTATAAATTATTTGAAAGTTGTTAGTTTGGATTACTTAGGTCTTCAATTTGGCGATTTTTATCCGGTACCCGTCTAACAGATTAGTACAACTTAAGTTAAAATATAAATAATATTGCAAACTGAAAATAAAAACCGTTGCTAGAAACCGCATTTATGCTTGAAAAAGCACCAAATAAAATCTTGTCAAAGAAATGTTTTATACAACATCCGAACCAAAAAAGTTTTGTATTCTTCATTTTATTTTGTACACAGAGAAAAAAGAAGTTACCAACTTCATAATCACGACCATAATAAAAAACAACAAAGAAATAAAATCGCAAATGAAATACTACGCTTCTGGTGTAAATTGTAAAATAGTCTAGTATAAATAGTAAACCACGTATAATGCAAAAAATGTATTGAAATCTGTATTAAATAATATGGAACTTGGATACACAGTACAAAAACACTATACTAAAAATAAAAACAATCAAAAGAAGGATTTTTTATATTCTGGATAAAGGAAAGGAATAAATATTTACTTGGAAATAAAAAGTAATATTTGCAAATATCGAAATGATTTGAAAGTTTTCGGTGGATTTCAATAGTACGTACAATTACGTTTTCAAACGGCGCATGCGCAGAGCGTCGTTTCACTGCAAATATATGGAAAATTATAATAATATTTTAACCACTTGAAGGACAGACGATTGTAATACATAAAAATAATCAGAAAAATAAGAGGGACACATTAAAATAACTTTTGGGTTTATTCTGATGTAATAAAAAAATATTGTTGCCATTCCAAGAATTTTTGGTTCGTGTCAATAAATTTTAACGAAAGCAACATTGATTCGAATTTCAAAGTCCTTCTCTACAATCTCCATGTACTAAAGCTTCTATGTACCAAATTTCGTACCTCTATGTGCAAAACTGGGGATTTGTATAAGGTTCAGACGTACAGACAACTCACTTTTATATATATAGATAGTCAGACTAACCCTTCTTCTTTTTATCAAAGCCTATGGGAACAAAGACACATCTGCTTTTCAAGAATTTTGTACCAACACCATTACCTGAAGGTTGGTAGTGGGTAGTACTGCACAAGATGTTAGCAAACGCTCGTGAAAGGGAGTGTGCTAGTCTACCTATAGCCACCGAAGAGTTCATTTCTACCTCTTTTCGGTAGCTACCCATTAGATGGCAGCACTACCAACCATATGTGGAACTTCTTAATTTAGAGGTAATACCAAGCAGAAGATTCCAGTAGAAGACTTGGCTATACCACCCCCAGAGGTATTGATTTGTAAGGGAACTTGGAGGACTTAGCGACCACGACTGATTTAAAGTGCCCCAGTCACCATTAACGAACACGGTGGTCTTTAGTTGGTCCCAGGCCCTGAACTCGCCACCATCAGGATTGTGAAAACAAGCCAGAATCGAACTCACAACACCCCGGTTGCGAGAACAACGCATCTTCCGACTGTGCTACTTGTCAGACTATTCTGCTATGACAAATATTGCAAGCCTAATTGTATTTGTTTGACACGTTTTAAAAATGGAGAGGCTAAACTAATTTATTCAAGATTACTCTTGGAGATTTCAATATACTAAAGGTGCAATTGAACAAGAATATTAGCCCTTTGCACTCGTAATTATCCTTTAGAAAGTTAGCAAATAACTCGGAATTTGTTTTTTTATGTTCGATCAAGAAGAATTTTTTTGATGGAAATGTGTTCCAATTTAACTAGAAGGTTTACCATCCTTAAATTAAAAATTTATAAATATAGCCCCTGAATACACCCCTTGACCTAGGATGGGAATGTGGTCACATAATATTTTATTTTTTAACGTGTCAAAAGATTTTATTGAAACTACTAAGAATAGTTAAGTATATTACACTACACCGCATTAACCCTTTGCACTCAGCTGTCCCCTCTCAGGGGACATCGTGATTCTAGCATATCACTCGGATGTACCCTCTCAGGTGACATTAAAGTTTATTAGTGATTTCGGAGAATTAACTTTTCCATCACAACTTTTTGAGAAATGCATGTTTTCCTGAAGTTTTCTCTTGAAATGGCACAAGAAATCAAATCAAAATATGGTAAAATTACCATGATGTATAGAAAATAATTCGAGGGGGGTTTTGTGTCAAAAGAGAACGTGAGAAGTGAAGTGTTGGTTCACGACGGTCCGAGCACTTCTCTGCGCCACTTGAAAGGAGCAATAAGGAAAGTTTGTCGATGGTTGGGTTTGTTGAAATTTACTGGCGCAAAGGCAAGATGCGATGTCTCCTGTACGGGGACATACGAGCGCAACGATAAAACGAGTGATGTCCCCCATAAGGGGACAAACGAGTGCAAAGGGTTAAACTACGTCTACAAAAATAACTACAATCGAACAAATGAAATGTCCTTCGTTTATAATAATTTTAAATTACAGAAAACAACAATATCTATACATTAAATATTTATTTCAAACTTCAGTGTCCCGACTATCATTCCTAAAATCGATTTTAATAAAATAGCACTAAAAATTTCTTTTAAAACTAGATATTATCTTATTACATCATCATAAAGAATATCACCTGAAATAAAGTGCACTAAATTCTTCATCATAAAGAAAATAACCTGAAGTGCATTACTAAAAACATATATCACTCCAAAACTGGAGAATAAATAAACTGGTTTACTTTCCACTTATTCCAAATTCTTACCCATCACAAAACAAATCGCATTTTTATCACGATGCAAGAAATCAAAAACCTTCCCCTCCCTCTCCCTTCTCATCTCCATTAAGAGTTGATTAAATGTTTAACGAAGCATCCTCAAAGTAATTCCGGACAAGATTTCTAATTCGAACCCATCAGGAGTATCCGGAACAGGGCTTTAGTGCCCGCGTTGTGGCCGTTCGGACTTTTAATGCCTTTCGTTCAGTAGTGGGGTGAGCAGGAACGGAGTGTGAAAACCCGCTCGCCCGTTCTGTTTTCGTAAAGCAAATAGGCGTGGATTATAGAGTGAATGAGAATGCATAGGGTTGCTAGAAAGATTTGGCGGAATCTATCAAAATTAGGTTCCTGGTTTCTCTTCTCTCCATTTCTATAGCTAAACTTTTTGAATGAAAACTTAACCCTTTACACTCGTAATTATGCTTTAGAAAGTTAGCAAATAACTCGGATTTTTTTTTTTTTCATGTTCAATCAAGATGAATTTTTTTGATGGAAATGTGTTCCAATTTAACTAGAAGGTTTACAGGACCGTGATCGCGTATATGTGATCAGACGATTCTTCCCTCACGGCCCGCGATATCGTATTTGTGATCAGTGTTTCCGTGCCAGCCGGCCCATCATCACACAGACGTGATTTCAGATTGGAACGTTTTATTTGAATTTAACGGGGCAAAATGCTTAACGGGGAAAAATGCCCGGTCCCGTGCGTGCGTAGTCTCTTTGAGCGCGCGGGCCTGGGGAAGCACTTCTTTCTCCTTTCGCCGGTCCTGAACAGGTTAAATCAAAAATTTAAAAAATATAGCCCCTGAATACACCCCTTGACCTAGGATGGGAATGTGGCCACATAATATTTTATTTTTCAAAGTGTCAAGATAATTTATTGAAACCACTAAGAATACTTTAGTATATTACACTACATCGCATTTACCCTTTGCACTCCGCTGTCCCTTCTTAGGGGACTTCGTTATCTAGCATATCACTCGGATGTGCCCTCTTAAGGGACATTCAAGTTTATTAGTGATTACGGAGAATTAAATTTTTCCAGCACAATTTTTTGAGAAATACATGTTTCCCTGAAGTTTTCTCTTGAAATTGCACAAGAAATCAAATCAAAATATGGTAAAATTACCAAGATATATATAAAAAACATTTCAGCGGGGATTTGTGTCAAAAGAGAACGTGAGAAGTGTTAGTTCACGACGGTCCGTGTACTTTTCTGAGCCATTTGAAAGGAGCGATAAGGAGACTTTGTCGATGATTGGGTTTGTTTAAATTTACTGGAGCAAAGGGCAACACTAGAGCTGAGCTGCTGGTAGTCGTCCAGAATGATTCAGAGTGCAAAAGGTTAAAAATCTAAGAAATGTAATAATATGAACAAACTATATAAGCAATATTTAGGGGCGGAACGTAATGCCGGCACCTCCACCAAAGCAAATCAACTTAGAAATACTTCGAACAGAAATGTTTTGGTTGAGTCATCACAGTTTGCCCAATACAGATGCGATGTCCCCTGTACGGGAACATACGAGCGCAATGGTTAAACGAGTGATGTCCCCCATGCGGAGACATACGAGTGAAAAGGGTTAAACCGATCAATATTTGAATTTAAATGTTTAATTAAATATTTTAATTGCCATTAAATTGTTAAACGCTTAGAATTATCCTTGGCATTGCACCAATGACACAATGGACAATTCCCGCGTTTTTTAAAAACGAGTGAAATTAGTTGATATTTATGAATAATTTCTTTCTGTAATTTCTTTCTGTAAATTAATGGTGTCGGATAAACTTTTCAGCACACTTGACCGCCAAACACAAGCACACATCGCCGTTCGCCAAGGGGAAGATTGGCTAGAACCTAAAGAACTTGCAAAAGAGTGTGATATTTACTTTACGTCAAAACGTAAATCTCTAAGCGAAACAAATCATCAGCAACAAACATACAATAGCGGGCAGAATTTCCAAAACAAAAATACGCAAAACCAATACAGAGGGTCATTTAACAGACCGCCAAGGGGTTCTTACAATCATCGTAACAACAACGATAATTTTAGGCCAAATGCACCAAATAATCACGTCTGCGAAATAGAAACCGGAAGAAATTACAACCGCGATAAATATTTCAATAAGCTACAGTACGAAGATGTTCTTATCGATGATAAAAAAATAAAAACTTTGATCGATGGAGGTACTAATATAACTTGTGTAAAAACCAGTGTATTACCACCCTCAACAGTCTATGACGGATCAATAACCCTCACAGGAGCTTTCGGTTCCACACAAAAAGCGAAGTTGACAAAAATAAATCTAGCTCATCCAAAAAACAAAAATCCAATTCTAGTTACGGCAGCAGCTTGTGACGACTTATTTTCGAATTTAATAATTCCACCTAACGTATACGAAAGCATAAAAACACGACACCCACTTCCGATTGTAAACCAATTCGAAACCCGCGCGGGAAAAAAATGTTATGTTGCTTCAAAAAAGAACTCGGAATATATCACTTTTCCTGCTGACAACAATAACGAAATTTTAAATGCTTCTGAAATCCTTACGATTCCGGAAACTCAAAAAGAAGGCACGTGTCAAGGTCATACAAAGGATAACTCAACGGAAAACACGGGCTCTTCGTTGATGGAGGCGGGGCTTAATGTCCCCAGGAGAATAGACGAGCGGTCATTGGAAGATCCTGATGAAGTAGGCGAAGTTTGTGTTAGAACAGAAGACGGAGGAAAAGGCTCAAAACCAGAAGCTCCTGGTCCAGAATGTAAACAAACAGCACACGTTGACTGTTTAAGATTGGGGATAGCGTGAGTTTAAACGAAGCGGATTTCTTGCACATTAACGACGATAACTTGCGGGATACTGTTACGAATATGGTAAAATTTTATAAACCAAATCAAATAAAAAGTACAAATTTTCAAATGAAGATTTTTTTATCGGATGAAACGCCAATCTTTCAGCGGGCACGCCGTTTATCAATCACCGAGAAATTGGAAGTTAACAGGCAAATCAAACAACTATTGAACGACGGAATTATTTCAGAAAGTACTTCTGACTTTTGCTCACCAATAGTTTTGTGCAAAAAACAAGATGGCTCAACACGCATGTGTATTGATTACAGACGTTTGAATAAAGTGGTAATCAAAGAACGATTTCCAATTCCTATTATAGACGACGTCTTCGACAGGCTACAAGGGGCTACCGTGTACACAAATTTAGATCTCAAAAATTCGTTTTACCAAGTAGACGTTGATCCTGCAAGCCGCAAGTATACGAGCTTTATTACACCAGATAATCAGTATCAATTTAATAAAGTCCCGTTTGGACTTTGCAACTCACCGTCTGCTTTTCAAAGATTCATACAGATTGTTTTTCGAGAACTTTTAGAAACTAATACACTGATCTTGTACTTAGACGATTTGATCATCCCATCAATCAATGAGTTAGAGGGTGTCGAAAAACTCAAGCAAGTCTTCAAAGTAGCTTCCGACTATGGACTTGAGTTTAACTTTAAAAAATGCAATTTTCTACAAAGAAAAATCAACTTTCTCGGGCACATTTTAGAAAAAGGTACAATTCGTCCCTCGACAGCCAAAACAAACGCTGTTTTAGGTTTTCCACAGCCCAAAACAACAAAAGATGTTCAATCATTCTTGGGTCTAAGTGGATTTTTTAGGAAGTTTATAAGGGATTATGCTGCCATTGCAAGACCCTTAAGTGATCTTTTACGGAACAATACTCCTTTTTATTTTGGTACAGACCAAAAACAAGCTTTTCTAACACTGAAACAGGCACTGTCAACAGAGCCTGTGCTACACCTATATAAACAAGGATCGCCTTTACAGTTACATTGTGATGCATCCTCAAAAGGATTTGGTGCTATTCTTCTTCAAGCAGACTCGGATAACATCTTCCATCCTATACATTATATAAGCAATAAGACATCAAGGTGAACGGACGTGTAAGTAGCCTCTCCTAGTTTAGGTTTAAGAACCTATTTCTATCTTATGCACGAATAAACCTGCTGTCCATTTAATTGGCCTCTTTCACTTTTACCCCTTCATCATACAACATCAATATACTAATTATTCTAATAAAGTTAAATAAGTCATTCTTTTTGGCATCAGGAGTGAGTCTCGGAACAGTAAGAGGCATTAACGATGGTATAAGTGTGGATGCAACTTAACACTAAAAATTCTATATATAAAGGTTAAATACACTTACTGAGTTAAACATAAGATGTATAAACCGTTTTTTTTTTTTTTGGCATGAAGAATCTATACACAGCTTAGTATTAAACACTTAGCTTATTTAAATACAATGTATGCAAAATTAGATGGCGTATAAACCTTATAGCACAAAATAAACGAAGACTCATTCTATCACTTCCTTCTTACAAGCACTAAAATTACATCTACCAATCTCTGGTTCACTGGAATAAAATATAACACATCGGATTATCACTGAACTCTGAAACGGATATCTCATCCATTTCGATGCAAACGCAGAAGCCGACCCAATAATCCCAATAATCCTGGATCTCGTCAGCGATTCCGGGTTTGATATCATTAACCAATCTCGCAGCCGCCATAATTATTAACAACTTTTAAAATTATTCACACGACGACTCGCCCTTAACATCGTCGTAATGACGATTCTTCGTAACTTATGGTTCGCAGTAAACCTTTGAACTCCTGGTTGGATTTAACAAGGAGGGAACTTCCAGAAACCATTTCGAAAAGCTGCTAAAAGTTAGCGAAGGGCTTTTCACGGAGATAGGGCGGTTAGAGACTGCCTACATCGTTATCTATTTAAAGACGATGAGTACCTCTCACTGGCTTTTATCTATTTATAAGACTGTCAACGTGAGTCACTTTCGAAAATTCCCTGCTTAAGTAGTCTGGAGATGTATTCAAATTTAATCAGTTGGTGCATGGTTGTATACGATGAGTTCAAATTTTATTTAGCGTAGATTGAAGAGTATCGTGTCATGAGAACCATTAGTTTATTTAAGATGTATATAATTCTCTTACATGTTGCCAAAATTTGGCTATATTTATGTGAGAAGAATGGAAATGACTTCAAACCTCCAATCACAAATGCTTAAACGTACTTTATGCAAGAATACTTTATTATAAGCTCGCCAACCCGGGGGGTTGGTGAGCTTGCGCAAGCAGGAGTCATAGTCGTCAGGTTTATAAGTAATTTTAATGAAAATGCACAATATTGATGAAACTAAGAAATTATCTATAGATCCAGTTTTTAATTCAAATCCTTTGTACGCATTGACAATTCATCTATGCAATTGCAACTTATTTAAGTGATATTGAGCTCAGATCGTCATTGTGACTCACCACTGCAAAGGAAACCATCGACTTCATGTCGTGGACTAGCTAACTTTTTTTTGTCCCCAAAATTTCCCAATTAAGATTTTTTTTTTTTTTCAAATTTAAAATAAAATAGGTGACTTCGTTATTAGTAACAAGGCTAAGTTATTGTTTAAAAAATATATTATTATTTTTTTTTTTTTTTTTTTTTTTTTTTTTAAATCATACCGATTTTTTAAAACTGTGTAGATTGTAATTTGTAAAGTTTACTCTGATTCCAAGAGTTACCTGAATTCCAAAAACTTATCAATTCAACCACTGTGACTATTATTTCAATGCCAAAAAAATATGCATTGCATATGTGAATTTGCTTTACATCGATTACTCCTTTTACAATTTTTTTTTAATAAATTGAAATATGATTATTTATAATAATGAATTAGGTTTCTGTTTTAATAACATTTTAATATTTGTGTTGTATAGCTGTAAGGGTATCCAAAAGTGTCTCGTGGAAAACTTAATTTGTTTTATAACTCTCCATTTTAATTACGGTCATTAGGCATGGGTGTTTGTAAATGTATGTTGGCTTGTCTAATGACGAATGTTTCGACGCATTATAGCCCTCGTGTTGCTGACGGCGCCAGATAATCTGAAAACAACCAACCTATTCGAAATATCGCCGAATTAGCAAGATTATTTCCAATATGTTTACTCCCACTGCTAAATTACTAGCAGGAGCAATTTTAGGACTTGTTTGAAAATTTTATTTCTGGACCAACTAACTGCAGAATTGTTGACCAGCAGTTGGTGTTAAATTTGGATTGGCTTAGAACAGTTCGTATTCCAATTGGTCATTTCTGATTCAATTTATTTAACACACTCCTTAAATTCCCAGTAACACAAATCCGCTAGCAAATATGGGCTCGAAATTGGCCAATCCCGATTTGGACCATAATAGACTGGCCGTTGCTATGAATCTTGGCCAACCTCAACCAGTACTGGGTAAAATATTCTGGAAGTTTTGAAACGTTGATGCCTAGTTTCAAAATTGAAGTATATAGTGTTATAAGAAAGGACGATTGGTTGGTTGTATTCAGATTATCTGGCGCCGTCAGCAACACGAGGGCTATAATGCGCCGAATCATTCGTCATTAAACAAGCCAACAGACATTTACAAACACCCATGCCTAACACGGGACTCGAACCCGTAACCTTGCGGTCTAGAAGCTAGCACGCTAACCACTATACCGTTTGGTCGGCATAAGAAAGGACGGAAGGATAAAAAAATGTGTTTGGTAATGGTTTTGGCAAGTTCATTTTAAAAAAAATCGTGTGTTTTCGAGCGATGCTCGAACTTCGGCATGGACTGGTCAATCTTCCCAGAATTCCTGTTTCTGACACTGACCAATACCGTTGCGCTGCATGATATATTCCTCGCCAATAAATGTTTAAAAATTGATAAAAATTATTCCAACAGCCCTCAAAGTGCTTAGAGAGCGAAGTATCGCCAAATAAGGCAACAATGGCCGTACATCTTCGAGCAAAAGAGCGAATTGCTTTTGGACAACTTATGTCTCCGTCGTAAATTAGGCAGCGGCTGAAAGAGGTAATGAGCAAAATGTGAGTAGGGCCGCTTCCTTCTTATTGATTGGGATCATTACAGCAAGAAGGGGGCGAGATATTTTATGTCCCGGGACACTGCAAGTTTTATAGACCGCAATTTAAAGGGGGCTTTCTTCGCCAGATCCCTCGCCATCCAAAAGTAAATGGTTTTTATGGATATTTCATTACGTGCGAAATGCTGTTAATTCCTCTTGCTTGAAGCACTCGCGAATAAAGAGAGGGGGATTTTTGTTTCGAATCATCTTTTTTTTTTTTTTTCGAGTGAATGCGATGCTATTTTAGCTTAATTAAGTGCTGTTGAACAATTGTTTTTCTCCTCCGATAGCTAACTGTTTAGCTTAACGATTTATTAACTTTAGCTCAGTTATTGCGCTGGAAAAAAAAATCATGTTTTGGCACTAGTAACGTAAACGTTGTTCGCAATAAAAATATTTTGTCGGTTGTTTAATTATACGTATGTTTATCACTATTAATTACCAACTTTTGTTTTTAATTGTTGCGACAAACACATTTTTAAAAGCCGTCCATGTATGATCAGATTTTGAAATTTCGTAATTTAGAGAATGAAAATATTTGAAATAAATGTGTGCACAAACACTAAATTGTTGCTTGAGGGTTATTCTTGCAGATTTGATTGGTTGTTTTCAGATTATCTGGCGCCGTCAGCAGCACGAGGGCTATAATACGCCGAAACATTCGTCATTAGACAAGCCAACATACATTTACAAACACCCATGCCTTAACGGGACTCGAATCCGCAACCTAGCGGTCTAGAAGCTAGCACGCTAACCACTATACCGTTTGGTCGGCGTTATTCTTGCAGAAAAAAATTTAAACATGCTCATGGTCCACTTAATCAAGAGTTATATTAATATATAATAGAACAAAATTTTGATATGAAATTTTCAAAGAAAATGATGACGTAGTGTTTACCAAATAAAAACTATAATTTATTCTTCTTTCGAAGGCTTCATAACTTCTCCGAACAACAGTAAACTCACAATCCAACTTCAAGACAAGCTTCGGTGCTAACAACTTTGGATACAGAGATAATCCAGGCACCACGAAAATAAACAAAGCCCTCAGCTCCTTTCAAAGCAGCTTCCAGAAATTACTAGAAAAATTCAGGTAACCAATCACGTGAAGGAAACGCCTTTAAATTTTGCAGATGGATTTAGATGTGGCCACCTTTTTTCTAACCTGTATTATCGCTATTAACTAATAAATAAAATAAAGTAGAACTCTAAGAGAAATATGTCACTATTTATAATTATATACAAAAAATTCAAGTAACAATATATCTGTGAAAAAAATTTTAAGGCCTAAAAATAAAAAATATATCGATTGTGATATTTTTATTTCATGTTATTCAATGTATTTTTACCTTTCCATTGATGTAAAACTTTTGTTTCAACTTAAATTAGAAGTATGTTATATTTTTTTTAGAAAAGAAAATTATCAATGTTAGCTATTATAAGACTTTTTTCTTTGATTTTCTCAAAACGTGATATTTAAAATTTTAATATACCTTTTCTAACTAACTAGTACAGATATACCATTATTTTTTTGATGAAATTTTACTACATAATCTACAGATTCAACTGAGGTTAAAATTTGGTAAGAAATACCATCAGAATTTTTCTTGTTGAATTTTAATTAATTTTCAAAAAAAAAAATTGAGAAAAACTCGTTTTCTTTACAAAGATTTGGCCTTTAAAAAATAATTAAAAAAATGACAAAAAAAATTTTTAACCTCCGTTAAATCTTAAGGCTGTGTACTACAATTTAATAACAAAATTATTGGTATATCTCTACTAGTTAGTTAGAAAAGGTACATTAAAGTTTAAAATATCATGCTTAGAGAAATCGTAGTTAAAGATAAAAAGATTTTATAGTTAACATTGATAATAGGCTATTTTAAAACCAGCCAATGCCGAACCTCGAGCACCGTTTCCAAACACTTTTTTTTTTTTTAAGTTAACAAGTCGAAACCATCTCAAAACATATAAGAAAGGACGGAGGGATATAAAATAACACTATATTTCAGTTTTAAATCACTGCATCAACATTTTAAAACTTGCAGTTTACTTAAGGGGACTTGGTACCTTTCAAACTTAATTTTTATTTAAGCCTTTAAAATTATAATTTTTACATATCTGGAAGTATTACTATGTGAAAACTAAATTTTATTTTAAAAATCATAGTGCTCCCTCTTTCTCTTTCATAGTTGCCGACCAAACGGTATAGTGGTTAGCGTGCTAGCTTCTGGACCTCGAGGTTGCGGTATCGAGTCCCGTGTAAGGCATGGGCGTTTGTAAATGTATGTAGGCTTGTCAAATGACGAATGTTTCGGCGCATTATAGCCCTCGTGTTGCTGACGGCGCCAGATAATCTGAAAACAACCAACCAATCTCTCTCATTGTGCTCTCTCTTATCTCTTTCACATAGTGCACTAAATTTTCAAAAAATTTAAATTTTTTAAAAAATTTTATCTTTTTTATTTTTTTCGTTTTCGCCCCCAAAACTTGATTGAATGCATTGTCATCCACAACGAGTCTATTTGCTAAGATTCAGCTTGATTGAATGGCACACTCAAAGCGTTCAGCTTTCGTCGAGTTCCAAAGTCAAACTGAGAACTTTCCCGATCTGTGAGGACCGCGAGGTTGCGGGTTCGAGTCCCGTGTTGGCATGGATGTTTGTAAATGTATGTTGGTTTGTTAAATGACGAAATGTTTCGGCGCATTATAGCCCTCGTGTTGCTGACGGCGCCAGATAATCTGAATACAACCAACCAACCAACCCGATCTGTGATCTTATTTATACCAGGCGCGTGAGAACTTTCTCGAAATATCCAGGCAATTCGTCGAAAAAGAAACATCTCAAAATTTCTCGATGGCTTTAGGTGTTGCCACCTTTTTCTAACCTGTATTATCACTGTTAACAAATAAAATAAGATAAAATAAATTACAATAGAATTTTAAAATAATACGTCACTATTTACACAATATGCAGAAAATTTGTGCAACAATATATTACACAATTTGAGGGTAACATTTTAAAATATTTTGTTTAGTTTCTCGAAAAAAAAAATTAAATGTCTGACATTCTATAGAATTTTCAAAAATTCTCATTTTTGGCTGGAAAAAAACTTGATAAAATCTTTAATTTTGAAACTATTAAAAAATGCTACTTTCAAATTGTGTAATATATTGTTAAGAATATATGTTAAAATTTTTAGGCATTCATTTTTGATAGGTTCTTAGTAAATGTTCCTTATATCTCCAAAATTGCGTTTGGAGATATGGGTCGTTAAAGTTGAAAATGATTATAAAATAGATACACAACACTTGTTTTCAATGTACATGGAAAAAATACTTCTAATTTAGTGAGGTTAAATTTTTTGCACCGTCGGATTCAAAATTGTTTGTAATTTTTTTTTTTTACAATATTAATCTCAAATTTGAATTTTGAACGTTCTTAAACTCAGACTCCCCTTCTAATTGTTCATTTTTCTATCTACTCACCAAATTTCAAGGTTTTATGTAAAGTAGTCTCTAAACCTACTGGGCCAAAAGATTGTAATACAGCCAGTCTCGGGAAAGATCCTGAATAGGACTTTTTCTTTCTTGTATTGTTCACATGAGTCGTAGTTTTGGGTTTATTAGAATACTCATAAAAATGTGTTGTTTTCCTGTTCTGTTTCTTGTGAAATTGAATGCTTTAAAGATAAATGGATTCACATAATTTATGTATCACAATGATGTTTACAAACGCGGCAATTTAAAAAAAAAATGAAATTGCTAAGTTGTGTTACAAAAAGTATACACCTAAATAAAAAGGAAAATAATTTGAAGCATTTTACAATTTTATTCTCCAATTTTTAACTGAAGAACTTGGTTTCTCTAAAAAAACACATACACTCTTTTTGGAAAATTAAACTTCACTGCACTTAAACGTGTTGTAAAACGAAATGATTCATGAAAAGCAACATTAATCTTCGTTTTAGTACGTTTTTTCAATACTTCATGGCGCAGGCACAACATTGTAATGGAAGGAACGTACATCATCATTTCAACGATGTGACCGAAAAACATTTGATTGCAAGCGGCGCTCTCTTAACAATCATTAACAAACTCTAAAAATCTCAAAACCAACAGGAAAAATAAACGTGTTTCGGAATCCAATAGTCAAGTAAGTATCGCTTATTCTAGGATTTTTATTTTTTTTTCCCCTTCGAAAAACTGGAACAACGGAGATAGATGGTTTGAAGCAAATTTCTTTGAATCTGTTATTAATTTGAAAAGAAACACTGCGCAACATCTACTTGTATGTTATTTATAAAGTTAGATCACGGAAAAGAAAAACGCTTCGAGATTCATTTCATATTAGAAATTCCTGCACGTAAGCAAAAATGAATGGAACGGCATTTCATTCGAGTGAATTTTATCCCTTGAAATTACCGACTAGGGATATAAACTAAATGATTCAGTTAACAGGAATTCTTTTATTAGGGCAGAAACTAAATTAGATTGGAAGAAATTTACCGGAGACGAGAAAAACTAGAATGCATTTGTGTAATGTTATCTTTAAGAATTCAAATTTTATTACTTTGATATTGATGTTATAACTCGTGTTTCTTTGCTTTGTTAAATTCATTTTTAGAATCTGCACTACATTTACTACAATGTAGTATGAAGTTAACACAAAGACTCTTTCAATCTATTTAGTCTATGGTTAATATTCCGATCCAAAACAACGAAGTCTACTTTATAGTAAACACAGGCGCAAATATGACAAATTAATGAGTTAACTTTGTGGGAAGCAAGGTTTTAAAACTGAGAAAACTGTCTAAAAGTAAGTTACAAAACTTGTAATTAAACTCACCAATTTGGCATTATTTGTGTTTATAAAAAGTCTACATTTTAATAAATGTTTAGTTTGCATACGTCGCCAACTTATAGAATAAAATAACCTTTATGAATGTTTAAATCCTCATTCTAGATTTTTTATTTTTTTGTATTTTGTATTTTTACAAAATTCAACGATAAAATACATCGAGTGCATAATTCAAATTTGAAAATCAATAATCCTTACAAAATTTACTGAAATGAAACTTGCAATTGTTGAACGCATTTCCAAACATTTATCGCCTACTAGGCGTCTTTGAAGACTCTTGGCAATACAATATTCAACAAATTGGAAAGTTTACATGCAATTCTATCGAAAACACATTTAACACTAAAACATATTTTTTGTTCTTTTTGTCAAAATTTCTCGGAACTCTTCCGTTAGCCAGGTACCTGTTGGAGCAATTGGCACCAAGCTTAAATGTTTACATGTTTAAATGACGCGTAAATATATCGCCATGCCTAAATGTTTACGAGTATAAATGACACGTAAATGTATCGCCAAGCCAGAATGTTTACACGTTTAAATGACGCGTAAATGTATCGCCAGGCCTAAATGTTTTCACGTTTAAATGACGCGTAAATGTATCGCCAGGCCTAAATGTTTTCACGTTTAAATGACGCGTAAATGTATCGCCAGGCCTAAATGTTTTCACGTTTAAATGACGTGTAAATGTAACGCCAAGCCTAAATGTTTTCACGTTTAAATGACGCGTAAATGTATCGCCAGGCCTAAATGTTTTCACGTTTAAATGACGCGTAAATGTATCGCCATGCCTAAATGTTTACGGTTTGTTAAAGGAATTACAAATTATTTGAAAGTTGTTCATTTGGATTAGTTATCTCTACAGTTTGGCGGTTTTTATCTGGTACCCACTAATGGAAGAGTAACAAAATTTTAAACACTACCCGTTCAATTTTAGTATAGGGGAGACTTGTGTACCTAGGGTCACCCCACTTTTATTGAATAAGGATTGGTTCTAAGTTTTTTTACTCACTTAGGTAAATGGCAACACTCAATTGCTCTTTTGGCAGCCATTTTGAAATCTTAGAGGAGAAAGCTGGGACAAGTTATAAGTAGAAAACTTTTTTATATGGTCTGCAGTAACATTTTGCAGGTCATGTCTTTTGTTGTTTTACAATGTTAAGTCAATTACTTTTCTTTGAATTCTGGAAAATTAGTTTGTTTGTAACATTAAGTACTGAATGAGATGTTTAAATAAGTCCTTTCTCCATGTGCATTTTTAGTAGAAGACATTTTATATGAAATTACCAAGTCGTGTGCGTAGGGCCACATAGTTGTTTACTGTGTTCAAATTACCAAAACCAAAATCTGTTGGTGCTTCAAAGCGATAGTACATGCAGCTCATTTTTTGGAATCAGTTTCTCAAGTTATGAAAATGCTTGTAATTCACTAATAATTTGAGACATTGCTATTTACTATAGTTTTATATGATAAACCAATGACTGATAATTACTTGATATTGTTTCTTTTATAAAATGCATCTGTGTATGTTTGTTTTCTATTCA
Organism: Linyphia triangularis; assembly: GCA_963978545.1. NCBI lineage: Eukaryota > Metazoa > Arthropoda > Arachnida > Araneae > Linyphiidae > Linyphia > Linyphia triangularis. The sequence goes on along the minus strand of OZ021723.1, from coordinate 12,765,724 downwards.
TTATGGACTGAAACCTCATTTATAGAGAATGGCCTTAGGTACAAAAGCTACTGGCCCTAGGTACAACGAGGTCTTCTACCTAGGGTCATTTGTGAAATTTCTCTAAAAACCTTCTATTTGACAGAATCTATTATTTTATAGAATCTATTATTATTACTCCCAAGGGGGAGTAATTACTATAACGATGTATGCATATCAGTTTCACATTTTTAAACTGCTCAGTGGCTCATTTTCTGTAAATTGAAAAAAAAGCGACCCTAAGTACACAGGTCTCCTTTACATATTTGGTTGAAATCTTCAATTAAATGCAGCATGGGGAAAAAAAAACTTGTATTACTTTGTCTATTAATGTCTAGGCTATACAGTCAGGTGGGGTCTTGAATGCCACCCGGGAGATTCATGTGGGTGCACTTGCTCCCCCTGGATTTGGTTGGTTGGTTGGTTGGTTGGTTGGTTGGTTGGTTGGTTGGTTGGTTGGTTGGTTGGTTGGTTGGTTGGTTGGTTGGTTTCAGATTATCTGGCGCCGTCAGCAACACGAGGACTATAATGCGCCGAAACATTCGTCATTTGACAAGACATACAACATACATTTACAAACACTCATGCGTAACACGGGACTTGAACCTGCAACCTCGCGGTCTAGAAGCTAGCACGCTAACCACTATACCGTTTGATCGGCCCCCCTGGATTTGGAAAATTAAAAATAATGTAGAGAAAAGTGGCATGATTAATTGGAAATAGAAGAAAAATATAGGTTTTCAAATCTTCATTGAATAAAGCCGACCAAACGATATAGTGGTTAGCATGCTGGCATCTAGACCGGGAGGTTGCGGGTTCGAGTCCCGTGTATGGCATAGGTGTTTGTAAATGTATGTTGGCTTGTCTAATGACGAATGTTTCGGCGCATTATAGCCCTCGTGTTGCTGACGGCGCCCGATAATCTGAAAACAACCAACCAACCTTCATTGAATAAAAAATGTATCACATAATTATTAATTAAAAATTAACATTCATTAAGATAACCAATTGAAAAATCAAGGTTAAAATAATAAAAAAAAAAAATTAACAGCCTAGCCATTTACATACCCCTGAAAATAATTCTGCCAACGTCCATGGGAGGAGAGGCCTTTCATAATAGAAGTTTCTTACACAGAATAGGGCATATTCAAAAATATTCAAATTCCGAAATGATTTGTGGACACACATGCGAAGACCTATTCGGTTACTTGTAAAACTCAAGCGATAACTTGATCCTTTGAGCCGGCGTTCCATATTGGGGCTTTTTAAAACAGGCGTTGGGGATCTTTATAAAAATCCCAAGAGAAGAAGGCGTAGAAGAAGGGCTCCATCTTTCTTAAAGAGTAATGCTATAATCTTTTTAAGTCTTTTGTCTTCGTCTTGTTTTTCTTTGCTAAGTAGATGGTATTTTCTTTTAAAGTCGATCGATTCTTTTCAATCTCTTGTTAGGAAAAATTGGGGGGGGGGACTTTTTTTTTCGTTTGCATTCTACTCTGTAAAAGACTATATATTTTTTTTTTTTTTTTTTTTTTTTTTTGTCTTTAACGTTCGGGGTTCTGTTTAAAAAGTTTTCAAACCTTATCACATCAAAGAGCGTTTGTATTGTCTTTGTTATAATAATGCTGATAGAATCATTAGCGGGAATTGTAAATATATTTTAATTACAGTTTTCACTCCAACATTTAAAATAGAATGAAAAAATATACATTAATAACATAATCCATAAAAAAAAGTTTTAAATATAAATCCTTTATATGCATTGCCAATTTTTATATATTCATTAACAAATCGAAGTTTCTAGTGCCAGCATGTGCTTGGGGTTAGCATGTAATTTTAAACATTAAAAACATCTTTAAAATGTGCTGTTAACTACTTTTCAAAATTTATTCATTAAAAATGTATGTGAATTCATGCCCTCACATCTAAATATCTTTTATTTATTCCGAATAAAACAATTTTATTTTGCATTTATTAAAACAATTTTGGAAACAGGAAAGAGTTTTTTCAAATGTCGGTTAAATGCTATTTCAGCACGATTGGATGATGGCAAGTTGGTTAATTAGTGTTCCGTAAAATCGACACTTTAGTGACAGTGACAGCCACCAAAATTTGAAAGAGTGCATTGTCGTTGACATAGAATCTATCTGCCAAGTGTCAGTCTGATTGGATGACGTGATTTGAACATCGTAATTGGAGTAGAATTCATTATCTTAAATAATAAATTATACCAAAGGTAGAGATTAGCTCTCTGGTTTTTACCATCCAAAATTTAATGCTAATAACTTCAGGCATAAAATTATATTATATATTTTAATTTTTTTTTTAATAAATATTTTCATTGGAAATATACATGAATTTCGTGCGTAAACAAATTAATGTTTGAAACTTCATTTTTGCTATTCAATACAAGAATATTTAACTAAATAAAATTGGTCACTTACTGTTAGAAATTTCATCTTTTCGAACTGATATCTACTGCAGGGTGGTAAAAAGAATCTACGGAGAAATGTCCCTGATTTTCAAGACACGTTTCTCTGACTTTTCAGATAAATTTTCCAGATAAATCAGTAACTATTAAATATCAATCACAATTAAATTACCAAATTTTAAATATCAAAATGCAGAAAGGTTGGGACGATGCCAATTTCTGTAATTAAAAGCCTAAAATTTGATTAAATTTTGTGACATATCTGTTTACGTATTACCAGCACCAACTGGTGTTACTCAACTCCACTCGATATGGTTTTTTTTACTGCGCTGTCCATGAATTTTGTAGTTCCATGAATTTTTAGACGGTTTCAAAATTTGATGTAAATATCGGCAAAAAAGTGTTTTCTCATATAAAATCCATAGTATTTTATCGAATCTTTAATAAGTGGCGTCCGCGACAGGATTCGAACCTGCAATCTTCTGATTTATGATCTTATGTTTACGTATTACCAGCACCAACTGGTGTTACTCAACTCCACTCGATATGGTTTTTTTTACTGCGCTGTCCATGAATTTTGTAGTTCCATGAATTTTTAGACGGTTTCAAAATTTGATGTAAATATCGGCAAAAAAGTGTTTTCTCATATAAAATCCATAGTATTTTATCGAATCTTTAATAAGTGGCGTCCGCGACAGGATTCGAACCTGCAATCTTCTGATTTATGATCTTATGTTTACGTATTACCAGCACCAACTGGTGTTACTCAACTCCACTCGATATGGTTTTTTTTACTGCGCTGTCCATGAATTTTGTAGTTCCATGAATTTTTAGACGGTTTCAAAATTTGATGTAAATATCGGCAAAAAAGTGTTTTCTCATATAAAATCCATAGTATTTTATCGAATCTTTAATAATATCAATAAATTCTTTGACTTTTCCCTCATAGTTTCCCCAAAACTTAAAACATGTCCTCAGAAATCTTTGATTTCTAGATTATTCATGTTAAGTTACAGTTCTAAACTGATCTATAATAATAAAACAAGCTGTCTGTCTGAGGCTCTAAAGAAACCTACTTAAAATTGGAGTAGAGCTCTGTAATTTTCAACGTAAGAAGTTTTGGCTTTCTAATTTTATGCATGTAAAACAGAATGTTAAAATTTTAATTAGTTATTTTTTAATTAATTTATTTTTTACAAAGTGACTTCAAATAGAGATACAGCTCTGAAATTTTCAACATAAGTAGTTTTAGCCTTCTAATTGAACTTTTGAAAAACAGAATCATAAAATTTCAATTAGTAGTTTTTTAGTTAATTTTCTTAATTATAAAAAAAAAATTACATAACGACTTCTAATATGGCTACAGCTATGAAATTTTCAACATAAGTAATCTTAGCCTTTCAATTGGACTTTTGAAAACAGAATATTAAATTTTTATTTAATTCTTTTTTAATTATTTTTTTTTAATTAATTAATGAATAGTTTACAAAATGATTTCTAATAAGGCTACAGCTCAAAAATTTTCAACATAACTAGTTTTGTCCTTCAAATTGAACTTTTGAAAAAAAAAAATTGAAATTTCATTTGTTTTTTAATTAATTAATTAACAAATATTTTCGAAACAATTTCTAACTGGGCTACATTTCTGAAATTTTCAAAACAAATACTTTTGGCCTTCTAATTGGATTTTTGACAAAAAGAACATTAAAATTTCAATTTTTTTTTTTATTTGAAATGTTTTTTCATGGGCAACATTTTTCTAAGCATGAGTTGGGAAGAAGTGGGGATCATATAAAAATTTACATTCCGTAATTTTTGTACCAACCCCTTTGCTAACTTAAAAACTATTCAGTAAAAATATTTTAAAGATTTAAAGCATTTCTTCAATTGGGACTATGCATCTTGAACCAACGGTGTCAAAAATAAAGGTCGGCCATGTTATACGGAGACACGCTGTATAAAGCAGTAATAAGCTGTTTTTATATGCAACTAGGCAGTTTTGGAAAAGTTTTCTGGAATCAGCCAGTTTTGGCACTGTAAACGCAACTGATAAGTGTTAGAAATCAAACAACAATGTGACCGAATGTGATGTTAAAAGTATAGTTTGTTTAAACATTTTTATTTTTCCACTAACACTTTTCACAACACCTTCAAATTTCATTTCTTCAACATTTGCAATATTTAAACTCATTTTCTTTCACAAGTTCACAAGAAAAGACAACATAACCTCGAAGATATCACTCAACTTTCAATCAACCCAACTGAACAGCAAAAAGAACTGATTCCCTAAAAGTAGCAGGTTAGGCAACAGAAAGTATTGTAAAAAGTGTTGAAATATAGGTCTGTAATATGAAAATGTTCCCCATTTCTTCAAAATAAACAATTTTGTAGAAGCTTACAACTATACTAAACTTCAACTTAACTAGACATCACTTAGACGGTAGATCGTGACAGTGCTCATAGGTATTTAATCCATTTTGGCGGCTTGAAAGCGTAATGTTCGCCAAACCACAACCCTGTAGAGAACAAAAGGCTATAAGGTTTGGCGAGAATTATGCCAAATGGATGAGAATGGCGAGAATTATGCAAATTGGAATCCGCCAAAATGGAGTAAATACCTATGAGCACTGTCACGATCTACCGTCTAAGTGATGTCTAGTTAAGTTGAAGTTTAGTATAGTGGGTATGGCTCTTTTTTATTGCAACTAGAAAGTTTTGGAAATGATTTCATGAAAGCTGTCACCTTTGATGCTAGCAAGTAGGTAGTTATGGAACAGTATCTGAATTTGCAAAAAGATAGTTCTGAAAATGAAATGAAAATTTTTACTCGATTTGTATTCCTTTTTTTTACTTATAGTTTTATAGATTATATATAGATTTATTTTTTTGGCATCGTTTCGGAACATCCTGATTTCAAAAAAGTGATCTAGAAAAAAATGTCTGTCTATGTGTTTGAGGTCAGCATAACTCCCGAACAAATTGACCTACGATGTTCAAACTTGGTGTGAGGGTTGGTGATGGCACAAGGACCTACCATTAAGGTTTTAATCAAAATCGCGCAGACGCATAGGATAGCTGCCATTGAAAAAATCATGTTTTTCAGTAATTGCTAAGAAACGGCTCAAACGATTTTGTTCAAAATTGGTGTGGTAATGCCTCTTAAGGTGTTCTAAACATCCTCATCTCTGAAATTCCCATAAACATGCTTTAATGGCGCGAAGAGTTGAAAAAAGAATGTCTTTAACACAGAGTTCTCTTTCCTGGAGCATACCTCATCAACAATCGTTTTTTCTTCTCTGTCCAGTTTCACTTACAAGAAAGGATAATATAAGAATTATCAATAAGTATATCGCCAAAATCATTATTTTGGAGAAGTTTTTTTTTTTTTTTTTTTTTTTTTTTTTTTTTTTTCATCCAATAAAATTTCGCCAAACTGTCTATTTTTACTAAATGAATGATGAAAATATAAATACATAGATGACACAAATTCACGTCAGTATTATAGTGTAACTGAAAATCGTGCTATGTTCCACACCCCTAGTTTAAATAGGATTTAGAAACTTTTACCAGTGTAAAACTATTTTAAAATGTGCATTTCAGTTGTGCCAATAACATGCAATTAAAATCTCATCTTTTCAAATTTTGTCAGTTAGGCACTTTTGGAAATGGACGACTCATATAAGCTTGTGCTGCTGCCATTCAGAAATTGAAGAACGAAATTCTTAGAAATGAACTTCAAAGACTTAGTGGTTCTCGGCATTTAAATTAATAATTAACCATGAGAAAACTGACTGGTCCTATTAGGTTCAGTCACTAAATAAACTAAGGGTGTGGAACATCGCACAACTTTCAATTACACTATATTACTGATGCGGATTTGTGTCATTTATTGTTTAGAAAAAATTGCCAGTTTGGCGATATTTTTTGCCATAATCCTTAGATGGGTCTTTAAAAAAAAAAATTGAAAAAAAACTTCTCCAAAATGGTGCTTTTGGCGATATAATTAAAATTATTAGAAAAAATTGGAAAAATTAATTTAAAAAAAAATTTCTCCAAAATGGTGCTTTTGGCGATATACTTTTTGATAATTCTTATATTATTCTTTCTTATGAGTGAAACCGAGAAGAGTAGAAAAAACGGTCGTTTATGATCTATGTTCAAGCAAAGAGGACACTGGGTGCAAGGCATTCGTTTTTCCCCTTTTTACGCCATTAAAGCATTTTTACGGAAATTTTAGAGGTGGGAATGTTTAAAACACCTTAAGAGGCATTACCACAGAGATTTTGATCAAAATCATTAAACACTTTTTTTTTTCGCCATCATTGATAAACATGATTTTTTCAATGGCTGCTACCTTGAGCGCATGCGCGATTTTGACGAAAACCTCAATGGTAGGTCCCATGGCCACCACCTACCCGCACACCAAATTTAAACATCGTTGGTCAATTTGTTCGGGAGTTATGCTGACCAAGTACACACAGACAGACATTTTTTCTAGTTTACTTTTTTTGAAATCAGGATGTTCCAAAACGTGGAAAAATGCTAAAAAAAAAGTCGAAAACCAATTTTTGGACCGAATACTATACTTTCATTAATCTGTGTATACGTATGGGTAATTGAAAGTAAAATTAAAATGAAAGATTTCATCGAGATGAGTTTCCGCATCAAAATGAATAATTTGTATTGAAAATGACTGCTTCATGGTCATTTGTATTTCTTTTGTTAGGCTAAAAGTATAAATACTACATACATTATAACAATTTAAAGGTCTCAATAAAGTTAGAAGGGTTATGTAATATTAAACCAGAAGTGCTTTAAAATTAGAATGGATGAGTGCTGCAATAGAAAGTGTACATCTTGTTTCCAAATAGAAACGCCCGGCTAATGGCTGTGTGGTTAGCACTCTGGCTTCGCATGCCAAAAGTGCCGGGTTCGAATCCGGGGTTAAGCATGGATGTTGGTGATTTCACACCAAAAGAAACTCAGGACTCCACAAATAACTCAGCCAGACCATAATCATGAACAAAATCAATTTAATGAGATAAGTTTACAAGTATGAAGCCTTATAACTATCACAATCCAATCCTGTATTTATATACCTTTTACAACAATTACGGTTACAGAAATAACTATGAAATTTGCATAACATGGATTACGACACATAATAATAAATCAATAATAAATATAATATTAAATAAATCTCCAATAGTTATGGCTCAGAATCCACGTTAAGCTGCAAATCCCGACCTAACTATACTAAACTTCAACTTAACTAGACATCACTTAGACGATAGATCGTCACAGTGCTCATAGGTATTTAATCCATTTTGGCGGAGTGAAGACATAATTCTCGCCAAACCTTACAGCCTCTCTACATGGTTGTGGTTTGGCGAACATTATGCTTTCACGCCGCCAAAATGGATTAAATACCTATGAGCACTGTGACGATCTATCGTCTAAGTGATGTCTAGTTAAGTTGAAGTTTAGTATAGCAGTATAAGTGGTTGAGCGCAAAAAGACTAACCAACCATTCCAAATAGAGACATTGGATCAGTACTTGGATATTCGAAGATAAGATCATCAATTGTGTCGCCAAAACTCATAAAATTGGCGAATTTTAAATACATTGTGCCTAAATGATATATTGAAATATGAAAAACATCAAAACAGTCCTTTACACATTCTAGTGGGGGGTTTTTTTTTTTGGATTTTTTTAATAATAATTAGTTTAAAGAATATTTATTGTCTATTTATATTTTTATACCTATTTATATGTTTATGGCTATTGATAATGTCTGTTTATATGTAATAAATATCGTTGTTTTATTCATAGTATATCAATTTACTCAAACCACAAAAAATGGGCAGTCATTTTGTATTCTCTGTACTTAAACATAGTATATGAATAATTTCACGTCATTATTTTCATTCTTTGACTTTGTTTTGACATTTTACTGTTTACTAAGAAAATGATTTTCATTATTGATATACTAAACTTCAACTTAACTTGACATCACTATACTAAACTTCAACTTAACTAGATATCACTTAAACGGTAAATCGTCACAGTGCTCATAGGTATTTAATCCATTTTGGCTGAGTGAAGACATAATTCTCGCCAAACCTTATAGCCTTTTGTTCTCTATAGGGTTGTGGTTTGGCGAACTTTATGCTTTCACGCCGCCAAAATGGCTTAAATACCTATGAGCACTGTGATGATCTACCGTCTAAGTGATATCTAGTTAAGTTGAAGTTTAGTATAGACGATAGATCGTCACAGTGCTCATAGGTATTTAATCCATTTTGGCGGCGTGAAAGCATAATGTTCGCCAAACCATAACCCTGTACAGAACAAAAGGCTATAAGGTTTGGCGAGAATTATATCTTCACTCCGCTAAAATAGATTAACTGCCTATGAGCACGGTGAAGATCTATCGTCTAGTGATGTCAAGTTAAGTTAGAGTTTAGTATAGTTGAATAATTCCTTTCAAAATATAGGACGTCGCAAACCTAAGATATTTATGACATTTCGATTTCGCTTGGCGTTAGTTTTTAAAATGAAACTATAAAAACAGATAATAGTTCTTTCGTTTTATAAATCACTTATTCTTATACATTTGAAAGTAATAAATCTGTGTAGAAATAAAAATTATGGAATAAAAAATAAATATATATAGCATTTATTTACGAACTTTAGGCGATTTTTCTCTCTTATAAAAAGTGTCAATTTATGAAAGTTTGTAGCGCACCAAAAATGTTCAGATGCATCGAGGATAAATTGGCAATATGCCAAAGCTCAAACCTAAATAATTGGAATTGATGACGTTATACTGAAAATATAAATTTTTCTGGTTTTTAGTTTGATTTTTAGTTATGGTTAAGGAAATGTGTTTCACTTAAAAATATTTATCGAATATTCTCAGTTTATAAAAACATTTCTGAGATACTGCAGCAGTCTTTTAATCAAATTAAGTGTCTGTTGTATATGTACATTGTTTAGCAAAAAAGAACAAGGCACTAAAATGAATGGAAACAAGTTCGTAAGGTTGTGTTTAGTAGATGGTCCAGCGATTACTTGAAATCCATGCTGCACCGAAACATTCAAACCATTCGCTCTACCCTTTACGGGTTGTCTGCCAAGTGAAAATGCCCCCATTATGAGTTTCAATTTGGTTTGTTTGTAGGCTCGGCGACCTATTTTTATGCACAATAATGGCTAAGCAGGCCTGGACCTACATTTTAACGTAGATACCTAACCACGACGATCATCCATTCCTAACCCAGGATTCGAACACGGCATCTTTGGCATGTGAGGTCAGAGCACTAACCCCCACCACAGCCAACAGGTGGGCAGTATCAATTTGAAAAGAAAAATCAAGGAAAACTACTAAACTTCAACTTAACTTGACATCACTAGACGGTAGATCGTCACAGTGCTCATAGGCATTTAATCCATTTTGGCGACGGCGTGAAAGCATAATGTTCGCCAAACCGCAACCCTGTACAGTTGTTGGTTGTTTTCAGATTATCTGGCGCCGTCAGCAACACGAGGGCTATAATGCGCCGAAACATTCGTCATTAGACAAGCCAACATACATTTACAAACACCCATGCCTAACACGGGACTCGAACCTGCAACCTCGCGGTCTAGAAGCAACCCTGTACAGAACAAAAGGCTATAAGGTTTGGCGAGAATTATGTCTTCACTCCGCTAAAATGGATTAAATGCCTATGAGCACGGTGAAGATCTATCGTCTAGTGATGTCATGTTAAGTTGGAATTTAGTATAACCACGCTGCTCAACAAGCGATGCGAAACACAAGCCAATTCATTTGATATAAGAAAATACACGTTGTTAATGTAAGTTTAACAAAGAGTTTACTTTAGTCCATTAAAGACAATTTTTAAATGGATAAACAGTCATTGTTTTTAACTTTTAGTATTGTTGCGTTGGACGGGTTCGAAAGATTTGACGCCAAAGCAGAACAAAACTTGCAGAAATTTATTCCAAAATAACTCTTCACAGTTCTCTTACAGCTCCAGAACTTCTCGTTCTAGTAGACACAATACAGCTCTTTTCACCTCAATAGAGCACAAAATAGCAGTTAAAAACTTGACAACAACTGCTAAATCGCCGCCAAAGACAATGCAATACAGTTCGTTTTAGAACTAATCAGTATCCAGTCAACTCACCAGTCAACTAATTCAGTGACTCAAAATCCATCAACTACTACTCCCCGCTCACTTGGCCGGTCTTATATAGGGGAGGGGAACTTTCGTGAATATTTCAGAGATAGACATTTGGAGAACTTTCCAGATCGTAGTCGAAAAGTCCTACAGATGTACATGGGGACCGAAAATGTCACCAAGTTTGGCGACAAAAATTAGTCACCAAAACCGTCTCCAACTTGGCTCTATCTCGCCAATTTGGCGAGATTCCCATTACCATAATGTTAAATGCCCTGCCCCTTGAAACTCGCTTCCTAGAGTTACCTCTGTAAAACCCGTTATCAAGCATTGGGAAGCTCATTGCAGGGAAACAAACTAAGACGAACTATTGCATTGCCTTATGCAAAATGTACATAAATTTTCCTTTTTACAAAATTAACACTACGAAATATTTACAAATATACAAAAATTCGTAACAGTATGTTTATTTAGATCATTAAGGTATATAATGAATTTTTCAGATTTTTTGGAAAATTATTTTCATGATTTTAAAAAAAAACTAAGTGGAACCGCAGTAGCAATTTATTAGCAAAAAAAAATTCTATTGGCAAGTTTTCTTGCCAACCGTCGTTAATGGGTTAATAAACCATTTGGATTGTGACAGTCACTAAAAAGACAGTTCTACACATGGACACATTTCTGTCGCGTACATCAGGTCTAGATATCAAGTGTTAACGAAGTTGGCAACATTCCATTGACTGAAAGACGGCCACCTGTGATAGTAAAAATCCTGCAAATTTGAAGAGTTTTCTTATACAAAAAGTCGAATTTTTTGACAAACTTAGGGATAAAACTTGTCACTGGATAAACAAGTTTTATTTCGATATCACTATTGAGACAAGGTGAGAACTCTTATTAGAGGTCGGCGATATATCGATACGACGATATTTTTATCAATATTTTTTTTTAAATATCGATATTTTCAAACTCTTTTAGTTTTTTTGAGGATCGTTTTGTAGTTCCATGTGTTTTTTCAATTTTCTTTATTCCCTTTTTAAAAACTTCAAAACTAAGGTTTGGATTTGGCTGAGAGACAATTAAAATGACACCCTAACAAAAAAGAAAACATGATGTAATAAAAAGATAAGACCATTTATTAGTAGTCATTAACATAGCGCCGTATCTGTTGCCAGCGTGTACCTGGAATTTGCAACTATTTTTAAATATTAAAAACATCTCTATCAGCAAAATATGCGATAAACTACTTTTCAAAATTTCTTCTTTGGAATTTATGCATTGACATCCAAATATATTTTATTTATTCTAATTGATAATATAACTTATTTATTTAAACAATTTTTATAATTTATTTATTAAAGAAATTTTTATAATTTATTTATTAAAACAATTTTTAAAATATATTTATTAAAACAAATTTGGCGTGAATTCTTGAAAAATAGAAATTTGCTCCGAAAAACTTCGTTTCTGACAAAATTAAAAATCAAATAAAAAAAATCATGTATCGATATATTGATATTTTTTTCTATGCAACGATATAGTATCGATATTTATTTTGATCGATATTTCCGACCTCTAACTCTTATACAGTTACTTTAGTAAGCACTCTTCTGGTTAAATGTTAAAGCACTGCCAGTTGAATTTTATGTAATCCTATTGATCTGAGATCGTCAAAATTATGTAACACCAGGCTGTAGCATATATAGATTTACAAATCAACTTCCGATCGCCATTTTCGGTACTTCCGGTCGTAATTTCGTTTTGAATTTTTACATGAGAATTCTCATTGCCAGGACCATCCATTTGACATATCACACGTCGCAGTAGTTCTTATGGGGTTTTTTTTCCATGGGAGGGATAAACAGAGCTTTTATATAAGCATCTGTACTTCAGTGTAGTATAGAAGCTAAATAAATAAAAATTGTACTAAAACTTAAGTTTCACATCTAACAGAAAATACTCGTCTGCGATTATAAAATCGTCATTGTATCCGAAAAACATGAAAATAATATGTTTCTGATACATATCACTGAGTTTCTATGTAACTCAGTAGTAGGCAAGTACTCAGTTCTAAGTAAGTCAGTTTAAATACTTTGTATTAGCTTCGATTTTCGTAACTTTGTTTGTGACTGTTAAATCTGTGGAGTAGAGTGGTTTGAAAAAACATGATTTTTAATTTTTAACCGCATGAGGGGAAAAAAGTAGATACACATCTTGATAAGAAAAACTGTAAAAAAAAAAAATTGAAAAAAAAATTAATATCTTCCGATCGCACATCACCTCAAAGTTCGGAGACAATATAAAAAATAATTAGTTTTCTTAAATTTTTTTTAATTTCTTAACGTTATATATTTTCAAGGCAATAGTTTGCATTGAGTAGTGAAAGGGTGGTATAACACAGGAAAACACTATTCTATTCATTTTTAAAACATATATTAATAATTAAAAATATTCAAAAATAAATATTTTTCTTAAAAAAAAGGGGTTTTCTATAAAATGGATACTAACGTTATTTTTTACATATTTTTGTTAAAATTGTTGTATTTACTTCAAGCATTCATTTTAAAGTTTTGAATAAATACTAAAAATACCCTTTTACCATCAATTTGTAGAATACACCAATCACTAAATTATCGAGGTACGTTAGTGTATATTGTGCGGAATGAAGTACATAGAACTGGGGGAAAAAATCAAATAAGTAGTTATTCATTAATAATCATTCGCGCATAACCTTTGAAACATTGATAAAAACTGTGTTTTGGGGTGTTTCAATCTGTTTGGCCTTTCTCATGGTGCCCCCTCTTCCTTCGAAGACTCCTATTTAAACACGTAGATAGTACTACAACAGGACAATATCTTTCAGTGGTTTGGTTGGTTGGTTGGTTTCATATTATCTGGCGCCGTCAACAACACGAGGGCTATAATGCACCGAAACATTCGTCATTTGACAAGCCAACATACATTTACAAACACCCATGCCTTACACGGGACTCGAACCCGCTACCTCGCGTTGATTCCTCAAGTTGAGATTAAAGTACTGAGCACAGATCTGTTATATCTTCTTGATATTTTTGCAGCGATTAGATCAGGCCAATGATTTGGCAGCTCGCAAACCCAATCCCCTTTCACACTCCAGATGGCTAACAACAGAAAGCAAAGTAATTAGAGTATATGCGACTGAATGTAAACCATCGGATGAACTCAAGAAATGGTATTCTTTATTTTAAATTGTTACATGCTTCATTGATTTAGAATTAAAACAAAATTAATTTTCTGAAGGACCGAAGAACATATATGAGGCAATTCGATTGTCTCGATACCTCCCTGAATATTTTTACTGGAAGTTTTAAACTCAGTTATTGAACGAAATGCTTCCTTCCCTCACCCAAAAAATTTGATTTCGGCAATGATTTTGTACGAAAGGAGAGATGTAAGTGAACTGACGCGTCCGATTCTGAAATCTCGAGAACTTTCCCAGAGAGAGAAGACAATCAGGCATTTCAAGCCGACCAAACTTAACTTTATTGTCACTGATTACGTGGACATAATCAATTGGAATGCTTGTAATAGGACTCCTTCTTTGTTAAGGAAAGTAACAAACAAACATTTGTTAGCAAAGACTGGCGCATCCGAAGTAGTACAGCTGTGTTGGAGGAAACAGATAAAGACTGGAAGATTGGCTAGTCTGGCCGAGCATAGTTCCAATACACGATTTTTCAACTAACAAACAAGTCGAAACTACCTCATAGTTTTGTTTCTCATAAATACTATATACTATATCCCAATTTTAAAACTGTGCATCGACATTTCAAAACCACTTCTATATTTTATCCAGAATTGTGAGAGATTGGCTAATATTGTTTCCAACGAACGATTCACAATGTTAAACATCGGGATTGGCCAATGTCTGGCGAAATTGGCCAGCTTTTCTGTGCTACTAGGAACCATTGAAATCAGACTTTAACTCGTTTTCTTGTCACTCACAAGCTGTGGAACGCTTATGTAGAGAGACAAGACAAAAAGTAGGTGGCACTGATGCAAAAGACTTTAGGATAACACTTTTTTAAAAAGATCCATAATGCCCGACTTTTCTACAAAGTTTCCTTCAAAATACATCACTGGGATAAAAAGCTCGAGAAAAAAGCGAACCAAATGAATAATAGCATGTTTAAAAAAATGTAAGAAATAACATTAGTACCCATTTTAGAGAACAATCATTATTTCTTACAAAAAATTTTACTTTTGAGTATTTTTAATTATTAATATATGTTTTAAAAATGCATAAAATAGTGTTTTCCTGTGTTATACCACCCTTTCACTACACATTGCAAACTATTGCCTTCCAAATATATAACGTTTAAAAAATTTTAAAAATTTAGGAAAAATAGTTGGGTTTTTTTTGTTTTTTTTTGTATTTTCTCCAAACTTTGAGGTGAATGCGCGATCGGAAGATATTATTTACTTATTTATTTATTTACTTATTTTCAAAATTTTCTTTACAGTTTTTCTTATCAAGATGTGTATCAATGTTTTTCACCTCATGCGTTTCAAAAAGATAAAAATATTTTTTTTTTTTTTCGAACCACCCTAAAGGGTATTCAAATACTTATTGGTAGATTGTGTATAAAAAAAGTATCCATGCTAAACAATATGATTTGCGTCTATTCATTATTTCAATAAAATGACAATGAGTTATTCACAATTAAGAAATACAAATATCGAATACTAAGATTTTTGCTAAAAAAAAAATATATATATATATATATATATATATATATATATATAGATGTGTATCAACTTTTTTCACCTCATGGGTTTCAAAAATAAAAAAATAATAAAAATTTCGAACCACCCTACTGTGGAGAGCTTATTTATCTTTTTTCCGTCATCCAACCGAATTTAAACCAGTGATGGTTTGTGAAGTACAGTAAGAACAGCCAAGATGCATCTAAATTATTAGTTTAAAATTAAAATTTACTAATTGCTGGTCAACTTTGATTACTTATTTTACTAATTTTCCTAAATGGAGATTAGGATCTCAAATGAAGATGGAATTTCTATGATAAGTAAAAAAATATCCGATAAATATCAAACCTCTTGCGCAATGCACAATGGACAATTCCCGCATTTTTCAAAATCGAGTGAAATTAGTTTATACTTATGAAGAATTTCTTTCTGATTCCAAATATTTAAACAAAAGTTCTTTAAAAAAATTAGTTATTTAAATATTAAGAAAAGAAATTGCTTCAAAATCGAGCCAAAACCAGTTCTATCAAAACACTCCGCATTATCCGTGACGTCAAGGGTTTCTACAGTTTCTATGTTGATCATGAGGTTTCTGCCAAATAGCTGGCGTTGAAATAGTTGGCATTGATAGACCATTGCCACATTCCTTACAGGTTGGAGTGATTTGAGAGAAACTTGCAAAACTGGTTTCCGCTTCCGCATTTCAAGTCAAGATGTTTGGAAAGTCATGACGTCACATTCAATTCGAGCCGAATGAATCGTTTTCTCGCCAACGTCTAACAAGGGAACTTTTATTGCAAATTTTTAAAAAAAAAAACTCATTGAGCAGAAATTTTTCTGTTTATGGCCTTTTCGAAACATCTAGAATTGAATAATAAAAAAATTAAAAATGCGGAAATTGTCCTGGAAAAACCGCTCAAATCAACTAAATCTGACGATAGTCGAACGAGTACAGCCAGAGAGTGAAGGTTCCAAAAGGGGCTGCACCGTTGTCATGTAAACAACTAACAGTATGAAATCTCCCTCCACTCTAAATGTAAATGGGGTGGTGACAAATACAGCGATTACCAATTTCTCAACTTCGGCTGAACTTGTAAATTCGATGCTACTGATTGGCTCATGGGTGCGCAGATGAGGATATGTGGGTGGGAGGGAAACGAGCATTTCTTTGAATTTTCTCCATCAAACTGAAATAGTTTCCTTGATAAGTTTGCACATGAGTTTTCTTGTTACTTCTTAAGTTAATACTACAACTTATAATTGAACCATTTTGAAACACGGAGCCCCGTTTTAAATAATTTTAAATAACTTATTTTTTCTATTTTCTTTCTCATACTAATTTGTAAATATTGAAAGGAAATTTTGAGTTTGAGTAATTGTGATTATAGAATCCCCATTTATAAATGAATATCGGAAGTGAGTGGGGGAGGGGGGGGGGGAGGAGTCACTGTTTTTTAAACATTTTTCCCCTTGGGCCTTCACTAATTGTCATGGATGTTTACCAGATGGCCAGACCACTTGAACAGCGCTTCACTGCCTTGCCTTAGTGGAAGAGGGAGAAAGACTCGTCATCGGTTCCTTTGAGAAGTAAGACGCATGCCTTAGAGCTGCGACGTTGTAATTAGCCTACTGGCTTGAGAAATGCTTAGGCACAGGCCTAACATTTTGTAAACGAAGGAATTGTAAATAAACGTTGTTAGTTTTTATAGCAACGTGTTTTAATTGTAGATTAAGACATAGTCAAAATCCTTCACACTAATTGAAACTTGGCAGACACGTTGTTGATGCATTTGCACTTAAAAATTGGCAAAGCATATAAAGGATTCATATTAAAAACTTTTTTTATGGCTTAATTCACTACCCTCCTAATGAATACGTCCCTAGACGACTAAGTACTTCAAAAAATATGAAGACCCTAACACCAATTACCAAGTTTCTGTCAAACGCCAAAGAGTTTCTCACTCCGAAACGCAGTCCCTCCTTGCAGAAATCATCATCAAAGAATCCTCCATCTCTCTTAACACCCCTCGGAATGAGATCGATACCTTTTAATTAATCCCTAGAAAGCGATTGTCTCCTTCTGCTCTTGAGAAGTTTAATCCACTGGACAACTCATCCACTAGGAAGTGCGAATAATGGCAAAAGTGCGGGATTTTGCTCGCCAATTTGCACGGGTGTGAGCGATGGGTGCCGCTTCTCTGCACGACTGGGTGTCATCGGACCGTTACCACCCACTCTTGGTAGCTGTGGAGGGAAGTGATCAATGATTGGAGCATTGTGTCGGCTAATTATCGCCACTTTGGGAGTGAAAAATGCTGCTTCGGTGGATCATTATTTAAAGGGAATTCCGTGAAGAGTGGTAGGGATTTAAGAGAGTTTATATTGCAGAAGAGGGAGCTTGGGCAGACGATTGTTAAATTTTTACTCAGAATTTTGTTCTGGAACGTTTTTAAACGGGTGATTATTGCAGAATATCTGGGAATAGTGAATTTGAATCGTTATTTATTGTTTCAAAGGGATTGAAGGGAGAAAATATTGCAAAATCTCAGCTTACAAATTATAAATTTTGATTCAGAGCTTGTTTCTGAAAGGATTTAAGTGAGCTCATTATTCTAAATATGGGCTAAAAGTTTTTCTTATGTTTTTAGTTTTGATTTAGAATTTATTACAGAAAGATACAGTGAATATTACAAACCTCTGCTTAGAATTAGAGCATCGTCAGTATTGTTTTCACTGGGGGGGGATCGGATAAAAAGGGGGTGCAAAGTGGTTAACTTTTTATTCTAACCTCGAGCTTTTATGGATGTCTTATAAAATTTTAATAATTTGTTATGTAGTAATATTTTAAAGCCTGTAAAATATTTTTTTTTAGTAAATCGTACCACTTTTCTCCTTATTATTTTGAATTTTCAAAATTCAAGGGGTGCCAGTGCACCTTCCTGGCCCAAGTGCTTAGGATTTTTAAATTGTGATTTCGATATTTTTATGGAAGATTAAATCTGGAAGTCTTCCAAGGATTTGCATTAAATATATACGTGTGTGTGTGTGTGTGTGTGTGTGTGTGTGTGTGTGTGTGTGTGTGTGTGTGTGTGTGTGTGTGTGTGTGTGTGTGTGTGTGTGTGTGTGTGTGTGTGTGTGTGTGTGTGTGTGTGTGTTATGGCTGTAATAGCTATTTAGAGAAGTAGATGGAATACATAAATATTGCATAGGCGTTTAATTATCATTGTAAATAATGCTTGTGTTTCTTTTTAAAATTCTATTTTCTGACATGGACATCATATGCAGATTTATTTGGAGGATTAGGCTGAATCGAATAGCAACACTTTTGGAGTCTTTGTGACAATCAACACACGTCTTTTAAAACGAATTCGAATTTTCACATTCCATTAGCCAATCACAATGTGTGCTCTAGTTATTACCACTGAAAGGATTGACAGTGACGTCCTCACGCATAACATCCATTCATTTATTAATATCGATGATACGCTCAAGTTGCTCAAAATGTTGGAAACGACTAGAAGTTTATCAAAAATTTCGAGATCTTTTTGCGCGTGCCGGTCGAAATTTTTTTAACTTTATTCAATACAAAATAATAAGTTTAAATGCTGTGACCAACCACTTAATTAAAAATTAGTTAAACTACGTCGAAATATACACAATCAGCTTTGAACGAATTTCTCGCATAAAAATGAGGGATGTATAGTATTTTTTCACATAACACATAACTGAATATGCATCACGTGATTGTATACTTCTTGGAACCTCCCCCTCCTAGTTGCTTTGGCAAAAGTTATAATCACTTATACAAATAAATACAAATACAAATTTTAAGACCAACAACAGGCTCAAGACCCAACAAGGTTGGTCGAGTAAATATATATATACACGTAAGAAATAGAAAATAATTTGCATACGATAGTTACAATATAGAATAGTTACAGGATCATACACACAATATACAATTGTTACAGGATTATACAATACAATATACATAATACAATACAATATACAAAGTTGACACAGCGTTTGACAATCTTACTGGAAAAATGCAATACATAATGCAAGCTGACAAATTTTATAAAAACCAACAGTGCGCAAGCATAAGTAACCAAATATAGTAACAAAATAACCTAAATTAAATATATATACAAAGTACAAAATATAAGTTACTTACCTAGCCAGAGTAATCCAATTATTGCCCATTTATAAGCCCCCAGTGCATATCTAACTGTTTCTTAAAACTCTTTACTCTCTCTGAATTTACAACATTTGCTGGCAAATCATTCCAATCATTGATAATCCTATTGTAAAAATAGTGTTTTCGCCCTTCCCTATTAAATTGAGATTTGAACAATTTGCACCCATTTCCTCGCGTCCTATTGTCAGTGACAAATTCTAAACCCTTAATTTCACCATGTGTAATACATTTAAATAGCTGGATCAAATCCCCTCTTGCCCTTCTTTCCTGCAGTGTATACATGTTTAATTTTTTCAATCTATCCTCATATGCCATACCCGAAGTACCCTGAATTATTTTTGTTGCTCTGTGTTGAACTTTTTCTAGTAAATCAATGTCCTTTTTTAAATAAGGTGACCAAAACTGAATCCCTGCGTCGATTCACACCTTTCTCCCATTCAAGCGCCGGATAGCAGAGATATGATTAAATCCTATCATTTTATCAGATAGCTTTGGATAAGAGCAATACATCTCGTATAGAAAGCCTCTGCATGGGTTACCACTTTTAAATATGACGTCGTTAAGGTAGTTCGACTTGGACTACGAACTTCTTCTATACTGGGGGCCTTCAGAAAAATATATCTGTACGACTTGACAATCTATGGCTTGGCGACGTTTTACGTACTTGTGATTCGTCAAGATCTGTTTTGCCGCATAACTGGCGTACGAAGGACTACTACAACAATTATCATCACCATTTTCTGTACCAAACGTGTCAAGTATATTGCATTTTCTGTTTCAAACACGTTATGACAGTTGAATTCAGAATGCTGTACTTTAAATTAAAATGCCATTTCGATTCTCTGTGGTAAACTGCAAGTGAAATTATAAAAATGGACTAAGAATTTCGTTTTTTAAATTTCCCAAAGGTCTTGAACTTAGAAGAAGGTGGATAACTGATGCCCCGAGAAAAGATTTCGCAGTTACTTCTAGTAAACTATTTTGCATTAAAATGTTTTATTGAATAATAACTACGATTTGTTAATAAAATAAAAACTGTTTATTTATATTTGCTGTTTTATAAAATTTCGGAATAAAATTCAAAATATTAGTTGAACGTTACGACATCTATACTACCTCCTATGACAACGGACTATTCTAGTGAAGTCACTCATAGACTGAGAGGTGACTGCAATTTTTGGACCTCAGCAAACATAATTCTGAATTTTTTATAGAAATTAGAGAAAAGTGAGTAGATTACGAATCCACTGGTCTGCCGTGGCAAAAATGGCCGAAACTGGCTAAAAATCGACTTTTAATAAATTGAAGTAACTTCAATTGCCAAATGTTCCATAACTTGCCAAATAATGAGAATTTTTTTTATTTGGTAACCCTCACTCTTTAATTTTCAATTAAGAAGATTGCAGACGATTCAGATATCTGGCGACGGTCTACTTGCATCTATTAAAAGAGAGCCAAGTTGGTAATAAACATTACGTCACTGATGACGTAACTGATGTCACCAATTTGGCTTACTTTTAAAAGATATAAGTTTTCCGAGCCAGAGATCAGAAATCGTTTGCGCTTTTTCTCATTGAAAATCAAAATGCAGTGGGTTGCCAGACGAACAAGTTTGTTCTAATTTTGGCAAGTTATGACATATTTGGCCATCGGATTTTAGTTCAAACCATTCCAAGTCGATTATTGATCAGTTTCGGCCATTTTTGCCACGGCAGACCAGTAGATTCCTTATCTACTCACTTTTCTCCAATTTCTGTAAAAAATTCAGAATGATGTTCGATGGGGTCCAAAAATTGCAGTCGCCCCTCGGTCTATCAGTAAGTGCGTAGGCTTCTTATATAAAAGGTCTTGATAAAAAGCGATATCGAACTAATGCTTACAGATGGCTATAACGTGTCGAGAGACACTTCGACCAGCAGCCTGAAAAAGAAAGGAACGTGACATCATTTTATTTTCCGTCGCTGCACATGACAGGTGAAAGAATTGACGGTGGTAGGAAGAAAGCTTCGTTTTAATTGTTGCTTCGGCACGGAGAAAGGAACGCGCTGTAGCGAAAGTGTATCTGTGTAAATCGAAAGAAGAATAAACCGGTGTTGAAATATTCAGTTTCTAGAAACAAGTCAGAGAACAATTTCGACAGCATACGCTTCTATGTCGAAGCGTTTGTAAGATTGTAAATAACACGAGGAAATAAATGCAATTAGAACTTCAGTTGTTTTGACAATACAATTATAGTTTGACAACCACATATAAAACACATTTTGATTTCTTCTTCTTACTTGAAGGTACAGGTAATAAATTTTTAAAAAATGTGGAATTTTCTACGTAGAGGAGAATGAATTATATTATGCACAAGAGGGGGGGGGGGGTGTATGTGTTCAATACATTTTTTTTTTTTTTAATATTGTATTTTAATTTATAATTTTATAATATTAATTTACATTTAT
This sequence comes from Linyphia triangularis, assembly GCA_963978545.1. NCBI lineage: Eukaryota > Metazoa > Arthropoda > Arachnida > Araneae > Linyphiidae > Linyphia > Linyphia triangularis. The sequence goes on along the minus strand of OZ021723.1, from coordinate 12,743,700 downwards.
ACAACGTATTAATTTAGGTTGCATAATTAATACAACATTTAAATAACGATTTTTTTAACTCAAGAAAATTACCACAAAGTACTTTACCATAAAATATATTTTTTTAAAAGTTGGGATTTTACAACACTTTTTTTTTTTTTTTTTTTTTTTTTTTTTTTTTTTTTTTTTTTTTTTTTTATAGCACTGGAATTTTTTTAAAAAATAGCCTAACTTATTTTTAAAGAGTGGATTTATATTTTGTGAACAAACATCTATTAAAATATTTACTTAAAATCAATGTGTTACAGAGAAATTTCAAATTACTCCGTTTTCATGCAAATGCTTCAAGACTAAAAGAAAATACAAATATAAGCGTTGCCGTATTGAATACGTACAAAGAATATTTTAAGAACGCTAAATATTGCAATCCAACTAGTTTTGTAACTTGGAATATATACGCGCGAGAATTCTCCACAATTTAAGCTAACACAATTTCTTAATATTTTGAGTTAATTCTAAAACTTGCCAGGATTTAAAATCCAAAATGAAAAAATTTTGCATGAACAAGCACATCTTAAATTTCAACAAACTCCCAGACATTACGAGCTAATTTTAAAGTTGACCTTATTTCAAAGCAGAAGGAGTTTCCAGAGAATCGAAAAAAGGAAAGAGATATTCAATAAAGCGCGTTTTCTTCATATTTTCCTCAAAATAACTTACTTTTTTTTCTGGGAAGTAACTCACATTTCAAGGAATCCGGAGGAAAAAAAAGTTTTCCGCTGGTTCAATATAATTCATTCATCAATTTTGTGCATCGACCAGAAGTTATTATCTCCTGAAAACCATTCGACTTAGTCAAAATTAAACCAAATTTTCAGAAATCGAATTTTCCCTCCACCAGAGAAAAGGAGAGGGAAAGAAGAATAGAAAAGAGAGACCAGTCACCCGAAATTCGAAACGAAATGGGAAGAATCTTCTTTTTCAACAATTTTTCCCTTTCTCCCCAACCAAATAAAAGCTTACCTTTGCATATAAGCAGAAACTAACTCAACATATAATGGCATTCAAAGTCGACTGGGAACCTCGTCATTGTCTGTTGAATACTGCGTTTGTTCTTTTTTTTTTTATATATATATAGCAGTAGTAGATGCCGTAACAAAGTTACCCCGGCTTTTCCTGCAGCAAATCTTTCAGCAAATAAAAGATTTAACTCGCTTCCCTCGTTGGAATTGCATTGTTGAAGCATAATCCAATAGTCTTCATTTGTTTCCGATTGGTTTCAGCAATGCTGGAATGTCTGGAATACTGGCGTAAGTTCTTCGTTGCGTTAATACAGATACTCTTTCAATTTAACTCGTTGCAATTGAGAGTATAACGTTCTGGATTTCGAGCTGTGAATTTTGTTCAATGCCTTCTGTATTCCACTTTGCTTCTAAGTTGTGTTTTGTGTTCCGCTATTTACTTTTACCATGGGCATTGTTTACTTTTTTTTTTCCTTCCCCCGTTTTAATTCAAGTGAATTGTTTCGTTTTAATTTCACGGTAGAGCTGACTTTCGATTTCGGCGGGTTCGGTTTTTGATTGTTAGGGCTCTTTATATGAGCAAGAAGAGTAACGCTGACAAAAATATTGTATAATATGAGTGGAAATTATTCATTTGATTATAAAATTAATGCGGATTTGTTAATTTTTTTATTGGTGAATGAATCTAATAATCATTTCTAAATATCGGGGTTTCAACAAAAAGTTTAAACGCCTTGCACCTCCATTGGAAGCAATCTGCACTATCTGCAAATAATCCTGCCAGCCCCTATGCACATTGTAGAAAGATTTCTATTGACTTGCTGGGTTTTCTTTGGGGAGGAGTCTGAGTTTAAGAACGTCAAAAAATCAATTTTGAGATTAATAGTGAAAGAAGAACAACAAACAATTTTGAAAACAATGGTGCAAAAAATTTTAATCTCGCTAAATTAAAAGTAATTTTTTATATATTTTTAAAAATAGTGTTTATCGTTTTCAACTTTAACGGCTCATATCTCCAAACAACAATTCTAGAGACGTAAGGAACATTTACTCAAAAACTATTAAAGATTATTTGCCTAAAATTTTTAACATTTATTCTTACCAATACATTACACAATTTGAGTGTAGCATTTTTTAATATTTTTGATACTAAAGATTTTATACAGTTTATTGCAATCAAAAAGGATAATCTTAGAAAATTCTTCAGAATATCAGTTTTTTTCCTAGAAACTAAACAAAATATTTAAAAATTCTATAATCAAATTGTGTAATATATTGGTAAGAACATATGTTAAAAATGTTTAGGCATTTATCTTTAATAGTTTTTGAGTAAATGTTCCTCACGTGTAAAAATTGCTGTGTGAAGATATGGTGCATTAAAGTTGCAAACGAAACTAAATGATAAAACTAACATACTTTACAAACTATTCGAAACGAAACTCATATTTACCAAAAAACTCTATATTCGATTAAAATTCACGTTCAGGAATCTTCATTTTATTCTTGTACAAGCCATTCTTATACAAGTCAATTTGATTCTTGCACAAAAACCAAATGACTTTTTCCTTGTTCATAAATTTTTTGGTGCTATTTCGAAAACTTTAAGTCCGTTTTTCAACATCTCTTCACTCCTAAGAAAGTTGTAAAAACACTAGTTTTCCATAGTACAGTTGTATCCAGCATTATTTTTAAAATCAAATTTTCAAATTGACGGATTCAAATTGTAGAAGTTACCACATTATTTACTAATAAGTGAAATGTCTGTAACTTGGCGTGCTATGTAAGCAACTGCCTTGAAAATCCAATAGAGTAAAAAAAAAAATTGCCTTTTTTTTTTCTTTTTTTTTATTGAAAACATTTTTTTTTTTTTTCTGTTCAGATTAATTTATATTCCGCTAGAAATTTTACTTTCATATTTTCAAGAACACTTGCTACCTCTTTGAACAACTTGTACACCTGTCATTCACAAAGTTGGCGACATTTATTACCAAAGAAAATAAAATGGATAGTTTTGACAAATTCTTCCACATTGTCAAAGCAGAATAGAAATCAAATAGAATTTAATTTTGTTTATACATTTAATTTAATTGTGTTTGTATATTCCTGTTCAATTGACAATTCCCGCATATTTTTTATTTTTTTTATTTTTTTATTATTATTATTATTATTATTATTATTTTATAGCAATTTATCGATTCTAAATGTCTCGAAATGACCATTAACACCAAAAATTTCTATTCTCCAAGCTTTTTTTTTTTTTTTTTTTTAATTTGCATTTTAAATTTGCCTGTCAGATTTTGCGGGAAAACGGACCTTTTTTAGCGACTCCATTGTGACATCATAATATCTCCATAGGTCACGTGGCGGTTGCGGCCGTTAAAACGTTGTTATCATAGAAATTTCAAATACTTGTCTCCTCGTCATTTTGTTTTAAGATTATTTGATTGATTTTTTTTCTTAAAATGTCTGACATTTTCCTCAAATATTTTATCGTGCCAAATGTTCAAAAGCACAACCATAATAACTTCTGACAAAATTTTCATTCACGTACCAAGGAATGAAAATACTCGAAAAAAGTGGTGCCAAGCGATGAAGAGGGACAATGAAAAGTATATGCCACTGTCGACAAAGACTGTACGTTATGTTTGTGAAGATCATTTTGATAATTTTTATATTAGGAAAATTAAAGACTGTTTGCCTTTTAAGTTTAAAACAAGTTATTTGCTAGGAAAGCTATTCTTATTTTTTGTAAACATCAAGTGCAAAGTAATGGGTTAAAATTCAAAGTCCTGTACGGATTCTGCTTCAAGAATTGTTTACATAAAACCATACCAAATTATATTAACTTGTCATTAAAAAAACATGGTGGGGCAGCCATTTTTGGCAAAAATCACCTTGGCACAGAATCCGTACCGGACTTGGATATTGACAACGGACCCTTTTAGCAAAAAAAAAATACCGATATTTTCCCATCAAATTTTTTATTCCAAGCACAACAAAACCATTCCAGTTAATTAAAGCAGGGAATCTTACTTATTGGCTTTTACGCCACGGATTTCCGCTGTTACAAAATCCACATTCTTGCTGAAATAGACAGCCATCACTGTCAAGTCAATTTTTGGCAAATTGTCCGATTGGCCTCTTATAAAACCAGGTTCCATTTTTGCAATTAAATAAAAATCAAATACCTACAAAATAGGCGACCGAAAATATTTTAGAAACTGCAACTACTAAGTAGGAAACCACAGAGCTGACACTTTGTGGTAGAAACCTCACCATAACAAACGGAGCGAAGGTATTACGTCACCGAACCTTTCGGGGCTCTTGACGTCATACTCAAAATCGGCCAGTTTCGCAATTTGAGGGGTTTTTGCGCATTTTCTTTTCTTAATATTTAAATAACTAAATTTTTAAAGAACTTTTATTTGAATATATAGAATCAGAAAGAAATTCTTTATAAATATAAATCAATTTCATCCGTTTTTAAAAAATGCGGAAATTGTCCATTATAACGCTGATCCAATTTTGTTTGAACTACTTTCTTAAAAAATAATTTTAGTTTAGTAAGAACAGTCGGGTGGCGATGTTCGAATAATGTCCGCTAGGACGAACTCTTATTAACTTGAAAGGCTTATTATTATTGTTTCTCATATTTATTTCATGCCCTGCTATATACCTGTAAATGTATTTTTATTTTGCATTCGTCTTTAACAAATTACATATACTCAAGTTTACAAGCATAGGCAATGCTTTAGTTTCTGGTCATGTAAATATAGCTTCTGCCATTACATAGTTAATACAATATTTATATTTTATTATGATAATAATAATACCAAAAAAAAAGGATTATTTTCGAAATTCCTTTGCAATTTTCATAAGAGCCAGAAAATAATTCTATTACTGTGAATTTATCAGAAAATGTTAAGTCGAACGAGCACCATTGTGTTTTTTTTTTTTTTTTTTTTTTTTTTTTTTTTTTAGCACTATGAATTTATATTTTTATAAAAATAAAACGATTAAATACTTTTTTTTAAGTATTAGGTTTCATTCAGATTAATATAAAAAAATATAGGAATTAATATTCAAATTCAATTCCAAACTGAAGAACTACTTTTTCTACACATTTTTAAACTGTACGAACACTTTTGGGAACCACTGTATATCATAGAATTTCAAAATAATTACGTCATTATATAAAAAAAAAGAGTAATATGTGTTCTATTATCACATCAAAATGATCTTCACAAACGTGTCGAGAATTTTTTGCGGAAATATTGTCTCGTTTTCATGGCTTTACACCACTTCTTACGGATATCTGCGTGTTTAGCAACACTGAGTAGCGTTGGAAATTGAAGAATTCTTGCAATTCGGGACGAGGCAATGTTTGTACCCTGAATTTGAGGACATAATGTTAGTTTTGGTTGTCCTTAGTCACTCTTAATAAAATAAAAATTTAAATGCTTAACTTGCCCAATATAATAAATAAGTGACTATAATGCATGCAGTTTCAAAGTATTTATATTGAATGTTTACGCCGCGTCATGATTCCAATTCTTATACAATTATCGTTTGGTTTATTTTTCTTTGTCATAATTGCAAAATTTATTCTTTGCAAGTGGCAATTAAATTATGTGTTTCGGTGTTCTCTTTTCTGTTCTGGTTGATAAATGTAGTTAAGAAACCCGTTCTAAAAACCTTCTCCTCTTGCTACTTAAAAGAATTATAATAAAGTGATTACAGAAAAAAACTGAGTGTCATTTTTTAGAAGAGTAATTGAGATATTATTAAGAGGTGTCAACAAGTGATTGTCAATCAGAAGTGAATTATCATCGAACTATGGCATTTCAAGACAAATGATTGTTAACAAACATTTTATAGTTTTCAAAAACTAATATTCATATATTCATTAACAAAATAATATTTGTCAGTTCCAAAAGTAAATATTATGTTGTTGTTTGCTTTGTATTTTTAAAACTTATTTAAAAACGTATTTATTTAAAATTATGTTTTTTATAAATAATTGTTGTTGTTGTTGTTTTTTTGTTTTGTTTTTTGGCTTAAATTTTTGCTAATGTATTGTTGCATGGATGGGTTCGAAAGACTTGAAGCCAAATCAGATTAAAACTAGAAGAAATTTATTCCAATGTAACTCTTCGCAGATTATTTTACAACTCCAGAACTTCCCGTTCTAATAGACTCAATACAGCTCTTTACACAACAATGGATCACAAACAGCAGTTAAAAACTAGATACACAACTTCGAAAATCGACGTAAAAGACAATGCAATGCAGTTCACTTTCAGAACTACTCTGAATGCTCGTTGAGAGACAACTAAGTCCATCATCCGCTCTTTTGGGCTTGTATACGAAAGTTAATTCTTTCGCGAATCTTCTAGAGATAGAAATTTGGAGAATTTTTCCAGATCGCAGTCAAAAAACCGTATACAGGTACATGGGGACCGAAAGTGTCACCAAAACCGTCGCCAACTTGGCGGGATTGCCATTAACCATAATGTTAAATGGCTTTCTCCTTCTAAAACTCGTTTCCCAGCATTATCCCTGTATAAATCGTTTTCAAGCATTAAGAGACACATTGCAGGAAAGCGAAGTAAAGACAAACTCTTGCACTGCCTTATGCGAAATGTACATACATTTTCCTTTTTTCATAATTAATGCTACGAAATATACACCGCGTTGCATAATGATAGAACCACCATGTATTTTCAGCCTAGCATACAGTAATTGGAATAAATGATTGAAATAAATATTTTTATTGAAAATATACAAAATAAGAATGACAATAACAATGTAAAAACATTTCATGTTTATATTTTCATGTAATAAAATAAAAAATACAAATTTTAGGTTGCAAAATGATAGAACCACTTTCAGTTAATACTTTTTAAGAGCACCCTTTTTGGTTATAAGTTCAAAAATTCAATTAGGCATGCTTTCGACTAAGCGTTTGAATATATCTGCATTCAGATTTTCCCATTCTGTAATAATGGAGTCTTTCAATTCTTGAGCCGTTGAATACTGCTTGCCGTTGGCGTATACGGCCCTGCTTAGAATACCCCAGACGTTTTCCATGGGGTTCATGTCGGGAGAACAAGCAGGCCATTCGATTACCTGCACTCAGTTGTCCAGGAACCATTCCCAAGACGAGTTTGCAACATGAATGCTAGCATTTTCCTGTTGGAACTTTGAAAATGGACCTCCAATTTCTTCTCCAAAAGGCAACAAATTTTCTTCCAACAGGTCTTGATAGTCTATTGCTCTCATTCGACCAGTAGGTAAGGCAATGTTAGTCCACCCAGCATTGCCAAATCTAGCCCAAACCATTAACGATCCTCCATCACACTGTCTCTTAGAAAAAATGTGTGGCTCATTTCGGAGATCCCTCCAATAGAATGCCCACCCGTCAGGACCATCTAGATTGAATATTTTTTCGTCGCTGAACACTACTTGAGTCCACTGTTCTTTCCAAGTCATGTGTTCTTTAGCCCATTGCATCCTTTTTCGTTTGTGAAAATCTGTAAGTCTCGGTTGCGTTTTCATTTTCATGTACTCAAGATGTTCGTTCCGCCGAGCTATTCTGGATAAAGTTGACTTGTGAACTTTGATGGTGGGGTCTCGTGATAGTCTGTTCAATGTTTCACCAGCTTTTAACTTCTTTACAACTGACCTTTCTTGCCGCTTTGTTAGCTTTCGAGGTCTTCCAGTGGATTTCTTTGTCCCATATTTGGATCCAAGATGTAGAAAATTATTGACCACGTGTGGTGAACGCCCAATATGTCTTGCTATATTCCGTGAAGACAATCCTGCTTGGTTCAAAGCCGCAATTTGTCCTTTTTTAAAATCAGATAATGGTTTTTTCCTACCCATACTTAGCGACACCTTTTCAAATCAATAAACTATGCGTGCTCACAATAAATGCAAATAAGGTTACGTTAGTTGATCAAACGAACCTTTTATGTACCTGTTTGTTGAAACCCAACTGCGCATGCTTCTCTGGGATCGATTATTCCACTAAAAAGTAGGGGTGGTACTATCATTTTGCAACCTAAAATTTGTATTTTTTATTTTATTACATGAAAATATAAACATGAGTAATGTTTTTACTTTGTTATTGTCATTCTTATTTTGTATATTTTCAATAAAAATATTTATTTCAATCATTTATTCCAATTACTGTATGCTAGGCTGAAAATACATGGTGGTTCTATCATTATGCAACGCGGTGTATACAAATATACAGAAATTCTTAACCAGTATTGAATATAAAATACAAATTTTCGGAAATATTGGAAAATCTCTCAGAATTATTAAAATGTGCTGTCATTATCTTTGTGCAATTACATAAAAATATATAATTTGAAGTATTGTTTGATACTGAAATAAGTAATTTTGTAATGATGAGTCTTTTTACATAAATTACTATCCAGAATTATTAAAATTTGCTTTCTTCATTTTAGCGCAGTATCATATATCTTTTAAAATAGCGTATGATGTTGAAATAAATTATTTTATAAAGATGAATTAACAGGTTAGTGCTCTTACTTCTCCATAAAATGTTTCTGAACAAATTTTATACTAATAATTTTGCTACATAAGTCATTAGCAATTTGAGAAATTTTTTATGAGTGGCTTAAATCTTAGATCATAAATAAATTCTGTAGTGCTTGCCTGAGGGGCTGGCCATAAAGTGGGGTCTGGCCATAAAGTCTTCATCCCAGTGGGGAATAAGAATTAAAAAAAGAACAAGGTGCTGAGTGCTTGCCAGAGCAAAGAACATGTAGGGGAGGTGGAGAAGGCTAAGCAGATGCTTGTACTAAAGTAGTTAATGCGTCGCTTGGAAGTAAAATCAGTATATTCAGTAAGTAGATCTTTGTGTCCTGAACCAATTCTAATTCCCCCCCCCCCTCTCCCCTCCTAATCGAGTTTATCCACCAACTCTCGCCCCCGCCCCGGGGTAAGAAGTGAAATTTCGCTCCTATGAGTCTAAGCGATATAGCAAGACTAACAATCACTATGAAGTGAAGAAATACAGGGGCTTTATATATATATTGAAATATATTCTAAATTTATGGGAAAGCTACATTATAAAAAACATAATTATAAAATAAAAGTATACAGGTTGATTGGTAAATTAAAATCAACTTTAAAAAAGCTATAAAAAAAGAAACTGAATAACCTGAAATAAGATACATGGCACAAATGGCATAAGATACAAATACATTTTGAACTATTTTCTTATGTTGGTTGGTTGGTTGTTTTCAGATTATCTGGCACCGTCAACAACACGAGGGCTATAATGCGCCGAAACATTCGTTATTTGACAAGTCAACATACATTTACAAACACCCATGCCTAATACGGGACTCGAACCCGCAACCTCGTGGTCTAGAAGCTAGCACGCTAACCACTATACCGTTTAGTCGGTACTATTTTCTTATGAACTTTTATTATAATCACAAAATATATGATGGGTAATGAGAGAATACATAATTTTGGAAGTTTATAATTCTATGTTGTACTCAGTAGCGGCGAACGAAACGAAGACAAAAAGCTGTTAGATTGCACACTTTTTGTTGATACTGCCGACAAAAACACTAAAAAAAAAATTTAGTGAGGGGGCAATGAATCCTTCAACCCTCCTCCCCTTTTACCTCCTCTCTAATCGCCTTACCTCCTGATTTTAAGAAACTGTCTGGAGCCTTCAAGTTTGGAGATACGGGCTCTGCACATACACAGTTCCATTCCAGACGTACATCACTTTACTGCGTTCAAAAGATATAAAAATTTATCGGAATTCGGATTTCGCTTGGGGTCACTACATTCCGCTTTTGTGATTTTGATTACACGATTCCAAGAATAAACGAAGATCCAAACTTCAATAATAGCCTTTTTTTCTTTTTTTTTTCGAAGATAAAACTTGGTTGTTGTGAGTAGAGTAAAATTATACTTTTATTGCATTCAAAATTTAGCTTTAAAAATTTTATTGAATTTTTTAACCTCTAGCGTCTAGAATGTATTTAGCTATTGATAAAAAAGTAAACAGATTTTTTACTTTTTAGTTTATTCTCTACACTAACGATGAGTTGGTTGTTTTCAGATTATCTGGCGCCGTCAGCAACACGAGGGGTATAATGCGCCGAAACATTAGTCATTTGACATGCCAACATACATTTACAAACACCCATGCCTAACACGGGACTCGAACCCGCAACCTCGCAGTCTACTTTTATTGCATTCAAAATTTAGCTTTAAAAATTTTATTGAATTTATGACACTCCAAAATATGTCCACTAAATGAGAAGACTTTTAGTAGCGCTAGAATATCTTTTATTTTTACCTTCAACACATTTATAGTTACGGCAACAAAACACACAGACTGGTACCTGGGGAGGATGGGGAAATACACGAGCACAATTAAATAAAAACAATACCGCTCACAGTGGCAGCTGGATTAAGACGTCGGTAGAGGAGAGCATCAAAAAGTGCCACATGGGCAACTTCCAGCATGGCACCACTACATCAGGTACTGCAACGTGGTAAACATAACTGCACTAAAAAATAGACGAGATGAACACTAAGGTAAATTAACTAGCGCGAAACTATAACATTGCGAAACTCTTCGAAACTAGGAAATTCTTGCGAAACTACGAAACTGAGGATTACACCTCAAGTTGCCGGTTTTATAGCGCCGGTCGCAGGTCCGCACATGCGCCGTGCCGTGCCTCTCCTACCGGTCAAAAGACCAACTACAGGTGGATGCGTTGAAAATATGCACATTGGGAAGAGTGACGTGAGATTCGCCGTCACATCTCCCCTCCGCTCCCTTATGCTAAAACTGGGGGTTACAAATTTTCAAAAACTCAGGTCCAGTCTGTATATAAAGAAAATCTAATTACATAATTAATACAGTTGACACCCCTATGGTGTTTGCATAGAAGGTCTCCACAGCAGAGACTTGAGGCGACAAACAATAAAGCTGAAAAGGAAACACAGGAAAACATTGCATAAGTAAGAATAACTAGCAACTAAACAAAACGTCACCAAAAGCTCCGTAGAATACACTGCGTCGACTCAGTGCATAAATTTCAAAAAAACATTTCTTTAACTATTATTTCAATAATTCCAAAAATTTAAATTCAACCCTATTATTTACGTAAATCCCCGTTCCATCATCGATAAGACACCAGCTGAAAATAGATACATAATATAAATACATGATACTCAAAATTCGTGACTCGAGCAGATTGTCCAAAGCGTCTAGAATGTCCAAAGCATCTGGAATGTCCGGTGCACAGACAAATATGCAGTCGCACTTCCAATCCCTCTGCACACAGACGAGGTAAACAGGCGAAACACACAGACGATGAGGCGCACAGATGAGTTACACAGACGACGAAGCACACAGACGAGGTACTCCTTGGTGAGCGAGCTTCACTGAGCCCCCCTCCCCCCGTCACACACAAAACCTGCCACTGTGCCAAAGTAACCTGACCAGAAAACATGTACCCCTACCAATTAGCAACAATTTTTACGGCTACCAACATATCCAGGAAAAATTTCCAGCAAACAAACACAAATACTTAAAAAATGAACACCCAGTAATTCTATCAGCCAACGTCGAGTTCAAGTCCCTAAAATCTTCTGCGCAGTACAAGAGACAAACACTACCCGACTCGAACCTAACTACACCAAATACTGTAAATTCCAATCGCACACACCTAAACCAACAATCCATGCAAAACAAACACAACACTTTCAACAACAATTAAATATGACACAAAAATAACTAATAACCTAACACAACACTGTACCATATTCCAGTATTGCTATACACAATGAACTCAGCAAATTTTTTACAACCATTTTCCCGTTCGTAGTCCCAAACCCTAATTAAAACCTTACAACTTTTATTATCCCAAAAAACACCTTATTTATACAAAAATTGAAATCCACAAAGCCCGAAACGACGCCCTATCCCACAAAACTTCTAATCCCAACAAAAAAACCTCAAAACCCCAATTATTTCTTTTAAGCGCATCGAAGACCAGCCAGCTTACGATAGTCAACCCTCGGGACTCTTGTTGGCCGAACCTTTTTTGGAACACCAGACTGATCAATTTCAGAAACAGGATTCGCAATACTACCCATTTGTGGGGCCATGCTACCTGAATCAAAACCAAGATCTACTGAATCAAGACCATTTCCAGGGGAAAATCTAATATCAACACTAGGCCCAGCCGCAATTTTATCGTCACTAGAAAGAGGGTCAAATTCGTCTTCCAAATCAAAAATATTCAAAGAATTCCCTGAATTTTCCAACAATCTAGAAGACTCAAACTGTTTGGCCGTAGTTTCAAACTTATCCTCCCTTGAAATATACGGTTTCAAATCAGCAATGTTATGTGTACCCAGTGGTCGATTCGTTTCAAAATCCACCAGTCTATATACCAACTGAGATAACCTCTGTAATAATTAGGCATGAACTTGGAGATACGGTCGTGATCCTTTGAAGACAGCGGGTGAGTTCTCAACCACACAAGGTCATTCACTGCAAAGGTCTTATCTACTCGTTTCTTATCCGGTAATATCCTCAATATTTGAAATGAAATTAAATACATTTTTACCAGGCATACCAGAAAATACCACCTCTGGCTTTTCAGTACTCCTAATATGCCGTGTACCATGTACAACAACATCCTTCCCCTGCCTGAACCTATATCAGCAGACCAAGTAAACACCGACGGCAATAACGCAAAATACCAAATATTGATCAAAGGTATCCATCTTACAACTTAAATTCAATTTATAAATTTAATACTATACACAGTAACCATTAATGAACACAACACCGAAACATCAATATCTCCCAAAAATGACAACAAAAATACTAGCACAGCGGCAGTTATGGCGAGGTACGGAGAAGAAACACAGACTTTTCAATGTGCGTTATATCTCCCCTCCACCCTAACCAGACGTGTCCGTGCCGTTGTGTTGAAAAAAAAGACTTGAAATTTAGGTACACTAAAGTCGTGTCAGGTTATGACATCGCGAACAGTTATGCCTAATTGTCGCGGACGCCAGTTTATGACACTCCAAAATATGTCCACTAAATGAGAAGACTTTTAGTAGCGCTAGAATATCTTTGATTTTTACCTTCAACACATTTATAGTTACGGCAACAAAACACACAGACTGGTACCTGGGGAGGATGGGAAAATACACGAGCACAATTAAATAAAAAACAATACCGCTCACCGTGGCAGCTGGATTAAGACGTCGGTAGACGAGAGCCTCAAAAAGTGCCACATGGGCAACGTCCAGCATGGCACCGCTACATCAGGTACTGCAACGTGGTAAACATAACTGCACTAAAAAATAGACGAGATGAACACTAAGGTAAATTAACTAGCGCGAAACTATAACATTGCGAAACTCTTCGAAACTGTACGAAACTAGGAAATTCTTACTAAACTACGAAACTGGGGATTACACCTCAAGTTGCCGGTTTTATAGCGCCGGTCGCAGGTCCGCACATGCGCCGTGCCGTGCCTCTCCTACAGGTCAAAAGACCAACTACAGCTGAATGCGTTGAAAATATGCACATTGGGAAGAGTGACGTGCGATGCACCGTCACAAATTTTTTAAACTCTAGCGTCTAGAATGTATTCAGCTATTGATATATCGATAAAAAATATGTTTACTTTTTTACTTTTTAGTTTATTCTCTGCACTAACGATGAGATGGTTGTTTTCAGATTATCTGGCACCGTCAGCAACACGAGGGCTATAATGCGCCGAAACATTCGTCATTTGACAAGCCAACATACATTTACAAACACCCATGCCTAACACGGGACTCGAACCCGCAACCTCGCAGTTTAGAGGCTGGCACGCTAACCACTATACCGTTTGGTCGGCACACTAACGATAAGAAGAAATTATACTAATATCTACTGCAAGTTTCGGTGCCTCCATCGAACATCATTCTGATTTTTTTATAGAATGTTGAGAAATGCTTGTAGATAATAAGTCCACTGGTCTGCCAGGGCAAAAATGGCCGAAATTATTCAAAAGTTGACTTTGAATGAGTTAAACTAAATCCGATTACCAAATGTGTCATTACTTGACAAATGATTAGCTTTCTTTTTTAAATCCTTTTTACTTACTTCGATTTTATGTGTATGTGTGTTTGTGTTTGTCGATGGCGGGCAAATCGGAGGAGGCCTAATTAACACCCTTGCCGTCATCCAGTCGAGTTGGAACTTGGCAGATATATTCGATGTCGATGACAATGCATTCTGTCAGATTTTGGAGGATTCCACTGTCACTAAAAAGTTGATTTTAGGGAATACTAATTAACCTATTTGCCGTCATTCAATCGCGCTGAAATAGCATTTAACCTCTCATTGAAGAAACTATTTCCTGTTGCCAAAATTGTTTTGATAAATAATAGAATTGTTTTAATCAGAATCAATTAAAGATATTTGTATGCATAAATTCACATTCACTTTAATGAAAAAAATTCGAAAAATAGTTTATCGCAAATTTTGCTGATACAGATGGTGATTGCATCTAATTTTAAATATTAAAAAGCACATACAAGCTGGCACAAGCTTGCTTTTAATATATAAAATTTGATGCAAACACCATCTCTATCAGCAAAATATGCGATAAACTACCGTAAAATGGGGTGAATCAGAACACCTTTCAACTTTCAAAGTAATTATCGGTTGTAATAAGATCGTTAAGGAACATATTTTTGACATAGAAACTTGGGTCTTACCTTCTTCTTTGAGAATTAACCCAAAAAGTTTTGTAAAAACTAGGACTTTAATTTATTTTGAATTTTTTCATGGTGTTCCGATTCACCCCGCAGAAAGGGGTGAATCGGAACACTCGTTACAATTTATGTCTGATCTTATTTAAATGTTTTCAGGGTGGCAAAAAACAAATAATAATGCATTGTGGTAAATAGGAACATAAAATTATCATAAAAAAATCATTTAATATGCCGGATAAAATTTGTGTTTGTCAATTATTGTCAAAAAACAATTCATATGTTTGAAAGCGTATCAACTCTTATATAACTCTCCTATAACTCATCCAAATAGTCATTAAAATTAAAAATACTTTTTAATCTACTTTATGTTTGCATGTCGTATGACTGCAAATTCTTTAAAATACCTTGAGAAAGGAGAAAAGCATCCCCATTTGTTTCAGAAAATCTCTTCGTTCATAAGCGCTTCTTGTAAAACACACTTATATAGCAATAATCTTGTGGGTGTAAAACTTTTCTCACATAGAGTCTTCATACATTTTTCCATATAACTTAAAGATAACGAAGTCATTTAGAGAAAAAAAACACTGGAACAATCGGGTTTTCTGCCATGCGGAAACTAGGCTCCTCTTCTGACATTTATTCAAGAATGCAATCTTGATTACTGTCTTGAAGGAAGTAATTAGACTCTTCTTCAGTCGTTGAATCTTGTGTGGAACATAATCTTGCCAAAAACAGTTTTTTAATATCACTTTTCAAGTGTTCCTATTCACCCCGCAAATCTCAAAATCGAGACGAGGCAAAACATAAAAATTCGTAAAATAAAAAGTTTTTAAAACCAAGTTAAATTAAGTATGGCATGCTGTTGTGGATGTTTATACTTATCTAAAAATATATTAGTTAAGTCTTTAACTGGTACATGTTATTAATTACGGGATAAGTTTTGGAGAGGTTAAAACTCATTGGATTGTATGCACGCTGTTTCAGAATTTTTTTTTTTTTTTTTTTTTTTTTTTTTTTTTTTTAAGGATAGTGTTGAAAACCCCACAAAACATGTTCCAAGATTAAAAACATGTTAACCAAATGAAATATATATATATATATAATTAATAAAACTGCTTTATTTGTGTAAAATAATAATTTCTTTGTAATTTCAGCAAGTTTCGTTCCGATTCACCCCGCTGTTCCTATTCACCCCATTTTACGGTACTTTTCAAATTTTATTGATTAAACATTAATGGAATTTATGCACTCACATACAAATATCTTTTATTTATTCTGATTAAAACAATTTTTTAATAAATTTTGAAAAGTAGTTTATTGCATATTTTACTGATAGAGATAGAGGTTTCAATATAATTTATAGCATTCTTAATGCAGCAGTCTTAACTTGTTTGGAACTGAAAATGCAACAGACTAAACATGTTTGAAACAGAAAATGCAGCAGAATTGACACGTTTGGTATAGAAAATGGCGATGTCGTTTGTTGTTAACGTCCGTCGTACGTTATGTGCCAAAATAGATCTTAAAGTCTATAACTCATGGTTGGTTGGTTGTTTTCAGATTATCTGGCGCCGTCAGCAACACGAGGGCTATAATGCGCCGAAACATTCGTCATTAGACAAGCCAACATACATTTACAAACATCCATGCCAACACGGGACTCGAACCCGCAACCTCGCGGTTTAGAAGCTAGCACGCTAACCACTATACCGTTTGGTCGGCTCTATAACTCATGATTTACTGAGACAATTAGTATAAAGGTTGTGTCTATTGATAGGTTATTTACTGCAGATGGTTTGGAATACACTTTTACTAGAATTTAATTCATAAAAAAAATGCAATTACACCCAAAAAGAATTTTTTGCCGTATTGCAGTCTGTGCTTTCTTTATGTCAAGATATTTTCTTCGGAAACGTAACATTGTTGGTTGGTTGGTTGTTTTCAGATTATCTGGCACCGTCAGCAACACGAGGGCTATAATGCGCCGAAACATTCGTCATTAGACAAGCCAACATACATTTACAAACACCCATGCCTAACACGGGACTCGAACCCGCAACCTCGCGGTCTAGAAGCTAGCACGCTAACCACTATACCGTTTGGTCGGCCGAAACATTGTTGGAGACAGTGCAATATAAACGGACTAGCTGAATACCCGCTCTGCTCTACGAAATTTTACATTGTGCATTTTTGCAATCAAAAGACATTCACGTATTTTACACTTCAGACGTTTGTTTCCATTTCGATCCCGACAATTTGAATTATCAAAATAGGAACTTCCCTTTGTTGAAATTTTTTCCAAAATTTATAATATTTGAGGATATATTGGAAATGAGACATTTGAGTATCCCTCATTTAGAACGTTAAACCCCATTGGTCCTTTTTAATAACTTATTTTTACTATTATAGCCCTTCTTAATATTTGCACCAAATATCAGTATTGTGACAACTTTGGATGTAGGACATTCGGATATCCCTCTTTTGGAACGTTTAACCCCTTTTCCACCCCATAAAATAGGTAAATCGAGATCGGAATAGCTTAATTTTTCTATTTTTGTTGACATTTATACCAATTTTCAGAATTGCGACCAAATTGGAAGTTGGACCTTCGAATATCCCTCGCTTGGAACGTTTAACCCCTTTTCCGCCCCTTAAAGTGGGTTAATCGAGATCAGAAAAACTTGATTTATCTATGTTTGTCTTTGTTGACATTTGTACCAATTTTCAGAGTTGTGACCATGTTGAAAGTGGGCCATTCGAATATCCCTCATTTGGAACGTTTAACCCCTTTTCGACATCTTAAAGTGGATTAATCGAGATCGGAATGACTTACTTTTACTATGTTTGTTTTTGTTGTCATTTGCACCAATTTTCAATGTTGTGACCATGTGGGAAGAGCGACATTCGAATATCCCTCGTTTGGAACGTTTAACCCCTTTTCAACCCCTTAAAGTGGGTTAATTGAGATCGGAATAGCTTACTTTTCCTTTGTTTGACTCTGTTATCATTTGCACCAATTTTCAATGTTGTGACCAAGCGGGAAAATGGGACGTTCGAGTATTCCTCGTTTGGAACGTTTAACCCCTTTTCGAACCCTTAAAGTGGGTTAATCGAGATTGGAATAGCTTACTTTTTCTATGTTTACCATTGTTGATATTCGTACCAATTTTCAAAGTTGTGAACATGTGGGAAGCGGGAGAATCAGTGATGAGTGAGTGAGTCAGTCAGTCAGTCAGTCAGTGAGGGCTTTGAGCATTTGAAATTCAAACTTGTTCATCATGTTTAATTATAACTTTTAACTTACTAGTAATAAAAAAAAAAAAAATGATATATTTGTTGCCCGAGCTGAAACTTGGCAGACAGATTCGATGTCGATGTATTCTATGAAGTATTGTGGGCTGTCACTAGAGGGTCACTTTTACTCGCGTCAGTGACGGCTCGTGGAGTACAGCAAGCACAACCGGACTGCATCGAAATTATTAGTTTAAAATTAAAATTTGTTAATTGCTAGTCAACTTTAATTATTTATTTTACTAATTTTTTTTTATGTGGATTAGAATCGCAAATAAAGATGGAATTTCTGCGATAAGTTAAAAAAAAAAAATTTACGATAATTAGCACACCTGTTGCACAATGCACAATTGTGAGAAAAACCCTGCTTAAATCAACTAAATCCGACGATGGTCGAGCTAGTACAGCCAGAGATTGAAAGTTATACATAGCTACACCGTTGCCATGGAGACAACTTCTAGTATGGAATCTCCCTCCACACTAAATGCAAACGGTGTGGTGCCAAATGCAGCCCTTACGAATTTCGCGATTTCGGCTGTACTTGTAAATTCGAGTTACTGATTGTCTCGTGTGTGAATGAGTCGGAATGCATTTTTCCGTGATAAGTTTACACATATGTTTTCTTGTTACTTGCCCCTTGTTTTTGTTGTTGACCCATTAAAGACGACTTTGAAATGGATAAAAAGTCATTGTTTTTAATTTTTACCTTGTTTATTTGGATCGCTCAAAGTATATTTTGAATTTTTCCGATTTTTTGGAAAATGATTTTTAGGATTTTTAAAAAAACACTAAGTTGAACCACAATCGCAATTTGTTAGGAAAGAAAAAAAAAACTAAAATGTCTATTGGCAAATATTCTTACCAACCGTTGTTAATCGAATAATACTAAAACTTATAATTGAGCCATTTTGAAACATGGAGCCCCGTTATAAGTAAGCTTAAATAAGTTTTTTTTTTTTTTTTTTATAAGGTTTTTTCCCCTTGTCTGTCTGTCTGTGGATCTATAGAAACCTACTTAAAATTGGAGTAGAGCTCTGAAATTTTCAACGAAAGAAGTTTTGGCCTTCTAATTTTATGTATGTCAAACAGAATGTTAAAATTTTAATTAGTTCTTTTTTAATTAATTTTTTTAGTTAATTTATTTTTTACAAAATGACTTCAAATAGAGATACAGCTCTAAAATTTTCAACATAAGTAGTTTTAGCCATCTAATTGTAGTTTTGAAAAACAGAATTTTAAAATTTTGATTAGTTTTTTTTTTAATTAATTTTCTTAATTAACAAATTTTTTTACAAAACGACTTCTAATAGGGCTACAACTCTGAAATATTTAACATAAGTAGTTTTGGCCACCTGATTAGACTTTTGAAAAACAGAATTTTAAATTTTTATTTAGTTTTTTTTTAATTAATTTTCTTAATTAATTAACAAATTTTTTTACAAAATGAATTCAAATAGGCCTAGAGCTCTGAAAGTTTCGACATAAGTAGTTTTAGCCTCTAAATTTTCTTGCCACAAACAGGTGTTAAAATAATCATAAAGGGGTGTTATATTATTGTATTAACGGGGAACTTTTTGGTCTCGACAAGAAAGAGGCATCTAATAATAAGGCTTTACGTAGCAATTAGATTTTAGTGAGTGAAGCACGCTTATGCTTACGCAGCAATGAACTTTTCAACGAGTGAAGTAAGCCTGTGTTTATGTGTCAATGAACTTTTCAGCAAACGAAGCGAGCTCGATTTTGTGAAGCAATGAACCTTCCTGCGAGCGAAGCACCAAAAACTGGGACCTATACACGATTGACAGATTTTCGCAACTCTAGACCTCACAGATAGCTAAAATATTGCACATGCTAACATTTCGTAGCGAAGCACGGGTATTCAGCTATGTAAATATTGAAAGGAAACTTTGCGTTTGAGTAATTAAGATTAAAGAATTTCCATTCATGGAAGTGGGGGAGGGGACTGACTGTTCTGACTGCACTAACAATTTTGACTACGGGCTGCCATTGACTCACGCTTCTTCTTTTTACACGATGAGAGCCTCGTCAGCCATCGGTGGCTGACAGTGTAAAATATGATATAAAACTAAAAATAAACAAATTCTTTTTTTAAGCAATTACTGAAAATATATTTAATTTTTATTTATTACAGGATAGTATCATTAACACGTAGAGTGCCGCGTCAGCCATCGGTGGTTGACAGTGTAAAATATGATATAAAACTAAAAATAAACAAATACTTTTTTTAAGCAATTACTGAAAATATATTTAATTTTTATTTATTACAGGATAGTATCATTAACACGTAGAGTGCCGCGTCAGCCATTGGTGGCTGACAGTGTAAAATATGATATAAAACTAAAAATAAACAAATACGTTTTTTAAGCAATTACTGAAAATTTATTTAATTTTTATTTATTACAGGATAGTATCATACGTATTAACGTAGAGTTTCGCGTCAGCCATCGGTGGTTGACAGTGTAAAATATGATATAAAACTAAAAATAAACAAATACGTTTTTTAAGCAATTACTGAAAATATATTTAATTTTTATTTATTACAGGATAGTATCATTAACACGTAGAGTGCCGCGTCAGCCATCGGTGGTTGACAGTGTAAAATATGATATAAAACTAAGAATAAACAAATACTTTTTTTAAGCAATTACTGAAAATATATTTAATTTTTATTTATTACAGGATAGTATCATTAACACGTAGAGTGCCGCGTCAGCCATTGGTGGCTGACAGTGTAAAATATGATATAAAACTAAAAATAAACAAATACGTTTTTTAAGCAATTACTGAAAATTTATTTAATTTTTATTTATTACAGGATAGTATCATACGTATTAACGTAGAGTTTCGCGTCAGCCATCGGTGGTTGACAGTGTAAAATATGATATAAAACTAAAAATAAACAAATACGTTTTTTAAGCAATTACTGAAAATTTATTTAATTTTTATTTATTACAGGATAGTATCATTAACACGTAGAGTGCC
The DNA here is from genome assembly GCA_963978545.1 of Linyphia triangularis. Classification (NCBI taxonomy): domain Eukaryota; kingdom Metazoa; phylum Arthropoda; class Arachnida; order Araneae; family Linyphiidae; genus Linyphia; species Linyphia triangularis. Next base: position 12,722,608 of record OZ021723.1, on the reverse strand, counting down.
GCGTCAGCCATCGGTGGTTGACAGTGTAAAATATGATATAAAACTAAAAATAAACAAATACTTTTTTTAAGCAATTACTGAAAATATATTTAATTTTTATTTATTACAGGATAGTATCATTAACACGTAGAGTGCCGCGTCAGCCATCGGTGGTTGACAGTGTAAAATATGATATAAAACTAAGAATAAACAAATACTTTTTTTAAGCAATTACTGAAAATATATTTAATTTTTATTTATTACAGGATAGTATCATTAACACGTAGAGTGCCGCGTCAGACATTGGTGGCTGACAGTGTAAAATATGATATAAAACTAAAAATAAACAAATACGTTTTTTAAGCAATTACTGAAAATTTATTTAATTTTTATTTATTACAGGATAGTATCATACGTGTTAACGTAGAGTTTCGCGTCAGCCATCGGTGGTTGACAGTGTAAAATATGATATAAAACTAAAAATAAACAAATACGTTTTTTAAGCAATTACTGAAAATTTATTTAATTTTTATTTATTACAGGATAGTATCATTAACACGTAGAGTGCCGCGTCAGCCATCGGTGGTTGACAGTGTAAAATATGATATAAAAATAAAAATAAACAAATACTTTTTTTAAGCAATTACTGAAAATATATTTAATTTTTATTTATTACAGGATAGTATCATTAACACGTAGAGTTCCGCGTCAGCCATCGGTGGCTGACAGTACGCTGTTGTTTTTCCCCTACCTATAATTTGACATAGTGCCTTTCTTAGTACTTTTTAAAATGCAGGAAGTATTAGTTTTTGAAGTACTATTGATATTTCAATTGATAAAAAATACTATTAAATATGCTATGTCCAAAATGCTCTTGTGAAAAATTGCCTACTTAAGAATTTTAAGTCCGAGGTCTGGCAACGATGCGTAAACGTGTAGAAGGAATGTCTATAAGCATTTCATTCTAAGCGTAAATATCTTCTACTGCGATAAGAAACAATGGCCCTAATATATTTACTCAAATGTATCGAATAAATTTCAATCTGTTAGAAGCTATGAGCTGGTATTGCAGTATAGCAATGCGAAGCGCACTACTGCGTGTGGCCTGAAGGGATATCCTTAAGAATTCGAGTAAAGGCTCAACGTGTTAATGTGTACAGTACCCCCAAAAAAAAAAAACAGAACGATGGTTATATCTTTTGTTCTAATAGTTGAAATAACAAACAAAAGGTACCGTTGTAAATCGTGAAAGGTTTTTAATAATTGTATGTAGTTTTTTTTATCATGAGGGGTCATCTACATAATAAAACAGAATCAAACTTTAAAAAGTTCAATAGCAACCTCATAATATTATTCCATATTTGGATTCAGCATTAAAAAAGAATGCGAAATACAAAAATTCGTAATTTTCTAATGAATGGTTTATAATTTAAATGATAAAAAGAAAATGATAAATTAATGTTAAATAAAAAAGTTGGTTTTTTGGCCTTAAATACTTAAATAATTAATATATTTCAGTAATTTTTTTTTCAAAAGGTAGTTTGTAAATGGCCAAACATAAATAGCAATCCGCTTTTGAATCAATTTATTTTTTAATAATTAATTATTAATTAATAAAGCAATTAAAAAAAATTTGAATAGAAACATATATTTTTTTTGCTTTCATTAGATTTACCATGGTCTAAACCCCCCCCCCCCCCATAATTTTTTTCTTTCCATTTTGACTATTAGTTCTCGATTTTTTAGAGAAAATGTAAAAAAACGCTCACTTTAAGGGACCGTATAGTAGACGACTTTTGAAAACTATCAAAGATTAATTCAAGGTAAACTAGAGGTGTGGAAAATCGCATAACGTTCAGTTATCGTATAACCGATAGTTTAAAAACTAAGAAACATGCTTTAATAGGAAAGTGAACTAAAAAGTAGAAGATAATTTAAAAAAAGTTTGAAATAAGAATAGTGATTAACAAGAAATATTTATTTTATCGTAAAAAAGCTTGGGGTGCTTGATGTCAATTTTTGTAAATATTTAATGACAGATATTGGTAAAAGTAGAGCCATTATGAAAATATCTTAAAAAGCACCCCACGCTTTTGTACGATAAAATAAATATTTCTTGTTAATCACTCTATTCTTATTTCAAACTTATTTAAAATTATCTTCTACTTTTTAGTTCACTTTTCTATTAAAGCGTGTTTCTTAGTTTTTTAATCTATTGATTATTTTCTACTTTTTAGTTTGATTTTCTATTAAAGCGTGTTTTTTAGTTTTTTAAATTATTAATTATTTTTTCTGTAAACTATCATTTTTTTTAATTTTTTTTTTTAATTTGCTTTCTTAAATTTCATTTATTTAAAACAACATTTTTTAAGCAATTTCAATAAGTTATCCTTTAAAAATTTTACTGAATCATGTGACTTTTTCATTTTATAAATAATTTCAACGATCTAGTTACATTTGTGTTTATAGTGAAATATTTCTGTAAAATATTCATGCTTTGCTAAATACTGTTTACTAATGCTTACATTTAATATTTATTAATTTTCTAATTATCAGTAGTATTCGTTATATTTCTGCAATTACAGTTTTCGATATTTTATTTATTTCGTGTGAAGAATGCACATCTTTAATGTTGTAAATAAATTATGTTACTTTTGCGTTTACTTGCTATTTTTGTATTAATCTTAAACATGACACTATAAATCCAAGTAGTTTCTATGCAATTTTAGACTAATACTTGTATTTATTAATCTTCTTGAAACGCGCCACATTGACCGTTCTATTTCTCCCGCTGTGAAGAAGAACCTTAAAAATACCTTTCGTTTTATGGAAATTCTCCCTGAAGATCGGTCAAAAAATGGTCGAAATATTTTCGCTCATAAGTGACGTGTTTTTCAACATAATGCATTGAAATTTGGTATACAGGGTAAATGATGTATTCTGAATCGAATGAAATGATAAAAAATAAGGGTTCGGATTGAAATTTTCGAAGATAGCGTTACTTTTACTTAGTAAACGGTCCCTCAAGAACAAAAATTGCATCAGATATATAGAAAGTCGTAAGCAAAACATTTTGGTGCAAACCGGAAGATTCTACGATAATTAGAACCGAAGATATAGCCATCGTTCTGTTGTTTTTTTTGCGTACTGTACATTACCTGGCTAATCTGCAGGTTAACTGATTTGCTTCGTTAACGTGCGGAATCAAGAGGTGATGTGCACATTAATGGCTTCCGAAACGTTAAAAGTTCAAAATTTTGTTTGATTGATGATTGATTCTATCAACAAATTTTGTTGATAGTTTGATTGCATTAACTCTGATTTTTTAGATATCGATTTTTTAATCTATTGATTATTTTCTACTTTTTAGTTTACTTTTCTATAAAAGCGTATTTTTTTTAGTTTTTTAAACTATTAATTATTTTCTACTTTTTAGTTTGCTTTTCTATTAAAGCGTGTTTTTTAGTTTTTAAACTATTAATTATTTTTTCTGTAAACTATAATTTTTTTTTAGTTAGTGTACAAAACTCTCCAGTTGTTTCTGCCAATAGTCACATGCTTGTCTCAAATTTAAGTCATGTGTATGCCTTAGTACACACCGTATTACTTGACACAAAACACTACCGTGTCTCTGAATATGAAAAATCACTAATCCTGAAGATCCTGGTAAGGATAATGCGACTAAAAAAAACACGCTTTGTATAACTGTCGTTCAAACGACAAATCTTTCAAACGGCACACCAGGGTTCGATTCCGGAGAAGGTTGGTTGGTTGGAATTAACGGCGCAAGGGCAACACGAGCTAATCCTTGTGATAAAGCGACAAACTTATTGAATTATTGAATTGTCATCGGTCCTTAATACGTATGCCAAATTTCGAGTTAATCCGACGTTTTGAAGGGGGTCAAAATCATGTTCAAAGATTCCGTTACATACATACATCTGAAGCTAATAAAAGCATATTAAAAACTTTGTTTTTATGTGTTATATTATTAAATAGCCAAGACGAAAGAATTAAATATAACAATTTTCTTTTTATTGATTATACTACCAAGCAAGAACCAATCCTTTAACAACCTGTCACTTCACTCCACGATTTGTATATACCTTCGCAGTAAGTGAATTAATGAAAATTTAAAAAAAATTGTAAGATTGAATTTTATGTACAACTTTTAAAAATATGTATGATGTACCATTTGAAAGAAATGAAGAACTCTCAAACCTGGTCATTCTTTCGTTTTTAAATTCTTTGTATTAACTTCGGTTTTGTTTTGTGAATGTGAGGGTGTATTTGTGATGGGTTGGTTGGTTGTATTCAGATTATCTGGCGCCGTCAGCAACACGAGGGCTATAATGCGCCGAAACATTCGTCATTAGACAAGCCAACATACATTTACAAACACCCATGCCAACACGGGACTCGAACCCGCAACCTCGCGGTCTAGAAGCCAGCACGCTAACCACTATACCGTTTGGTCGGCGTATTTGTGATGGGAAAATCTGTAAAGGGTTACTTAACCCATTTGCTGTCTTCCAATCGAGCTGAAAATTGGCAGACAGATTCGTTATCGATGACAATGTATTCTATCAAGTTTTGTGTCTGTCACTCTAAAGTTCGCTTTTATACAGGCTGTTATTACTGTTTCGTAGTACTAAATAACTCACTGGCGGCCGTCCAAACGAGCTGAAATTTGACTTCATTCTATCAAATTTTGGTAGCAAAAGAAAGTTAGACCATGGCCACTGGTAGAAGTGGTGAAAAAAAGGTGGAGGGATGTCCAAAAGTTGGTGACAAGTGCACGCACCCCCTTTCCCCTCTTTATCTTCAACGATAAATTTTATAATTTCGTAACTTATAATAAAAACATTAACTAGTAGAAAATAATGTTTACTTCCAATCACTAACATTGAACAAGTGTTCCATGTTTCTTGTTATTTTAAAATGACTATTCTGTGACTTAGTTTTTTTACTTGGAAGTAAGAGATAAACGTTTTATACATAACTACTTATTTATATTTATAATTTAAAATACTGGTTAATTTATTTATTATTTTTATAATTTATTTATTTTTATAATTTATTTATTTTTATAATTTATTTATTTTTATAATTTATTTATAATTTATTTTTTTTAACTGGTTATAAATGTGAATTATTTAATGAAATTAAATTAATAGAGAATTCTAAAATGCTTTTTTTAAAAATAGCTTGTCTTTATATGGAACAAGTATAGAAATTTAACTTAAAAGAAAGTTCCTCCAATTTTAAAAGTTGACCAAGTCTAACAATATTTGCTAATAAAAAATATCTATATCTTTATACAAGTAGTATAATACATTTTTAGAGTAGTATGGTAAGTTCCATAAATAATTTTTAAGTTTTCAAATGTAAAAAAAAATCACTTTTTCTCATTGTCACTACATTTAAAAAGGTTAATGTTATTTTTCATTAATAGTTTTTAGACGAATTGAATGATTTTAAAAGTGGAGGGATGGATTTCAGTGGTTTTAGAAGTGGGGGGGGGTGCATGAGTATTTTCTTGAAAAGTGGGGGGACGCGTCACCCCGCGTCTACCCACACTTCTAGCACTGACCATGGCACAGAATCAATGGTTTTCTTCGTAATGGTAAAACATCATACAAAATCGATGTAAGTTCAAAATCTCTAAAATAAATTGCAATTGCGCATAAAAGTTGCTAAGACTTAAAAAGAATTTATACTAAAAACTGTGTTTTTATAAGTGAATGTTTGGTAAATACCAACGTTTTATATTAACGTTTGAATTCATAACTTGAATAGATGGAACTTGTTAAATGTATCTTAAAAATATTTCGAATTAAAATACAGTCAAACCCCGTTAACGCGAAATCGATGGGGACGCCGGAATTGTTAGCATTAACCGAATTTCGTATTAAACGAAAAAATTAGCGTTAAGTTTTAAGTACGGAAAACTTCGCGTTAAACGGGATTTCATGTTAGGCGATTTCGAGTTAACGGGGTTTGACTGTATACTAAAAAAGAAATCATTTTGAATTCTTATGGTGTAAAAATAATTTTAGTATCTTGCAAACTGTTTTTGCACAAAGTTTTAATTACATCGATGGAAATCTCCTATACTTAAGCGTTGACGTTCAGAATACAGGTGACATATCGTTAACAGCCTTAAGAAGAATATCATACACATCACGTGATCTTTTTTAAAATGGAATAGTTTCGAGGAGCCAGGTGTTCTACTTTAAGACACTTTCAGTTCGAGTCCGAAAATTTAACGACGCTCATTCTTAAAAGTTCAAAAACCTATTTCGGCCATCACACCTAAAAAAGTAAACTTGAAAAGAAAAAAAGGAACATGAAAAATCAAAAGTCGCGGAAGAGAACATAATAATAATCTGCCATTACGAGTGCCAAACGATTCGATTTCTCTTTTTCACTTTACAAAAAAAAAAATGGAAACATAAAACAGATACTTGAAGTGAGGGGGGAAAAAAAGAAGTTACAAACATGATCCCATTTAGGGAAAGAACCAGTCATTTTCCGCCACAACAAAAAAAAACCAAGCATAGAGAAGAATCTGGATTCTCTACCTCTTTATTGCATACACTCTCTCTTTTAGCGGGAAAATTAGGAAAAGGTGGGAGCGCGGGAAAAGAAATAAATTGAAATGAAAAGGTGTTCTTCGATTCGTTCCGCTTGTGTTCCGAAGCCTATTATCCTAAACTTCGTGGGTGGGGAAGGGGGGGGGGGTTTAGATTGAGCTAGATTGTTCAGAATCAGCAAAAAAAATAACACGGTGCTTTTGCCCAATTCACAAGAAAATGCGCTGAACTTGCGACTATTGAAGGCTAAGCATCTTTCACCCCAAAATAAATGAACATCCTGGGAAAAAGAAGGAAAGTTTAGTGGACGTTTTACTCCCAGAGATTGAGAGTCCATAAAGAAAACAGAGGGGGGGAATCAAATAGTCGAATTGGGGTAAATTAACTTTTTATTTTTTATATTTTGGAGGGTTCTCCGAGAGAAAACTCGTCATAAAATATACCAGTCTGATTTATTTTTATTGTTGTTGATTTTCATTCCTTGATATTGTTACGAATTTCTGTATATTTGTAAATATTTCGTAGCATTAATTATGTAAAAAGATAAATTTATGTACATTTCGCATAAGGCAGTGCAATAGTTTGTTTTCCTGCGATGCTTGATAACGAGTTTTACAGAGATAACGCTGCGAAGCGAGTTTTACAAGGAACAGGGCATTTAACATTATGGTAATGGCAATCTCGCCAAATTGGCGAGATGGAGCCAAGTTGTTTTGTATTAGTTGGTTTTTACCAAGTTGTTTGGCGACTAATTTTTGTCGCCAAATTTGAAGAGAAATCGCCAAATATCGCCAAACTTGGCGACCATTTGGAGACATTTTCGGTCCCCATGTACATGTATAGGACTTTTCGACTACGATCTGGAAAGTTCTCCAAATATCTACCTCTAGAAGTTTCAAGAAGGTTTGACTCCTATGTAAGGCCGGCCGTGAGTTGAGTCAGTTAGAGTCAGTTAGTTGACTGGAATTACTGAGTTGAGATACTGAGTCTCAGTGAGCATTCAGAGTAGTTCTAAAGCGAACTGTATTGCATTGTCTTTTACGGAGATTTGTAGCAGTTAAAAGTTTTTTTTAACTGCTGTTTGAGCTCTATTGTTGTGTAAAGAGCTGTATTGAGTCTTCTAGAACATGAAGTTCGGGTTTCGTAAAAGAATCTGTGAAGAGTATATCGGAATAAATTTCTGCAAGTGTTAATCTGCTTTGGCTTCAAATCTTTCGAACCCATCCACGCAACGATATTAACTATTATTTTGTTTAATTATGGAGGCCAAATCGGGGAAGGGCTAGTTAGCCCACTTGTCGCTATCCAATCTATCTGAAACTTGGTGTATAAACTCGATGTCGACAACAATGCATTCCATCAAATTTTAGGAGGAGATAAGCTTTTTAGTGGCATGGAATGTTTGTTTTCTCCGTGTGGGTAAAAAGTCAACTTGTGCTTATAATTGCTTAAGGGGGATGAAATGAAATCTTCAAAAATATTTAATGAAAAAATTGTAGAATCACTTTGTTCTGAATCCAAAGACAGTAAAATTATACTTCTAAGTTGAGTAAAACTAATTATTTTAAGCGAATAAAGTTTTCTAAAGTTTTCTTTCTTCTCACTAACCTAGAGGATTGGATTTTATAACTTTACACCCATTTTTCTCATTGTTGATATTTCTCATGTTTTATGAAGCTGAAATTGATATATCTTCAAATCTATTTGAAGAAACACTTTCAAACTTGCTACAATATATTTCCAAACATATTACTTTAGTTTATCTGTAGAGATTAGTTGTATATAAGAGAAAAAAAATGTAAAAGAATTTTTTTATAAAGAGGAACTAGTGAAATTATTAACTTTTTTCCATTATTTTTAAAAAAATTCTTTTGCAAATAACAAAAATCTGTGGGAAAATTTGTTAAATACATCATTTTGTATGTCAATAAATAATTTTTCAACCAATATCAAAAATAAGAAATGCCACTTTTTTGCATATATTTTTTAATTTCTTGATAATGTTTTCATACATTTGACTGTGAAAATGTTAGTATACTTTGTATACATTTATAGAAAAAAAAATTAGTAATGATATCTACAAAATTAAAGAAAAAACTTAAATTAAATTGTGATTTGATCCGAGGACCATTATATCTCGAGCCAGATACTTTACCTCTGTGAGTACTCCAATGCAAAGAAGTTTATTTATCTGTTATTTGAGGTCGCTACATGTCCTATCCCCCCAATAAGCTGTAATTGCACATAAAGTTTGCAATGCATCTTAAGTGTTTAAAGTAAAACTTTTCATTTAAGTATTATTTTTTATATAAAAAAAAAAGTAATCGCCAATTCGGCGAATTTTACGACAAACTTATAGAGGAAACTTGTCATAGAATAACTAACTTTTAAGCCGATATCTCTGTTTGGGTCCGATATCTCTGATTGGAAGTGAATTTTCTTTATAATTTCTATGGAAACACTCTTCCGGTCAAACTTTAGAACACTGAATCTACCTATTAATATAATTTTCTTACGCGTGCTAAAAAAATGACCGACATTAAAAAAGTTGAGTAACTGTGTCTATTTTAAAAAAGAAATTCGGAAACACAAGTTAAAATTAAATCTGGTGGCCAAAAAAAATTAAAATATGAAAAGTGGTGCAATACATGCAACCTACATTTTTATTAGTAGTTAAAAAATAACACTATGGTAGGTTCTTAATAAAAAGCAGTAATATTTGATAACATATTAAGGAAGAATTTTTCCGAATTAATAGTACTTTGTAAATAGCATTTGTCGATAATAAAGTAAAATCTATTTAAGTCTGAAATCTTGATTAATGCTCAAAAGAGAAATTTTCAATAGAATTCCTAGAGAATAATACGATGTTCGAATGGATTGAGTCATACTCAAAATGTCATTCTTCGACAGAAGCGCATGACGTCTCATAACAAGGAACGAAAAAGAAAAAATATTTTTACACTTAAGAGCAAATTATAAACTTAGTTCCCTTCTTCAGAAACTAATATTATTAATTTCATCATAATTATTATTTGTTCAATAAAGAAAATAATCACTGATCAAGCCTAAAGATTGAACTCAAATTGATAGGAAGGATAAATTACCACTTTTCAAAAAACATTTTCAGAAATCAAGTAAAGAGGGCAGCACCAACAAACTGGTAAAAGCAAGGAAACAAATTTTTCTAAACATTTTCAATAGCATCCACTACTATTATTACATCCGAAAAATCTTAACTACAATTTGAATTTCAAAATGTGACAATTTTTAAAAATAAACTTTTTAAGGAACATAGTAGAATGCTAATTGATCTCTATCGCACCGTACCCCACAGAATTTTCTCTACTCCACCGTATTTATCATTTCATATTATAAAAATCCGATACTGCTCCAGCTATTTACCAGCTATTATTCCATCAACACAGCTGTCTGTATAATACATACTTGCCAGTGTTAACAGATGGGTCAAAAAGAATGGGATTTGTTGGGGTTGGCTGTGGTGTCATCTTTGATAACACAACTTATTAGTTACGGGCTTCATTCCTTCCTGTTCTGTATACACTGAAGCAGTGGCAATTTCCCATGGTCTCCAACTTAATATATAGGAGTCCCCCATGGTAATTTCTTCATATACACAGTAGGGGGGTTCGAAAAAAAAAAAAAATTTACATGTGAAATGCATGAGGTGAAGAAAATTGATACACATCTTGATAAAAAAAAACTTTTTTTTTTTTTTTTTTTTAAATAACGTCTTCCGATCGCGCATTCACCTCAAAGTATGAAAAAAATACAAAAAATAACTATTTTTCCAAAAAAATTTTAAATTTCTAAACGTTATATATTTGAAAAACAATAGTTTGCTATGAAAGGATGATATAACACAAGAAAACACTATTTTATGCATTTTTAAAACATATATCAATATTTAAAAATACTCAAAAGTAAAAATTTTTGTAAGAAATAATGATTTTTCAGTCAAATGGGTACTGACGTTATTTCTGACATTTTTTTTTTTTTTTTTTTTTTTTTTTTTTTTTTTTTTAAACATGCTATTATTAATTATGTTTACTTTTTCTCGAGCTTTCTGTCCCAGTGTTGAACAATTATGAACGCAATTATTTTGCGTTAGCGCCACCCACTTTTTGTTTTTTCTCTCTACATAAACGTTCCACAGCTTGTGAGAGATAAGGAAACGAGTTGAAATCTTATTTCAATTATGAAGGAAACTTTTGTAGAAAAGTCAGGCATTATGAGTCTTCTTTTTTAAAAAGTGTTGTCCTAAAACGTCTTTTGCGTTAGCGCCACCCACTTTTTGTTTTTTCTCTCTACATAAACGTTCCACAGCTTGTGAGAGACAAGGAAACAGTTGAAATCTTATTTCAATTATCCCTAGTAGCTCAGAAACGCTGGCCAATTTCGCCAGACATAGGCCAATCCCGATGTGGAACGTTGTGAATCGGTCGTTGGAAACAATATTAGCCAATCTCGCCCAATTCTGGACAAAATATAAAAGAGTTTTTAATACTCCGATGCACAGTTTTAAACTTGGGATATAGTATTTATGAGAAACAAAACTATGTGGTGGTTTTGAATTGTTTGTCTATTGAAAAATCGTGTATTTTGGAACTATACTCGGCCAAACTAGCTAATCTTCCAATCTTCCCCTGTTTCCTCCAACACAGCTGTGCTACCTCGGATGCGCCAGTCTGTACTAACTTACGTTCGTTTGTTACTCTTAACAAAGGAGGAGACCTATTACAAGCATTTCAATTAATTATGTCCACGTTATCAGTGGCAGGAAAGTTAAATTTGGTTGCCTTCAAATGCCTGATTGTGTTTCTCTAGGAAAAGTCTCTAGATTTCCGAACCCGACGCCTCTGAGTTCTCTTACATCTCTCCTTTCTTACAAAATCATTGTCGAAATCAAATATTTCGGATAACGGAAGGATTTCATTCAATAACTGAGTTTAAAACTTCCAGTAAATATTCAGGAAGGTATCAAGACAATCGAATTGTGCCATATATATACTCTTAGGTCCTTCAGAAAATTAATTATTTTTGTTTTAATTAGAAATCAATGTGGCATGTAACAATTTAAAATAAAGAATACCACTTGCTTGAGTTCATCCGATGGTTTACTTTCACTCGCATATACTCTAAGTACTCTTCTTTCTGTTTTTAGCCATCTGGAGTGTAAAAGGGGATTGGGTTTGCGAGCTGCCAAGTCATTGGCCTGATCTAATCGCTGCAAAAATATCAAGAAGATTTTGTGCTCAGTACATTCATCTCAGCTTGAGGAATTGAATATTCTACACATAAAAAATCAGTTGAGGGAAATTTATTAGTTCTTCAATTTTTGATCTCACTGAAAGATGTTGGTCCAGTTGTAGTACTATCTACGTGTTTAAATAGGCGTCTGAATGATAGTTCATTGGAGTATAGGAGGCATATATCCCAATGTAGTGGTCTCCCAACGTACAATTTGATCTGTCAGATTATTTCCAGCCAGTATTAATGGTAGTCCCAATCACAGCCAAGTGCGCTATGATCCACTGAATAAGCAAGTAAGTTTATGAACTTCAAAGGAAGAGAAGGCACCTCGAGAAAGGCCACCCAGATTGAAATCCGACAAAACACAGTTTTTATCAATGTTTCAAAGGTTATGCGCGAACGAATTTATTATTGAATAATCACTAATTAAATTTTTTTCCAAGTTCTATCTACTTCATTCCACACAATACAAACTAATGTACCAAGATAATTTAGTGATTGGTGTATTCTACAAATTGATGGAAAAAGGATATTTTTTGTATTTATTCAATACTTTGAAGTAAATGCTTGAAGTAAATAAAACAATTTTAACAAAAATATGTAAAAAAAAATAACGTTAGTATCCATTTTATAGAAAAATCATTTTTTAAGAAAAAAATGCGTTTTTGAATATTTTTAATTATTAATACATATTTTAAAAATGTATAGAATAGCGATTGTCTGTGTTACACCACCCTTTCACTACTCGTTGCAAATTATTACCTTTCAAATGTATAACGTTTAGAAATTAAAACAAATTTAGGAAAAATAGTTATTTTTTGTAATTTCTCCAAACTTTGAGGTGAATGCGCGATCGGAAGATTTTTTTTTAATTTTTTTTTCCACATTTTTTTTTTACAGTTTTGCTTATCAGGATGTGTATCAACTTTTTTCATCTCAGGCTTTTCAAAAAAAAAAAAAAAAAATGATTTGTTTTCGAACCATCCTAATGCGCAGAGCACATGAAACGACCCTGGGATACGTTTCAAATATACCATTCGGTACACCCTTTTTTGTATATATAATCCTGTAACTATAGTATATTGTATGTATGATCCTGTAACTGTTGTATTCAAATTCTATTTCTATATACGTATAAATATATATATTTTTTTACTTGACCAACCCTGTTGGGCCTTGAGCCTGTTGTTGGTCTTAAAATTAGTATTTGTATTTTTTGCTCCTTTCATATAGTCCCGGTTGTCATAGACGTGTTCCCTAACTTTAGCTCAAAGTCCAAACTTTCCAGCTGTACCAGAATAAGTTCTGTTAAATCCTCTTAGATTGAATCACTAGCTTAAAAGACAAAATATAATTCTCCAAATCCATATTTATTTTGAATGGAGTTAAAAGCGACAACTCATTATTAAAGATGGCTAGTCAATATGATTTAAATCGAGGGGGGGGGGGAGCTTACTTAAAGATATGCGATAAATTATAAATCGTATACGTAGATCAATACAGAAAAGCCGCCAGGTTCCAAAAATCTGCCGTCAATGAAATTATTAATGATTTCTTTTTAACTCCAAACTTTGAAAACAAAGTACAGATGGCAGCAGCAGCAGCAAAATTATTCAATTCAAGAAAATAAACTCGTTTTCTACTTTTTCTTGAAAACATATATTTTCCTATGTTGTATTCTTCAGACGTTGACATATTATATATATTACTCACTTCTGCTACAAAAAACAACAACAAAAATTAAGATATTATTTATTAAACTGGATACGAACTTTATGTCTTTCACTGTTTTAAAATAACCTATTTAGTCGTATAATAATTTTATTTATGCAATCAAACATATACTGTCAATCAGACCAGACCGCGTGTAACACATTTTCTGGGTGGAATGACTGGATCCTTTGGCGCAAAATTTTAACTTGTTTGGTTTGATCTCACACCCCTCGCCCCTCCCTCCTCTTAAAATTGAATATTGAATTATGTTGCAACTATACCACCCCTTTTCCCCTCCCCCCGATTCTAAAATTTAAAAAGATGAAAATTTTAATGTAGTTTTTATTTCGAAATTAACTGATACAAAGTATACTTTAACGTATTGAACGTTTTAGCTTTTATCCTCAATAAGTTAGACTGCGTCATTTTAATTCGGTTGATTTCAAAATAACAAACTACATTAAATATATATGTATGACCAAAATATAATCATTTAAAATGCATAGATTAACCTTTATCTATATTTTAACTGATTATTGGTCAAATGATCTATTCAAATGGTGGATGGAAACTAAATTTTAAAACTTTAAAATAAAATAAATGTTTTGAATTTTTCCAAGTAAAATTGTTAAGTTCGTCACGAAATGATCTCGCCCCCCCCCCCCCTTCCCCCACTACTATATCACTATCCACCACCAAAACAAATACAATACAAAAATGACAACTAACAGGCACAAAGTCCATCTATAGGTTGTTCCAGTTTAACTTTACTAAACAATCTCCCAGTATAGATCCAGCTGTCTTTTTAAACTGTTGACCCCTGCTGTTTAATTACGTTGCGATCGGACAAATTGTTCCACTTATCCATCATTCCATTGTAAAAATAATACTTCCGATTCTCTAATTTAATATTTGATTCAAATAACTTTATATGCATATGATCTATATTGTCTTGTTCCTCAGCGTAGTGTACTCTAAATAACCCTTTTGCAATTGCCCTGCTTGATAAATTTAACACGTTCACGCCTGCGCGTACCACCGGTGGCCCGCACTAGACTGTCTCATCGTACCACCGGTGGTACGCGCCAGCGTGAACTTGTTAAACATCTTAATCAAATCCCCTCTAAAACTTCTTTTTTCGAATGTATGCACATTTAGGTTCCTCAATCTAGCACCACAGATAATCAAACTTGAGTTTCCCTGTATCATTTTTGTTGCTCTATGCTGATCATTAAATCAATATCCTTCCAAATACTGGTGATATGCCAAAATATTTTGTTTTCAATATTGTACTGCATACCCCAGATGTGGCCTTAGCAGCCCTGTTTAAAAGGACCAAATAATATTACTAAATTTAGATAAGGTACAGATTCCTGGTAAATCCTAACATCATATTTGCTTTTTTACTTAATGTCCCACAATGATACCCAAACTCAGGGCCAGTGCTGGGGCGGAGGGTGGACCTGTGCTGTAAAATTAACTAGTTTACGAAGAAAATAATTAAACAAGATTTTTTTTTTAATAATCATGAAAAATTAATAGGTGGAATTTTAATAAAATTTGCTTTTAATATGTTTTACGAGCTTTTTAAGTATAGATGCCCACTCACTTCAAAAATTCTCAAGCATGAGAACGACATAAGGTTACGTAGTTGAGGTACATTGTAGGGATAATCAGGATTTTGAAAAAATACTTGCTTGAATTTCTGGACGTATAGGTATGTATGTTTAAATAAAATACGTTTTGAAAAAAGGTTTAAATAAAATCACGTTTTGAAAAATGAGTAGGGTTTTCGTGTATTAAAGACCAAATCAAAAACCGAACCAAAAATTGATAGTACAATCTAGAATAAAAGCGTGAATTCGAAATTTAACACGTTAGCAAAGAGATACAATAGATTTGAGAAGTTTTTGACTGTTGAGAAGTTCTAATTTAAGCCGATCCGATTGCAAAAAAAAAAAAAATGTCATAGGAAATAGTTATTTATGCAACTAGTGGAGAAAGTAATACTTTTTCAAACAAGGTAAAATGCCTATTAGACTAGTGCAACCCAAAGTTGAACATCGTAGATCAATCTGTTCAGGAGTTATGATTGCTACGTCTACGGACGCACACCGACATTGTTCTAGACCACTTTTTTGAACTCGGAGCACATCCCAAAACATGAAGAAAAGTAAAAAATCGATTATTTTTTTTTACCGAATTTAATACTTTTATTTTCCTGTGTTAACAAACGGGTAATTTAAATTCATAAAAATAATTTATCCAGCTTCATGTAAAAGCATAAAATTATTGAGATGGTGTATTTTATAACACGAGCAGTATTGCTCTTATGTCTTTATGTGCTTGAAGTTTATTTCTTGAACACTGGATTTTTCTTTTTTTTATTTACTTTTTTTGCTTTTTTTAAATATTCAATTTCGCCCTGGATAAGGCAAATAGTTGCTTCCCCCCCTCCGGAAAATCCTAAATCCGCCACTGTAGCATGAACGGTAACATACTTAGTTCATAAACTGTACCCCAAGCAACGCAACCATATTGTTTCAATGTGGTGTCAACGTTAAATACCAACATGCACAATGTTGTTTCAACGTGGAACTGCAACGTTGTTTTCAAGCGGAAGTGTTCACTTAAAGGAGCGTGGATACAATGTTGAGTGCCAACGTTGTTTCAACGTAGATAAATCACACTGCTTCCACATGCTAGCTATTGCCCACGTGGTTTCAATGTTGAATGTCAATATTGGTTCAACGTGGATTTGTCACATTGTTTCCACGTGAGAGTGTTCATTTTTGCCAATGTGGTTTCCACGTTGAATGTCAATGTTGTTTCAACATGGATGCATCCCATTGTTACCACATGATAGTGTTCACTTTTACCAATGTTGTTTAAACATGAATCTTCCACATGAGTGTTCAATATTGAATCTTGCCAATGTTGTTTCAAGACACACATCCCATAATGCTGTTTTTACAGCACTATAGTTCTTGAGCCCAAGAACTAGTGCTGTAGAAACAGTTTTTCTGGAAAGTATGTCTTGAAACAACATTGGCAAGAATCAGATTGAACACTCATGTGGAAGATTCATATTTAAACAACATTGGTAAAAGTGAACACTATCATGTGGTAACAATGTGGAACACCCATGTTAAAACAGTATTGCTCATATTTTTCATATTCACATTGCTCATATTTTTTGGAAGGGGTTATGAAATTAAAATTCAAAATACCATTTAAAGTTGCAATTTTAAGCAAAACAAATTATTGATTTTTGTATTTTAATAGATAACAGAAAAAATTTGGAAGCGAATGTATCCTGCCTACTTTCCTAAGCGCTTGTTTTGACACATTTTTTTCACATGAATGTGTTTAGTTTAATTAGCACTGTAAAGTTTAAGAGTATATGCATTATAGAAACTCTCATTTAATGAAAAGAAAAAGTTAAAACTAGAATATTTTCCAAGTATTGGCTTTATGAGTTTCCAACTACTGTTACACAATGTATCATCTTTTAGTAGGTAGAATATCATTTTGTGAAAAATTAAACTTTCCTTTTATATGCAGAGGATTATTCTGTACAAAAATTTAATTTTGCTCCAATGAACCACAATTAAAATTAATTATAATATTTGCTTCTTAATTATCTCTAAACTAATCAAATTTGAATAAAAATTATACATATATATTTTTAAACTGTAAAAATAAATCATAATGTTCAAAATAATTTTATTTCAAAAATAGCATGCATAACATTAAAACAAATGTTAATAAAACAAATATTAATAATTACATGTAACAGTAACAGACATAGTCCTAACACAATTACATAGGTACAAATACCTTTCAAATTGTTTCTAAGTTCACACTTTAAACCAGCAAATAGAAAATTATAAGATGATTAAATATATATGTGCTAATTTTTAATGACATATCCCATTCAGAGCAACAGTAGGATCTTAACTTCAAGACCCCATTTAATGACAGTAAAATAAGAAAGGAGATACAAAACAATTATTTAAGTTTGTGAACCATATGTTATAATCCATGTTTACAATCCACAATATCATTCCCAAAAATATTCCACATCTCTGTCACAATCAGCAGCCTTAATGTCACTCCACGAGCTTCTTTCGCCTCCTCATTGGTTGTTTTCATAATCTCTAAAATAAAATTACCTTTATTTAATACAATAAAGCATTCAAACATATATTTATATAGATATAACTGTTTTCCAATTTTTAAAAGTAGACACCATGCCAAAAATAATAATAAAGAAATACGACGTGTAAAAATGCTCAAATCCAACTCTGCTACTTAAATCGCCAACCAAATTCAAAGATTGAATATATTAATCAAGATAATATCCCTTTTTTATGACTTAAAAAAATCCCTCTCTCGCGTTGAAAGCGATCCCCTTGTTTTGGATGGTTTTAAGTCAATGCCAGTATGCAGAAGCACCCTTCATATTATGGTTTGCACATTGGACTGACCAAAGATCACACGACCATTTAAGGCAATAACAGACTTATTTCAGAATATCATGCAATGACGATACACAATATAGTTTAATCAAAAGTAGATTATGTAAAAAAAATTCGAAGGCAGATGCAGAATACCAATGTTGCCTACTCCCACCCAGTATTTGAAAACTAAAATGAAGAGTAGAAAAACATTTAAAGGAAAAACATATAATATAGGTTTTTAATTAATGTTATATTTCAATAGGAAACCAATTATAATTTTTGAAAATTCTAGATTGAAACAACTTAGTTGCCTTTTACTCTTAGGTATACTTTTAGAAAAATTTACTGTATCATACAAATTTAGCTTTAAATTCAAAAACCCTTTTTACTACTTTGAGGATAAATTAAATGAGCTGCTGCAACCAAATTGAAGCCATGCTTTCTATTGGTTTCCAGTTCAAAGTTAGGAGCCCTTTTTTCATTACATAGTTGCCTGGAGGTTAAAATAGTCAATTAGGATATTTTGGTACTTGCGTATTAACGCCACCGCAGCTACAGATTTGGCGGTTTTTAATTACTTACAAGGAATTAGAGTTTTATACTTACAAAGAATCCAAAAGATAACTGCATGCGAACAACAAGATTGCTCTTTATTGGCGGCACTGAAAAACCGTCAAATCTGTAGCTACAGTGGCGTTAACACGTAAGTACTGATATTTTTCTTACCAAAAAAAGTTTTCTGGAGGCTAAAATAGTCACTTTAGTAAACGCCACTAGCAGCCTTGTTATAATACTGCCATAATTCAGACATGTTCACAACAGCAAAAATAATTTAAAAAGAATAAAAAAATTATACTTAATATATAAATTATAGAGGATTATCAAAAGAACTATCAGTGTCATTTAACATGATGGCCACAAAATTCAGGTAAAAAGTTCCCTGACAGATTT
Source organism: Linyphia triangularis (assembly GCA_963978545.1). Taxonomy (NCBI): domain Eukaryota; kingdom Metazoa; phylum Arthropoda; class Arachnida; order Araneae; family Linyphiidae; genus Linyphia; species Linyphia triangularis. Next base: position 12,703,632 of record OZ021723.1, on the reverse strand, counting down.
CTAAAAAATTCCTTTCCTGCAAACTTTTTCCGAATTCCCCCAATTTTTTCAGATATGTTGACACACTTATCGAATAGAACATGTATGCTAAAGAGATAATATGCCAATTTTTTAAAAATAGGTTTGGTGGTAGTTAAAATTTAAAATTATTCCATAACATTAAAACTTCTAATGATTATCACAGCAAATCTTCAGGAAAATGGTACCAAATTAGGGATAATGGATAAACATACCCTAAACAGTAACAGTAAATTTTCCTGAATATTAAAAAAATTCCCTGATTTTTTCCACAATCGAAAAGTTTCTTGATTTCCAGGTTCTGTAGCCACACTGTTTAAGTACAACAGCTCTAACAAAGGTGAAATAAGCAAGTCCACAGAACACTGAAAAAAAAAAAGAATGTTCAATTCTAATACAATAAGTAAATTTATTCTAAAAAGTATTCCCAAATATAACTTTGGTACAGTCAAACCCTGTTAATGTGAAATCCGTTAACCTGAACTCCCGTTTAACGCAAAGAAAAAAGCAGTTCCCCGTATTTAAAACTTGACGTTAATTTATTCAGTTAGCACAAACAATTTCAACGGCCCCAGCGACTTCGTGTTAATGAGATTTGGCCGCAGAGTTGGACCCCTCCCTCCCCCAAAAAATGTTTTTTTTGTGTTGTTTAAAAAAAAAACAGGTTTTTTTTTCCCGTTTTTTTTTTTTTTTTTAAATCCTTTTCTAATTAAAATGTATACATATTTATAAATAAAATTTTACATTAACTAGAATAATAAATTTTTAAATAACAAATAATATATCTTCTGAAAATAATTTACACTAAGTAAATAAACATTTGCTACTTATGTGAACAATTAAATCATTAAATTTTAATATTATATTTAGAGATATATAGTTTCCATTGGATTTAAAAAAACATAATACAATAGTAATTGTTTTCTACTTCTACATGGAATATTGCTCTTAGATTCATCAGTAATGGTGATAAGTTATACATAATTATATTTTTAAGGTTTAGAAATAAGTTATTTAAGCACAAAACCTCTATTTCACAAACAAATTTAAAATGCAGCATATAATTTAATTTTAATTAATAATTTTGAATATTATTATAAAACAGTAATAAAACACTTAGATTAATATAAAAAGTTATTTTTGATACTTATAAAAAGTTCTATAGACTTTCATTATAAGATTTATTTAAAAAAGTTATTTACAACAAATAATTTAAAAAATCTAATTATAAATAAACAAAAAAAAAATGCAATTTTAAATTAGTCTTTAAAAAGAGAAAAAAAACTATTTGGTTTAAACCATGCCAACCCTGTTCGACTGTATAACAAAAAGGGAGATTTAAAAAAAAAATTAACAATTTTTTTTTTGCAAAAGAACAGAATTCCACTTTCTAATTTTAGTTTTTTAGAAAGTTCTTTTTGTAAATTTTTAAATAGCGAAATATGCTATACTGTACTGCATCTTTTCAATTTACCACAGTACCTGAAAAGGATAGGATTCAGTTGTTAGGGGCCAGCGATCAGATTCCAGGCACTACCTGTTCCACAGGGTTGTACATGGAGGCAGTAAGCTGAAAATATGTTAACTATTATAAAATGTATCATCCTTATGTACATGTATATATTTACACTGATGACGTCTTTTTTAAACCTTACTTTGAAATATCGATTTGATTACCAGGTGGGATAGAGAGAAATTCTCAATTTGTTATTCATCACTGCTTGAAAAAGAAAATTAACAAAAGAAATTCATTTTTTGCACACAAAACATCAGTTTATTTTGCAGCTATATTTTTAAATAAACATTTAATTTTACATTAATTAAAACAACACATTACACAGTGGCCACAAAATTCAGGAAAAAAAGTTTTCTGATAATACCCCGATAGATTTTTAAAAAATTTCCTGATAGATTTTTAAAAATTCCCTGATTTTACAGCAAATTTTCTTCAAATTTCCAGATGTGTGATCGAATTGAACATGTTAAAGAGACTACGGGTGTGGAAAATCACATAACTTTCAATTATATTATATAACATTAAGAAATGTTCTATACTACATCTGTATTCCACCTGAAATAAATTACTGGCTCTGTTGTCCCGATCCCTATTACGGTGGAGATTTTTTTTAACTGAATCAGTTCATTTAATTACCGCAAAAATTCTTTCAACAAGTATAGAAATAATATTTATACAGCATGTTTAATTCTCAGTGATCAATCGTTTTAGAAAAACATACTTTTACAAGACAGCCCATTCAGTTTTATAGCTCATACAAAACAAGTGAAATATAACCTTAGGTTTATTTATGTCACACGTGTGTCCCAAAAATCAACAAACCTCACTGATAAGAACATCATTCATTATCTAATTTCATTTATAAATAGAAAAACATCTAATTTAGAAAACCGCTAAATAATAGAGTACAAATTAATAATGTAATGAAGAAAACTTACCAGAAAAGGCATTAATCCATTTGTCAACAGACAACGTCAAGTTTCAAATCAAGTTCAAAAGTGACGCTAGCTCAGGGTTGCCAGATGAAAAAAGTAAAATAATGCCAATTTGCTGTCAAAATAAGGCCAAAAAAGGCCAAACTGTGACGTCATCGATAAATTGATGCCAATTGAGAAAAAATGCATGATTTTAGTGTTCTGTAAGATAATAAAGGTTTAAAAAATAGTACTCTAGATTCACTAGGATGTCTCTTTGGTCTTCCTTAACAACAAACATTTTAAAATTTGAATTTTTTAATTAAAAATTTATTAATTTTAAAAATTGTTCAACAAAATTTTTTGTCTAAAATATTTGTGTTTGGTATCACATAAATGCTAAAAAAAAAAAAAAAAAAAAAAAAAAAAAAAAAAAAATCTTTTTAAAAATATACCACCCTTTGGACACATAATTCGTTGAATATAGAAACCTATGAATACTTTCCATACAAGGTACAATGGAACAATTTACCCACGGAATTTGTGTGTGCGCAATTTGAACTCCTTGTTAATAATGTGAAATATATGAATGCATAGGTTAAAGGGAAACAAGTGGGGAGAGGGAGGGCCAAAATTTTTGCAATATCTCTATCATTATTAAAGATGAGCATAAAAATTAAGAATTTTTCTAGATACCTTTTATTGTATATGTTTATATTTATTATTATTTATATGTATATGTTTATTATATTATCTAGTTATCAAACAGTTTAAAGAAAAATATTGGAATTTTTTTGAAATATTTAAAATGTAACTTAAAAAAAAATGCTTGAAATTTTATAATATTTTTTACATTTTTTTTTTTTTTTTTTTCAGTTTCATTTTTTTTCTCAGTTAAGGTACAAACAATACCCTTTTTGTCTCTATTTAGGTAAAAGAGACATCTGATGAGTGTGTAAATGACATTAAATCCAAATGAAACATTAAATTGTTACATGAATTTGATTTTTATACGAATGAATTTTTAGAAAACGTGAATTGTGGAGCTTTACAAAATGTCCGTTTTACTACTTAACTGGATTCCTAAATATTATTTAAAAAAAATTATTTTATTACTAGAATGAAAATTATATATTTTAGTAGAAGTTGTTGAACTATAAACATCGAAACTGGACATTTAATTGAATTTTCACTATTTTACAAGGCGCATATATATGTTATATGTATTACGATTGACCGAAGTTTACTTTTTAAATGTAAATTTTCTCTCTGAATTATTTGTTCTTAAAGATGTATGATGAATCCATTCTTAAAAGTTATTTAAAAAAACCTAAATTTCACTAATCTAACCGAATTAAACTTTTACTACTCTACAGACATTACCATTACAATAGTCATCCAATTTAGGACGGACAACCATGTTTGGATTTAGATGGGTGGCAGTTAGCATTCGCAATGCTTAGAGCATTTTGAGGTTCGTTTGCAAGACAGAAAGACTAATTTCACCATCTCTTTTGGGACAAGATTCTTGGAAATACAATCCCTCTATCACTTATCTTAATTGATATCGCCCATTCCTCTTGAAAAGAACCTGCGGTTATTCTGCCTAGAGCCTCGTTTACATCCTGTATTCGGACAATCATTCGACCCCCTACCCCTCTTCTTGTCAACTCCGATCGTCACTGGTCAGCTCCTGAGGCCAAAAACGAGATTAAGGAAGGTATCGCACTTAACTTCAGGCGAAAAGCGTATCTTCTCACTCAAAAAGTTTTTTTTTTTAAAAAAGGAAAGTTTGTTTTAGTTGGTATTTTTTTCTGACTTCGGAAGTTGTGGGGAAAAAAGGCCAAATATAAGGCCAAATTAAAGAAAAGGCCAAACGTAAATTCTTAAGGCCAGGCACTTCTAAAAAAGGCCAAATTTCCCACTACGTCATCACTGAAAGGTAAAAGCGTATTGCGCATGCGTCGGATGATGGAAATCGTGGATCAGTGGTGAATTGTTGAAGTATAGTTGAATTATCACGTTGATGCAATATTATAAAACCACGTTCAGTAAACGGATTTTTTTTTTTTGCTTTCATAAATTGCTTTTACCAAAGTTTTCAATTAATATGATTCTTGGACAGGATTGGGGTTTTCCAAAAACCAAAGAAGACACTTGTTTCATGTCTGGTTGAAATATCACATTGAAACAACATTGTGATATCACATTAGAAAAGTGAAGAAAACGAAATTCTGACTTTATTCGTACTACATAATTAAAACCCCTAAAAACTATACGAGATAAATTGATTTATGCTAATATCTGTTATAAAATATCAGCTTCCTTAAAAATGCATTGGAATTGCACATTGATACAATGTGGTTACAATGTGCCTTTCTCACTTTCAACGTATCCACCAAAAAACCACATAGAAACAACATGAGTGTGTTGCTTGGGACACGGGAGGATAGTCTTAAACTTGATAGCCTTTTGTGTTGACATGAATCCAAACTACTGACATTTGTCTGGCTCCATGATCATAAGCGAGAATATCCACCATTAATTCAATCTTAATTATTTTTTGTTATAAGTGATGTATGTATGTCTAGTTAGAATTTAAAAGTGTTCATTAAGGGAATCTGATCATATCAGGGCCGTAGACAGGGGGGGGGAGGGGGGCAAGTAGAGTTGCTTTATTTAGCTGTACAGCTTATTAGAGTTGCTTTATTAAGCTGTACAGCTTAGAGTTACTCCATTAGCTTGGAAAGTCGTCCAAAATAAAGGTTGCCGGGAAAAACAAGAATCCGTAAAGTAATTTCGGCAGTTGATCGTTCCATTGGCGCAGCTGAACAATAGCAAGTAGAAAATGTTAACCTATTGGCTCGGCGATACAATATAGATTATTGTTTTTAAGAAGAACATGACATTTATAACATATAAAAACCGATAGCTTATTCAATACAAATCCAAAAGTAATCCTCATCAAGATTTTTATTTACATTTCTTCGTAAACCTGCAAAAGGAACTAACGCCAAAGGAACGGAAAGCTCGCCAATCTAACGCCAATATAAGATTTTGTTTGAAAAACACTCAATACAATGTCCAAAAATTATTTTATTTAAAAATATTCTGTTGCTATAGAAAAAGACATATTATTATTCTAATCACACAAACAAGAAATACATGCAGTGAGAAAAAGAAATTATACTATTTTAAGACATACTAAACCATGCATACATTCTTAAAATGAGGATTACAGGGATAAAAATTTATCAATTTGAAAAATAATACTTAGAAAAGATAGATTGAACTTTGAATAATTGATAATTAAAGAAAATAAATGTGTGCATTTCAGGGGCGTAGCCAGAGATATTTTTCGGGAGGGGATATGAAATTATAACTCAACGACATATCATAACAATAATTTTTGTTATTAATGCCAAAAAGATTTACTTACAGGTATTTTTTCCTACGTATGTTTAGAAATTTAAAAACATTTTAAATGAATTTACCAATTTAAAGAAAAGTTCTTTAGTTTTTGCATACTTAATAGCAAGCTGAAAAATTTCGGGAAGGGATATATCCCCATATCCCTCCCCCTGGCTACGAGTCTGGTACATTCCTATATTTTAAAAGATTGCACAGGTTTATGGACGTGTGGCAGATCTTATACAACTTCGAGTTTCTGATTATGTTTAGAAGAAAAGAAAACGAATAGCGAGAAAAGACTCGAGAATTTTGAACAAAATCCATTAATTTCAAAATTCGTTAATCAAGTGTTCAAATTCGCAGTAACGAAAATGCAAAAGTCAGAAGAAATATTATCTAGGTCATCAAGGGGGTCCAGTACAGAAATTTTTTCAAAAATCCCAAATTTTTGTCTGATTTTAAAAAATAGTTCATACATTCCTGAAGAGAATGATGTTTTTATCTTATTCCTCCGGTGATTAGAACGCCACAAAATTACCTGTTATTTAAACATCACTAATGGGCGTAACGCCTTGAAGCGTCTGCTTAAAGTGCGTTTTTCGAACACTAGTGTTTTTCACAGATGTTGCATATTCAAATCAATATATCTCCAGAACCATTAATAATTGGCTATTCAAATTTTTGGAGCATTTAATATATATAGTTTTAAATATTTTGTCTTCCCAGAATTTTATTTTTTTTTAATTCTGTTTTAAAATATAACATTTAACGTAAAAGATAACATAAAAAAAGCAAACATTTCAATATTTTAACTTTAAGAATTTTTTTAATTTTTTTAATTCACCTATCGAAATTCTGTGAAGAAAAAATTTTCTTTGTATAATTATGTATTACATAAAGCTTTCACTTTGAAAAAAAAAATTATTTTTTCTTGACTTATATCAAAATACGCAAACATCAATTACTATGGATTTTTCTTGATTTTTAATTTTTTTTTAAATAACTAAACACAATATTTAAAAAACCATTTTCTCAAAGATATATAAATAGTATCTCATACATAAAATAAATTTTTGACATAAAAATGTACATAAATAAAGTTTTTTTTTATTTTCGGTACCGGACCCCCTTAAATGTTAAAATACTATTAAAATCTTTTTAAAAAATAAGAAGAAATAAAAGTAAATAAATTTCTTTATGGAGCAATTTATTTACCATCAAGTCACATTTAACTGGATTACAGCAAAAAAAGTCGGAAAAAAAAATTTAATTAATATTAGAATTTAGCGTGAAAACTTTGAATTCCTATAGAAAATAAGTTTTCTGAAGGATAAAAATAAGGAATAACAAGCTTTCATGCATGAAGTTTCAAAATCAAAGTCTTGATGAGCAATATTTTCCCATTTCGTGATTTTGATCTATATAAAGATCCATATGTATTTGTTTACAGTTTACTAAAATGTTATGAAAATATGAAAGTTCCTAGGTAAATCATCTCAATCTTTCTATGAATTAACTTTTATTCTGGAATTCTGGAATATAACTATACATTTCTAAAAACAAAGTCATTCTTTGTAGGACGAAGAGGCGAGGGGTTAAACATTTTTTTCGAGATCTTTCAAATAATCAGAGAACTTTAAAATAAAATTAATAAGGTAAAAAGCAAGGGGCATGGGAACATTTAGAGTTTGATTTGCGTTTATTGGAAAGGGAAAAATAAATTTTTCATTATGATATCCTTTCAAATCACAAATGTGAAGTAGATGCATGGTGACATAATCTTTAAAACATGATTTTTATTTTGTGGAAGAATGGGGGATTCTTCCCACCCCCATCTCGCCGAATCAAATCTTAGGGGTGTTCTTGGCTTCAAAACATACACTTTAGTCATATAAATGTAGTTCTACTACAACTATTAAATAATTACCGGGAATATTCTGATTAACCTATTCTATTTTAAACTCTCTCACAAAACCTTTTTTTTTTTTTTTTTTAATTTTTTAATTTTTTTTTTTTATTTATTTATTTCGTATATTGAGATATACAAAATTAGTATTAATAGTATTAATAAAATATTTCACTAAACAAACATAATTTATGAATTTTTACATAAGAAGTGCGGCATATATTTTGAAACTCTGTTGTGAAAATTCCGATTGGCATTTGGAACATCCCGCACTCTAGCGTTCAAATGAAGAACTACAAGAAACGTGCTTCCAAATAGATTCTCTACCTTTTCTCTTGTACAATACAAGGCGATAATTTTCCGTTTCACTTTTTAAACGCAGCTACACGCAACCGAAACGGAATACAAGATAAAACCTGTCGGCTGCAAAGACATGTGCTGTTGTTGATAGTTTCTATCATCCTCTGAAATCAAGATTGTGTTGAAGAAGTGCCGCCTCCTATCATCTACGTTTTATCTTCAATTTATCGTGAGTGCAATTTTTCGATAAGATAACAAGTTTATTTATTGTTTGTTGTGATATTACTGTATTGGTTGACGTATTTTCCGATAAAGATTTATAAATATCTCGTGTTTGTTGACAGAAATGAATGTGGTTAATATGCCGAATGAAATGTTGAAGGTGGCGTTATTTTTGTACTGATACGCATATTTAATTCAAGTTGTGGCTTTGGAAGAGTTACCGGCTTTTTTTCTTTTTTTTTTAGGACAATTATCGCTGTTTAAATTTTGGCATCTGTTTTTCTCGAACAATCTGTGCGTTGTTGTAAAGTAGATTTTGAATTGTCTTACAGTAGGTTTGTTAGACTAACTACCCTTTTTAATTTTTATATTCTTAAAAACAAGTATTTTTTTCAAAAGTTACAAGAAATGTCAAACGTCACATTTTTGTGCTTTGTAAATGGAAACCCGGCATTTGTTCAGCTTCCTGTATGAAATAACCATGTAAACAAACGGTATTTCTAACGAAATCTTTTGTGTTCTTCTAAAAATTCATTTAATTTAAGAGTATGTCCAGTGCAAATAATTATATTTAAATATCCTTTTATTTGGTTCAGTGTGTCATTAACGTATTTTTTTTTATTTTTTTTGAAAATATATGGGTTTTTTTCTACTTCTGAAAATGGAAATTAGAAAAATGTAGTACAATCTTTACCTAGATGGTCTTAAAATTGTCGCAATTTAAAATATAATTTTCCGTATACCACCAATATCAACACCTGGCCATGAAACACATAAAGTTTTTTAACCTTAATTTGTTCAAACATTTTATGTGAAATTTGTAATGAATTAAAAAAAATTAAGATTTATATTTTTGTCGCTTACAAATTTTAAAAAGAAAATAGTCCAAATAAACCTATCTGGTTCGTCAAATAAATTACTCAAGTTTTTATTTATAAGTTATTTTAAATATGACCACTGTCTGTCAAGATAATAGTTCTTTTGCCAAATAGTCTGGATGGAGATGGTCTCTATAGAAACGACTCGTCAATTAAGAATAGTAATGAATGATGCATGCAGGAGATTGGCGTCTAACAAATTACATTACAGCAAAAGCAGATTTCTTTCAACGGGTTAGTTGCTAAATGCTCTCAACGAACTATTTTTATGCACAATGACAACTATTCAGGCCGGAATGTACAGCTTAACGTGGATTCCGAACTACAATAAACATCCATGGCTAATCCGGGATTCGAACCGGGAACCTTTGGCATGTGTGTGACCAGAGCGCTAACCACACAGCCTTAAGATAGGCGTTTCTTTCGACGGGAATATCCCCCCAAAAAAATGGGACTAGTCGTTGGTCTCTCACCCTGTCTATGGCCCTATAGTAGATGTAGATAATTTATGCCCCACATAGAGAGGGAAGTGAAGGGTGTTGTACAACATGATAGGGATACACTGAATAATGATTTGGGCCGAAAAACGAATATTCGGCAAATAGTGAAGCTGAATACCAAATATCTGATGCATTGTTTCCTATAAAACTTGTCTTAATTACCACTTATAATAAAAAATAGGTAAATTTTATGTTATAAAATATAGGATAGATGACTGGACCTTCATTAATGACAATTGAGGACTAAAAATAGAAAACGACCCAAGTACCAAAAAATTGAAAATCTTTTTTTTTTTACTGAAAAATGTTCTAAGGACCAAGCTAAACAAGGTGGAGAAAGTCCAAAGTGTAAACTCCAGTAGGAATAGCTCAAATTCAATCTGAAATATGTACAGGGCTCCAGAAAAATATTTTCTTCCTGCGTACACAAATGTCATTGCCAAAAATTTCCTGCGAGTCTGCGAGCTTTAAATTATACTGCTGAAGAAAATTAAATGTTGCGTACTATTGAGAATTAAAAGTTGTTTAGTTCAAAATCTTCTTGGCATTGATTTTGGAAGCACCACTAAGCAAGATAAACATCGGTTTCCAATGGCACATTTCCAGTTGTAATATTAGGGTCATTGGTACTGGGTTGGCCTAAAGGTTAAGCTTGTGAAACGATAGCAAACACTGATGCTTGTCCAGCATGCCTCCTTTCATAACTATTTTCCTTTTTGTGCTTTCAATTTAAATGCTGGGAATAGTTTTGCTCCAACATTTCTTGCAAATACTGCATTTTATCTTCATTGTCTTGCTTCGATAGCTCCTTATCATTTTAACGAAAAATGTGGTTTCTTTTAAATTACAATGGAATATCCAAGAATTCTTTCAAATTAAAAAGAAGAATGAAGGAAAAAAACTCTCAGTGTAATTACATGTTTCCTTAGGTAGAGATTCCAAAATCAGGAAATGAAACCCCCTTCCCCCCTTATGTCAACACTTCTCCCTTCCCTGTCTAACCTAACTGGAATTTCTCCTTCCTATATGGAAGTAACAGGTGGCGAACTATATGGAGAATAACATCACCCCAACCTCTCCCTTCCCGGCATTACGGGAGCAGGGTTCCCACGGTCATTAAAAGTGCTTAATATTTTTGAACTTGTTTTCAAGGCCTTGAAAATGCTTAGAGGTGCTTAAAAGTCCTTGAAAATGCTTAAAGGTCCTTAATTTTTAGATGTTGTCCAACTGCAAAATTTATAAAAATACACCTCAGACTTGTTATCCCCGCGTGACCGTGGCCACTTACCTGCACCATATCAAAATTTTCCGACATATTTGTATTACGCTTCCACCAACTTGTAACTTTTTTGGTAGAATATACTTTATTAAAAATTTAAATATAGACATGATGCCTGGAAATGAATTTTCAAAGGTCCTTAAAAACATTAATTAGGTCCTTAAAAGTCATTGAAAAGTCATTGATTTTCATTCTGTGATTTGAGTAGGAACCCTGGGGAGTCAACAACTCCCCCTTTACCGCCCTGCCTAACAGGAATTTCTCCATAAAAATAAAAACAGCATTTGATTATAATTTTCTGCAGGATCTGATGATTTCCTGCGTACATTGTACGCGCGTACTTCCATTTTATCGGACTCTGCACACACCTCAAATGGATGGTAGGGAAGGGACTGCCAGTAACAAGAGGCCATTTGCCTGCAATAGCTGCCATGTCTGCTAATTTCAGAAAACATTTGGGAGGGACACAAATATTAAATGTCTGGATCTCCAGTCATACAGGGCCACTCAAATCATAGAATGAAAATCAATGACTTTTAAGGACCTAACTAATGTTTTTAAGGACCTTTGAAAATTCGTATTCATCAGGCATCATGTCTATATGTAAATTTTAAATAAAGTATATTCTACCAAAAAGTTTCAAGTTGGCGGATGCGTAGTACAAATATCTCGGAGAATTCCAATACGGTGCAGATAAGTGGCGGTCACGTGGGAATAAGCAAATCCGAGTTGTATTTTTATAACTTTTGCAGTTTGGCACACAACATCTGCAAAAATGAAGGACTTTTAAGGACCTCTAAGCATTTTTAAGGACTTTTAAGCACCTCTAAGTATTTTCAAGGCCTTGAAAACAAGTTAAAAAATTTTAAGCACTTTCAATGACTGTGGGAATCTTGTCATATCCCATTTAAATAAGCTATTGGTTCAGCATCAAATAAGGATCACAAAAGGATTAAGAAAATAGAGTAAAACTAAGACCACTTATCAAATATAGAAACTTTAAACAAGGACTGTAATTCTGAGATTAACCTTTTGACAGTTTTGCATGTAAAACATATTTTTAACAATGTTTCTCCTTTTTTCAACTTTTTAAAATGTACAAAAAATAGCTGAGTTTTAATTGCAAGGCAAATAATAACTTGGTTTAAAAATTTGCAGAGTGAAAATGTAGAAAAAATGCATGCACTTACTGTAACACAAGAGTGATTAAATAATTTATGTTGTTAACATAAAAATAGAGAATTTTTTTAAAAGAAAATTCTTCAAAAAGTTGAGGGGAAAAAAACCACCTTTATTTCTTTAAAATAATTAGTCAAATTTGAGAATCAGTGAAACTGACGAACAAAATAAGGACAAATAAACTGCCGGGCTGTATGTTCAACACTAAAAATGCTTCATTTCAGTAACATAATCTCCATGTAGATATTATACAGATTTTCAAGGCTGATTGAAAGCCGGTTGATCAGCAGCCGGTTCGAGACTAATCAGCTTAAGTTCAAAGTTAACAAAACGTTAAAAAAAAAAATGCCCCTCCCCCCCCCCCCCCCCAAACAAAGCCTGCTTGATTTAAATAGCTTATTTTTAAAATTTAGTAATGTGGCACAGCTACTTGGATAGGTGAGAAATGTACAACAAAAATCTCTCGCAACTTAATTTTGTGTGCAAATATAATTATTCTATGTAAATATAAATATTTTTACAAGATTAGTAAACCAAATAAATGTCTCCAAGTTGAATTTTTATGTATATGATAATGTATATTAATTAAGTCACAAAAGATTGACTTTTTTTATCCCCCTTTAATCTCCCTCCCCACCTCTAATATTATGTCACATTGATTCCACCCACCTATATATGTATATAAATAACTTTACCATCCTTATCTGTTTCACATTTAAAAAAAAAAAAAAAAAAAAAAAGTATCATATTTATGCAGTTTTGAAATTGACTCAAGATGAAATAAAGCTCAACTTATTGACGATTTAACTTTCCTGGTCAAATGACTAAAATCATTTCTTTTAAAAGTTTAAATTGAAAAAAAAAAGGTGTGCAAATATCCCACCCAGCCTTTATGTCAAGTCCATCATGTTGAAGGGATGCACCGAATATTCGGTATCTGGCCATTAAGCCGAATATATGTGGCCAAATACTTTTTTTTCTACTTATTGCCAATTTATTATTATTGCAGAATTCCACTCAATTGAAGTATGATTTTATTTTCATTATACAATATTTAAAAAAAAAAATTAATTTATAAGGCGCATCCGCAGCAATTTTAAGATGTTTTTTCTTTTCTTTCTTTTTTGTGAATTTCGGGGAGTGCCTTAAATTTGTCTACGACATAGTGTCCTTTTGAATAGTTTTAAATATATGAGAATAGTTATTTTTGTTACGTAACCTTTCCATGCCAAGATAATTGAGGACTAGAAATTGAAATCGACCCAAGTCCAAAAAAGAAAAATTTTCAGGAGAGCCAAAAAATTACCACATCTGGTACTTAAATCAATGATTAAGTACTCAGAGTCCGATAAAATGGACGTACGATGTACGCAGGAAATTAAAGTCAAATGCCGTGTTTTTTTGTTTTGTTTTGTTTTTTTAAATGGAGAAATTCCAGTTAGGCAGGGCGCGAAAGGGGAAGTTGTTGACTCTCGTTACGTCGGGAAGGGAGAGGTTGGGGGGGGGGGGGATGCTATTCTCCATATAGTTCACCACCTGCTACTTCTATATAGGAAGGGAGAAGTGTTGACATAAGGAGGGAAGGGGTTTTTATTTCCTGATTTTGGAATCTGAACCCTATTGAAACATGTAATTACACTGAGAGTTTATTTCCTTCATTCTTCTTTTTAATTTGAAAGAATTCTTGGATATTCCATTGTAATTTAAAACAAACCACATTTTTCTTAAAAATGATAAGGCGCTATCCAAGCAAGAAAATGAAGATAAAATGCTTTATTTGCAAGAAATGTTGGAGCAAAACTATTCACAGCATTTAAATCGAAAGCGCAAAAATGAAAGTAGTTATGAAAGGAGGCATGCTGGACAAGCATCAGTGTTTGCTATCGTTTCACAAGCTTAACCTGTAAGCCAACCCAGTACCAATGACCTAATATTGCAACTGGAAATGTGCCATTGGTAACCGATGTTTATCCTGCAGAGTGGTGCTTCCAAAATCAAAGCCAAGAAGATTTTGAATTAAACAACTTTTAATTTTCAATAGTACGTAATATTTAATTTTCTTCAGCAGTATAATTTAAAGCCCGCAGACTCGCAGGAAATATTTGGATATGGCATTTGTGTACGCAGGAAGAAAATATTTTTCTGGAGCCCTGCTTGTATCCAAAATCTAATTCAGTTTATGTTTATCTTCTTCACAAATTTTGAAACACCAATGAATTATTCCTCGAATCATATAAATTTAGTTTGGTTATCTTGATTATTCTAAAATTAACTTGATCTTAATTTACTGCTACTCCGCTTTTTAATATTGACGGTGTTATCCGTTCTGGCGTGGCACTAGTACAAAACAAATATCTCCGATTGTGTCCGATTGATTGTTACAAAAACACGGATGTCGGAAAAATGTTGCGACGCAAATTATTTCTTCGTTTCATCTTAGTTCAAGTCAAAAATGTGATGCCAAAAATTTTACACTAATGGTTAAGAAATCGTATGACAGCGAAAATATTGCTATGTAGTTAACTCCTTGACATACAATGACATCTCCGATACGTCATTCATTTCATGTGCCATTGTAGACTTTGACATCTTGGAGACGTCAAGAACTGTATTAAATGGCATCATACGGACGCGTCAACGCGCATTTTATTTGTCAAAGCCAAGGGGTTAATCTTTTAATTGACTATAGTCTTTATTCAAGTTTTTATTGTCTTCATTTAATCCTGAGATTCCTGATTTAAAATGGCATCGCCCATATTTTTAACCTTCCATTCAAGTTCGTTTTAAAAACCATTTCGGGGGGGGGGGGGGGGGAGCTAGTGTCGGTTTTTCTCAATTAGCAAATAAAGAACACCAGTTTCAACTGTTTGGAATATTCGTAAATTTAAGATTCCTGGGTTTTCAAATTCTCGTTCTTAACGTGATATTCTCTTGGCCGCAAGGAAGGTGGAAGGGAGTGTATCCCCCCCCACTCCCATTTAATTTAGAAGTTAAATGTAAAGTGGAGAAAAGAGGTATGCATCATTGAACTGCAAGGGTATAAAAGGTTTTAAAGTATTTAACGAAATCCAACTCATTTATTACATGACTTTTTTTTTAACATTTCATTCGGAAATCTAATTAAAAAATAAAAGTTTGAACAAAATGTACACACCTTGCACCCTCTAGCCTTAAACTGCTGTACGCGGTCGCGACTCATTTTTTGTTTTTTCCTAAAATATTTCATTTTTGACTTATATTAATTTTTCTGGAACTATGTTTTCTTACATTTTAAACTCATGCTCATTGTTTGGTGCAGTATGGACTACGTGTTGCCCTTTCGCCAAAAATATCAAACCACCCAACCACGGTAGTTAAAGGCTGTAGTCCAAGACAGCTTATCCTGATGCCATTGAATACGCTGCAGTGATGTGCGATCCGGTTTTACTACGCGCTGATTGGCTGCGCAATAATCTTGCATGTGATGTCTTGAACTGGGAGGAAACAGGATTAGCCGTGTTAGCCAATAGTGATTCGCCAAGTGTGTGACGTCATGAAATAGCACGGTCAAAAAGTCGTATGATTCGTTAAAACTCTTATAATAACCGTGGTCAGAAAAGTAAAGTATTAAGTAAAATTTAAAAGCGCTTATTTTCTTTTTTCATCAACATAATATTTAATAGTCCGAGAGGCGACTGCAATTTTTGGACCCCATCGAACATCATTCTGAATTTTGTATAGACATTGGAGGAAAGTGAATAGATTACGAATCCACTGGTCATCCGTGGCAAAAATTGCCGAAACTGATCAAAAATCGACTTTAAATGAGTTGAACTAAAATCCGATTTCCAAATATGTCATAACTTGCCAAAAAGAGAACAAACCTTTTCGTCTGACAACCCACTGCATTTTGATTTTCATTGAGAAAAAGCGCAAACGATTTCTAATCTCTGGCTCGAAAAACTTGTATCTTTTAAAAGTAAGCCAAATTGGCGTCATCAGTGACGTAATGTTTATTGTCAATTTGGCTCATTTGTGAGAGATGCAAGTAAGCCATAGCCACACATCCGAATCGTATGCAACCTTCTTAATTAAAAATTAAAGAGTGAGGGTTACCAAATGAGAAAAAATGCTCATTATTTGGGAAGTTATGGCGCATTTGGATTTAGTTCAACTTATTAAAAGTCGATTTTTAACCAGTTTCAGCCATTTTTGCCACGGCAGACCAGTGGATTCCGAATCTACTCCCTTTTCTCCAATTTCTATAAAAAAATTCAGAATGATGTTCGATGGGGTCCAAAAATTGCAGTCGCCTCTCAGTCTAAAAGTTTAATATTAAATTGTAGGCGGGGCTATTGCTATATAAGTTGTGATTGGCCCGGAACTATAGCTTTTACGCTGAATGATCCGTCCTACAGTGTTTTCATTGAGGTCAGGATAAGTGGTCTTGGACTATGGTGTGCGATGTGCCCCCTACCCCCTGAAAATAATCCTGCCGGCGCTCATGCTAACTCACAAAAAGTGTTTTGTAAAATGTGTTACTTCTTACGACTCATTTCTTGCTCAACTTTTCAAGCAATCAAATATTTATTTCTACATGTTGTTCTAGAACGAATTCCACATTCAGAGAAGTGGCAAGTAAATCTCACACGAAGAACACCCATGTCCCGAATCCTCATTACCAATAAATTGTTTATTTTATCTTTCACGAGCACTATTTAACAATGCGAATGTCACTTAGTGGGTCTCGCTGTGGGATAAGAACATGCGGGATGGACTCTCTCTTCTTCAGACACAATAGGCGATCTGCTTTTATGTGGGAGTCAAGGTTCCTTTCTGATTTATCGTCCTGGTATTATGCTTTTCTCTCTCTCCCTCCAAACCCGGAAAAAAGAAATAACACATTTCATAATTTCGGTTTCACGACAGCATCTTGCGATAACAATCCTGGGCGTGTGAAAATGTGGACTGTCTCTTTGAAACAGTCGTGTTTTTAATTAGTTTGTTGAAGGAAGACCTCCGAGCTGGTCTGTGACGCAGTTTGAATTGTGTGCTTGGACTGTTTGTTCTAGTGTTGAGTTTGCTCAGGGTAGGTTGGTTTTGTTTCCGTGACTGATGTTGACTTAAATCCAATTTGGTAACTAGAATCTTTGGGTTCTATCCTCTGAGCAGTGTCGACTTGTTTAAAATGTGCTGACATCCATCCCTTCAGCTTTGGATCCTTGGATGGTACTATTCAAGTGACCTTGTTGTTCATTTGACATTGCTATTACTATTCAAGTGAAACTTGTAAAGTGTCCACCCTGGCTTTGACATAAGTGAGTTCAAATGTATCTTTTTTCGCTCATCTTTATTTTAAATGTCCATTTTCTCAATCAGGTCCGCACAGAGCTTGCATGCAAGACTTTGCGATTGACCATCTGAAGCACTTCTACAATCTTTTCAAAGTGCATAAACACGACGCGACCGTAACAGATGGTCTCGTGTGTCAGTTCAAGTACAGACTGACGGAAGTTTTACGGGTTTTCTCCCATTGAAGGCACAAATGCGGGCCATTCTCTCGTAGGAAGAAAACCTCCCGAAAGGAATTTCACATAGAACTTATACTTTGGATTTTCTAGTGCGATATAGTCCTAGTGTAGCTCTTTCACAAAAACATTTCCATTATAACAAAACCAGCCCAACTAACTATATACCTTGGTAATTTTTAATTACGTTTGGCCATAAAGAATTTTGATTTTACTACTGTTTGTTGCCACTCAAGTTTATTGGCTTAGTTTCAGTTCATTTTGGAATTTGTTTATTCGCCGTTCTGAATATAGATCTATCCTTATGTCCATCAGCGTATGGTATCAGTAGCACCTACAAATATTATACGCCAGTAATGAATTTCACTGGTCTAACTAGTAACAATTGAATCTTGAAGTGTTGAAAGTTTCATAAGTTCATAACTGAACTCTTTTAACTGAAAAATTCAGTTTAAAACCTTGTAATAAATGGAATTTTTTTTCCTTGTACGGCTACTTTACCATCACTCTCATATCAACAACCTCCAATTAATACTTTACAATGACCTAAACATATGTTGGGCAGATTAAATTAAAATTAGTTAATATTTCGCTTCTTTACATGCTGGCTACTTTTTTGAAAACTCAATTGGACAGAGCAAATCATCATTGTGCCCTTGCCCCATAGACGTAATGCTTCAGTTTTTTCGGCCTCACTATTAGCGAAGAACCACTTTAAAACATTAACTTTTATACCACGTTTAAGAAAAGTAATAAAAGATCATAAACAAAGTTGGAAGAGAAAATAACTGATTTTTTATTACAAGTTTGTATTGGCTAAATTATAAATACTTCCAAAATAAGGTATTAAAAAAAAAATACTAGTTGATTTTTCTTCACATTTCGTGGATGATATTTTATTTCTGTTGCTGTACCTGGTATAACAATCCATAGGTTTTAAAGCGATACTTCGGCAGATATTACGGCCGAAATAAAAATGAAGCATTACGTCTATAGAGCAAGGACACAAAGACGATTTGCTGTGGCTAATTGAGTTTTCAAAAAAGTAGCCAGCGTGGAAAGAAGAGAAACATTATCTATATTTTAACTAATCATAATTTAATCTGCCCGACGTATGTCTAGGTCATTTCAACTTGCTAATCGGCAGTTGTTGCTGTGAGTGGAGATTTGGTGAACCTTAAATAGGCCACCGTTTGGTTAGTATACCTTGTTTTGACCGCAAGTGTCATTGATTTTTCATCTTTAACGTAACGCAATCTTATTTAAAGCCATATTGTAAGAAGAAAGCCACAGCACATAAACTTTTCATTTGGCTATAAAGTATATTTCTGTTGTTTGTAAAAAAAAAATCATTTTGTTTTTAATCATTATAGGCGAGGCCATTATGTAAATACATGATGAAATCTATGTTTTATTTCTGCCACAAACTTAGGCAAACCTATTAATGGTTTAACATTTTTATCAATTTTAATTTTGTATTTTTCCAATAGAATCTCATTAATGCAAAGTATTGTGTTAATAAAATGACAAGTCAAATTATTATGGTTCATAACTGATAGATTCTTGTACTTAATTGTAATATTTTCCCACTAACGTGTTAGGGTTATCCCGGGTCTTTTTGTACAGAGTGGCCACAAAACCGGGAAAACCTGGAAATGTCAGGGAGCTTTGTGATTCTGGAAAAAAATCAGGGAAATGTCAGGGAACTTTTTAAAATTTCATGAAAATCAGGGAAATTTTGTATTGTTTAAGGCACGTTCATCCATATTTTGGCACTATTTACATGGAGATTTGTAGTGGTAAGCTATTAGAAGTTTAATGTTACGGAATAATTTAAACGTTTCATTACCAGCAAAACTATTTTTTTAAAAATTGCATATTATCTTTTTAGCATGCATGTTCTATTTGATCAAGGTGTCGAGACATCTGGAAAACCTAAGACAATTAGGGAAATTTGATAAAAAGTTCGCCGTATAATCAGGGATTTTTTTTTTTGGAAACCTGTCAAGGAATTATCAAGGAACTTTTTTTCCTGATTTTTATGGCCACCCTGTAGTAATTCAAATTTGGGATATGGAACATCGCTTGACTTTCACTGCATTTAAATTTGACACTGGTTGAGGTAATTTACCTTTACATTTTCATATTTTCATTAATTTAACCGTTTGAGTCCCAGGCAGCGAGCAGGCAGGTTTGAGCCCCAGCACATTTCGAGCGTTGTGAACAGCTGACGCTAAACACACAATTATTAGCAATGAGAAACACTTATGGGAGAATACGTCCGATCACTTTGCGAATTCCAATAGATCTGACGAAGCGATGTGAAAATGACGAGAATCACGTTATCTAACGCATCTTTTATATGTGCAAAACATATCGCGCTGCTTGGGTCTTCTTGTACTCATTTAGAGAAAGCGCAGTGGCCACAGAACCGGGAAAACTTGGAAATCAGGGAAATGTCAGGGAACTTTTTAAAATTTCTTGAAAATCAGGGAAATTTGATATTGTTTAAGGAACGTTCATCCATATTTTGGCGCTATTTACCTGGAGATTTGTAGTGGTAAACCATTAGAAGTTTAATGTTACGGAATAGTTTAAACTTTTCATTACCAGCAAAACTATTTAAAAAAAATTTGCATATTATCTCTTTAGCATGCATGTTCTATTTGATCAGGGTGTTTAGACATCGGGAAAACCAAAGAAAATTGAGTAAATTTGAAAAAAAGTTTGCCCTAAAATCAGGGAATTTTTTAGAAATCTGTCAGGGAAATCAGGGAACTTTTTTCCCTGAATTTTGTGGCCACCCTGAAGCGCGATTACGCTGTTCGGGTTTCTTCAACAATGTTATTTCAATGTCCCCTGGGACTCAAATGGTTAAACAAAATTAGCCTGTTTGACGATATTTTTTGATTAAAAATAAACCGGTAAAAACAAAAAAAAATACATCGTGAAATTGGGGATAGTTATTACATTATTCCTTTCGGGTTTTAAGTGAAACGAAGGAAAAACAGTCTTAGATTACTAGAAGAAGAAAAAGAAAGAAAGAAAAAAGAAAAAAAATACGTGTATAAAGGTTACGACAAAGAACGATCAGGATCCAACTTTTTCAAACTCGAGGTTTTGTCGCCATCTGCAAGGTTATAGCAGATAGTTTAAACATGAGGAGTCCTCTGGAAAATAAATATCATGGTACGTGAGATTTTAAGCAACCATTTACCTCAACCCTGATATTATCCCTAAGAGTTGAAACTTTTAATAACTGCCACTTATCTGCACTGTATCAGAATTATCTGTCATATTTGTATTACGCATCCACCAACTTGTAACTTTTTTGGTAGAATATACTTTATTAAAAATTTATATATAGACATGATGCCTGGAAACAAATTTTCAAAGGTCCTTAAAAACATTATATAGGTCCTTAAAAGTAATTGAAAAGTCATTGATTTTCATTCTGTGATTTGAGTGGGAACCCTGTGTATACCTTTTTCGAATTTTTATTGATTTGGTGGTAGAGAAGCTTAAAAGGTGTTACCGCAGCATTTTTAAACCGAATCATTAAAGCCATTTTTTTCTCCTTTGGCATTAACTGAAAAACATAAATTAGTCAATGACAGCTACCTTACGCGCGTGCGGTGTTTTAACTAAAACCTCTTAAGGCAGAAACCAAAACCACCACTAACTTGTCCCTTTAGAAAAAGCGAACATGGTAGGTGAATTCGTTCGGGTTGTTTGTTTTCATATTATAATTTTCTGGCGCCGTCAGCAGCACGAGGGCTATAATGCGCCAAAACATTCATCATTAGACAAACCAACATACATTTACAAACACCCATGCCTAATACGGGACTCGAACCCGCAACCTCGCGGTCTAGAAGCTAGCGAATTCGTTCGGGAGTTATACTGACCACAAATCTTTTTTTTTTTTTTTTTATTGAATGCAATACTTAATATAGGGTAATTGAAGGTAAAATAATGCGTTCATACATTTCTAACAACTCTGTCGTTAGCTCAATATTTTGTTGTGATCCGCGACTGACGAGTAAAACAATCATCTTGATTTAAATTGAGGAAAAGTTTCCCCCCTCGTCGAGTGATATCGCAGCACCTAATTGACATTAAATTACAACAGGAAAAGCACATTCAATTGCAACAACGGTGAAAGATAATTGGTTCTGAGGAATTCGAGGAGTATATTGTCATCGTAAAGAACTTGAATGGTAAGAAGGGTTACCTGCAAAATTGCTGATTTTGAAATTATGGAAACGAATTTAGAAATTCTCCTTTGGAACAAGTGCAGAGGGGCCCTTGAACTTGGAAATCAGAGAAATGTCAGGGAGCTTTCAGATTCTGGAAAAAATCAGGGAAATGTCAGGGAATTTTTTTTTTTTTAATTTCACAAAAATGGGGGAAGTTTTCCATTGTTTTAAATATACGTTTCCCCGCCCATCCGTATTTGGCGCCATTTACCCGAAGAATTTGTGGTGGTAATCACAGGGGTCGCAGACGTCCTATATGTCCTATAAATCCTATATTTTTTAAAAAATCGGTAAAAACGTCCTATATTGTCCTATATTTTTCAATTGTCCTATATATCCTATATTTCTACATTGATTCGATCTATATTTTCTTCGAATTCGTAATAACGGCGCCGTTTGTTGCCATTTTTAAATATTTCGGATTCTTTGGCGCGATCGTAGGTGAAAAAGACCTGACAAAAACGATGTTTGTAACGACGGCACGGCGTTTTATCTCTTGTGACGTCACGTGCTGCATAACCTACAACTCAACTCTACTGGACCGGTGGGAGTTGTAAAGATGTGAACATTTCCATAACAATCGGTCTTGAATTTCTGATTTGATTTTTCCTCCAACGTAATAAATTAATTGGCCATAATGCAGAGAGAGATGCAACAACAAACTCTGCCTCGGGAAAAACGGATAAAAACAACTTTGGATTAATTTGCAGGACTACTAAAGAACATTTTGAGTGCTCAGTCAATAATTGATGAAGGAAACAAAAGGGTTAAGATTTACTGTATGATGTCGGATGGCGATTTTTTTTATTCCGAATCCTGTACGAATTCTTCACCACGAATTGTTTACATCAAACCACTCCAAATTATGGCAACCACAGGCAGTTAATTATCTTGCTCTTAAAAAATGGCAGGGCTGCCATTTTTTGGCGAAAAACGCCTTGGCGCAGAATTCGTACCGGATTCGGAATATTAGCCACGATTTTTTCATACAAGTCGTCAAAATTGAAAATTACGTCAATACGTTGTGTTGTCAAATCCAAACAATCACTAGGGTTGCTTTAAAACCAAGTGCCAGGTTCGCCACATTCGGCGATAAATCTCCCACTTTTCGTCGCCAATCCAGCCGACACTGAATAGTACATCTGAATCAACAAAAGACTGCAAACAGGGATAAAAAGAAAATACTTTAAGAAATTGGAACAGTTAAAAATGCTGGAAGCAAAAGACTCATGATTGCAAATAATTAATAAAACTTGATTTAGGGATGGAATATTGAGGCAATAACGGATCACGTATTCAGGATCAGGCGATTTCTATTTTTTTTTAAGGTGTGTTTTTTATTCTCTTAAATTCAATATAACGAGTATATAAATGTATAACGAGTTAATTTTGAAGTTCAGTAGCAACTGTGTGCAGTTATTTGATGTTTTATATTGTCCTATATTTTTTTTGAAAAAATCCTATATTTTCTTATTTTGTCACTTTGACCCCTGTAATCATTAAAAGTTTAATGTTACGGAATAATAATTAGTTTTTCATTACCGCCAAAACCGTTTTTTTTTTTTTTTTTTTTTTTAAATTTGCATATTGTCTTTTTAGCTTACAGTTTCTATTTGATCTGGGTGAGACTACACATCTGGAAAAGTTTGTCATAAAATCATGAATTTTTAAAAAAAAACTATTAAGGAATTGTCAGGGAACTTTTCTTCCTGAATTTTGTGGCCACCTGATGTGGATTGAGGTTGAAGTCTTAATACTGGTCGATCAACAAGTATTTAGGGGGGAAAAACATCAAGTTATAATACTTATATCTTAATTACTTATTGCATTTCTAAGAGATATGATCCCTTAAGTTTCCTCAACTTACTTAAATTGAGGTTTTCTCTTTTCTATAGTGCTACCATCTACTGTGTGTTATCACGACTTCCTAAAAATGTTGGTCCATTTCTGATTCTTAAGTTCGATTTTCAAACAAGTAACACACTATCCAATTATAAATAAACTATTCCTCAGAAGCAGAGGTCTTTAGATTGGTACCATTTATCAATTTTGTTTTTGTATAAAGGGGGAAATAATACCACTCAAAAATAACATATTAGATATACTTTATTTTGCGTGGAACAATTTGTTAAAATGGTTGGATAGAATCATGACTAACTAATCAACTGGTTTCGTACTACCGTCATTAGTTAGAAGGCCCTAAATCCCAAACAATTCGAATGCATATTTTGACACTTTCGAATTAGTCCTTAGAAAATAATCTTTTTTTAAAAGTTATTCTGCAACAAACTTGAGTACTACGAGCATTTTATACGTTTGTCTCCTCGCAATAAATATTTTACATAAAAAGAATCTACATTAATCCATTACCGACGGTTGGCAAGAAAACTTGCCAATCGACATTCTGCAACAAACTTGAGTACTACGAGCATTTTATACGTTTGTCTCCTCCCAGTAAGTATTTTACATAAAGAGTCTACATTAACCCATTAACGACGGTTGGTAAGAAAACTTGCCAATCGACATTCTGCAACAAACTTGAGTACTACGAGCATTTTATACATTTGTCTCCTCCCAATAAGTATTTTACATAAAAAGAGTCTACATTAACCCATTAACGACGGTTGGTAAGAAAACTTGCCAATCGACATTCTGCAACAAACTTGAGTACTACGAGCATTTTATACATTTGTCTCCTTCCAATAAGTATTTTACAAAAAGAGTCTACATTAACCTATTAACGACGGTTGGTAAGAAAACTTGACAATCGACATTCTGCAACAAACTTGAGTACTACGAGCACTTTACTTTTTTTGTCTCCTCCCAATAAGTATTTTACATAAAAAGAGTCTACATTAACCCATTAACGACGGTTGGCAAGACAACTTGCCGATCGACATTTTAGTTGTTTTTTTCTTTGCTAATAAATTGCGATTGTTGTTCCATTTAATGTTTTTTTATAAATCATAAAAATAAGTTTTCAAAAAATCTGAAAAATTCCAAATATACCTTAAATGATCAACTCAAACAAGGTAAAAGTTAGAAACAATGATTGTTTATCCGTTTCAAAGAGTCGTCTTTAATGGGTTAAATGATTAACCATTTCATAATTCTGAAAGATGAGGTGACTGTGTTGTTGATGGAAGGCCAAGGCCATCTCGGAAGAAGAATGTCCTAACTTTCTGTTTATTATTATTTTTTATACCAAGACTTATTACAATATCAAATATAACACTGGTGATGCACAGGTGTTTCCCAAGATAGGGCTTGTTTTCTGGGTTTACCACCTGCACTATACTTACATAAACAGGATATGGAATTCTGAATGTTGTTTTTAATAATTACCGCATCACTTGTGCCATTCTTATTACAGGCAGGTGGTTTATTTTTCTGCGTGTGCTTCACTTGTTTCCTATTTCTACATTCCAGTTATAGATTGCTTTTGTGCTAAGAAGATTTATTATGTATAAAATCTACACAGAATGTGTTACTCTGCAATCCCGTGAAAAAAAAAAAAAAAAAAAATAGGAAAGGAATGTGCATGAGAGTCTAAAAGGGTGTAGTAAGAATCTGTAAAAAAGAGGGGTTTGGTAAATATATGTTGTATTTTCGTATGTTATTTAATTGGAAAAAGATTTTGATAAAAAATTATATCAGGATTTTAATTGGATTGTCCAAGTCGTATTTCAAGTGGCACTTATGGCTCAGCAGCAGAATGCTCGCTTTGTGTACAGAAGGTCGCACTATTTTATTTTCAGAGCTTTGATGAAATTGGTAATTTTGTAAAACGAACCCAGATAACTAGTTTGATTGGTGATTGCTCAACTCTACTACTGAATTTTTTTAAATGTATGCTAGCTTTTTTCAACAACAATTTTTCCAAAGAGTAAGAAACTTGTGCCGCCATCCAACAATTCAAGAATCATAAAAGGTGACATCAAAGTCTTTGTTGTTGGATCTCAAAGCGTGTAAACTATATACAGTACCATTAGAAATAATATAGAATGACTGGACTTGTAAATCCCGTCTGTAAACAAAGGCTTAAAGATGGATCATTAACCTGCCCCATAGATCAAATGCTTAATCTTTTAAAGTGTAAAATAAGAAAACAATCCCCTATTTTCCTTCAATTTTTTTTTTTTTTTTTTTTTTTATTACACCTGGTTATACAATTCGGGTTTTAAAGCAAAACTTTATTTTGGCCAAAATAATAAAATAACAAAGCATTTGGGAGGCAGGCACATGATTTCTCCTTAGTAAAATAATTAAAGCATTTAATATCAATAAAAATTCCTTTCCTGAAATTATATTTGGAAGTTGTCCGTCCAGGGTTTCTAGAGACGACATAAAACAGCTGCAAACAACCGAAAGCGCGTGTGCTCCGAGAAAAACCATGTAGAGGTGCTGCTGTTAAAACAACAATCCTCGTTAAAATAAGTTCTCTTTCCCACACAGGGTCGCCCAATATTGTGTGTGCATACGAGATGAAGCTATTTCGAATTCCTCTCTAGCTCCAAAAACCGGTTACCCAGAAACCGATTATTATTATTCCCTTCATTATTATATTTTTCTTTTCTTTTTGATGTTCTTGGGAGCAAGAATCCCGAAGAGAGAAAGGTATATTTGTCAACACTGATGCGATCTTTTTTTATCTGATCTCATGCATCGGTGGGGGTTCACTGAATCACTGGGTCTAGGTCATTGAAAGGGACACGTGTTTGGGCTGGATTTTTTTTTTATTTTTTATTTATTTATTTTAAGAGGAAGCTGTCTCGTTTTGTTTTTATGTGCAGACGACTTTAATAATTTTAATCGAATTTGGTTGAATTTTATTTTTATTTTAAGAGGAAGCTGTCTGGTTTTGTTTTTATGAGCAGACGACTTTAATAATTTTAAAGAAATTTGGTTGAATTTTTTTTTTTTTTTTTTTTAATAGGAAGCCGTCTCGTTTTGTTTTTATGTGCAGACGACTTTAATAATTTTAAAGGAATTTGGTTGAATTTTTTTTTTCCATGGATTTTGGAGAAGAGGTGGCGCTAACGAGTTTCGTTGGGCTGTATAATGTATTTGTATATTTTAAGGGAAGAGTCCAAAAAGAAATAAGTTTTCCCTTCTCTTTATAAAGGGGGATCGCCTGTTCGTGCCTGCCCCGATGGACCTAACGCTTTGTTTTTTGGTCACACCTTCCGAAGTACTTTAAAACACGATAATTTTTGTGTGGTATAAAAATAATAATAATTCAAAAGATTAACAAAATGTAGAAAGAAAAATAACTAGTGGCTCCTTTATTATTAATTTTTAAGTTTATCTGAACCAGCTCATAAAATTAAAAAAGAATAAAATCCTTTATATTTGGTTAATAATAATTATTTTTTTAAATTTCTTTCATACCTGAGGTAAAACCTCGTATGTTTCAAACCAATACTATGGAAGGTATAGACAGAATAGCAATATAAGTCTATGGGGTGTAGACAGTGCTCGTAAGCGGGAAGAGCAAGAATTCCAGTACTGGCCGTGATGTGTGCTAATGCTATACGTGGGCGGGGGAAGGGGGGGGGGGAATCTTATAGATTCTCACCAAATGAAATATTCACTGAAGAATTTTATTTGTGAACCTTTTATCAGAGCTAAGCCACAGTTAAATGGTATTCAATAGGCGTCATTAATTAAATTTTTACGTGAGTTCATTAATTTGTGCATGTGTTTGGCTCGATTTCAAAGGAGATGTCAAGTTCCCCCCTTCCCCCCCCCCCACGCACTCCCTATCGGACTGTGCTTGAGATTTTTCTTTAGTTACTTCTTTCCTTTTTAACGTCACATAAATCGTGCCTTGCAAAAGGACATGCGAAATTCTCCCAACAGTACCGTCCGATTTCTTTTTAAATTAAAGTATAACTACGAGTCCCATTGTTTCTGTTTGTCACGATCTGGCTTCACGACTAAGCAATTCTGTGGTACTCGTATGTCATGTGGCAGAATGTTCTCGACTTTTCTAAAGCAAGAACTGCTATATTTTATGGGTTTGAGATTATTTTTTTTAATGACGTGCTTGCAAAAGCGACGACATAATTTTAGTTTTATTTGTTTGCTCATCTTTCTCGGAATATATTGGAAGGTTTAGAAGAAAAAAGTTGGACCAGGAAATAATTTCCGGATTATTCTCACGGTCAAGTTTCAAGAATTCAGTTTTTTTCTCATTAACATCGAACGGCTGATTTCAGAAAATACGCATACACAAGCAGTTATGTATGAAACTGTATCCATTTTATGACAGTGTGTAATCATTTTAGTAACAACACAGAAATGTTGGTGTATGCATTGAAATAAAATTATTTCTCAAATTTTAATTTTAAATCATGTAATGGTCATTCATATTAAAAAAGATTTAGTTTTCCCTCGTTCCGGACTAATTCACTGTCGGAATTTATTACCAGATTTTCCCTTAAGTGTAGCGTCGATAGAAGCCTTGATTTTGAGACAGTAACAATATCAAACATTGGACTTCCAACTTGAAGTATCTTATTTGTAGCGTGTGTAGAAGAGGTAGTTTATTGCAGTGGCTCTGAAACGATTCATTGTATATCTTCCTTACTTGGAACTCAAGAATATAAAAAATAAATGTTGACTCCTGTTTTCAAGCGGAATAATTATATATTGTTATAAATTTGTATTAAAATGATATAGTTTGGGTGTGTCCAAAACGGAAAAAGCGAGCCCTTCGTCGTTAACAGTGGTAGAAGTGGTGGGAAAAAAAGTGCCGCGATGCCCAAAAGTTGGTGATAAATGCACTCGCCCCCCCCCCCCTCCCCATCTTCAACGATAAATTTTATAACTTCATAACTATAATAAAAATATTAACTAGTAAGAAAATAATTTATACTTCCTAACACTAAAATTGAACAAGAGTCCAAAATGTATTGTTATTTTAATGAATATTCTGCCACTTTGTTTTTTTACTTGGAAGCAAGAGATAAAGGATAAAGTTAAGTAATAATTAAACTTTATATACATAACTGTTTATTTAGATTTAAATAGTGCTTATAAATGTGCATACTTTCATAAAATTAAATTAATGTAGAACACTAACTTTTTTTTTTTTTTTTTTTTTTTTTTTTTTTAATAGCTCAATTAATATGAAACAAAATTAGAAATTTAACTTAAAAGAAAGTTCTTCCAAAGGTAAAAATTAATCAAGTGTGACGGTATTTGTTAATAAAAACACTTATATTTTTATACTAAGTTATATAATACATTTTTTGCAATTGTACGATATATATATATATATTTATATAGATAGATAGATAGATAGATAGATAGATATATTCAAAAATATTTTTTAAGTTTTCAAATGTAAAAAAAAAAAAAAAAAAAAAAAAAAAAACACCTTTTTCGTAGTGTCATTACCTTTAAAGGTTAATGTTATTTTTTATTAGTAGTTTTTAGGCGAATTGCGTGTTTTTAGAAGTGAGGGTACGCATGGGTATTTTCTTGAAAAGTGGGAGGACGCGTCTATCCACACTTCTGGCACTGGTCATTAATCTCAAATTTCAACCGTTTAATTTATTACTTGAATCATTTCAAATCTATTTAACTTCTTGAAAATGCTTAAATTCTTAAGATTCCAAAACAGCAATCCCATCCCGGTTCCGTGATCTCTAGAATTCTCTGTAAAAGTTGCAGTTGCTTCAGGTTATAATTTGAAGGTCGATTCTCATTTGGAACATTCTGGCGCATAATTCGTCTAACTGCGACCTCGTATTAAATATGACCTGTGTTCGCAATACAAAATACCCAACCCCCACCTAAAGGAAGTAAACAATCGTAGAAGAAGAAAAAAAAGATAGAATCGGAAAGGCTTGTCATTTTCCGGTGTGTTTCGTTTTTCCTCCTTGAAGAGTTTATTTTGCCG
Organism: Linyphia triangularis; assembly: GCA_963978545.1. Lineage (NCBI taxonomy): Eukaryota > Metazoa > Arthropoda > Arachnida > Araneae > Linyphiidae > Linyphia > Linyphia triangularis. Next base: position 12,673,834 of record OZ021723.1, on the reverse strand, counting down.
ATTCCTGTCGAGTAAAAAAAAAAAAAAAAATGACTACAGCTGGAGCTGACGTTGATCTATTGTCAATCTTGATGTGTAGATTTTCTATTATTGTTACAGCGTGTCATTTCCAAGTTATCTTTTTTCTTTTCGTTTTTTTATCCAATTGATTTCGTATGAGGAAATTGTTTTTATTGAGAAGCTTGTTTTGAAGGAAAGTGACTGCTTGGTGAATACGTCGGAACACGCAAATTTCTGCGAAACTCAGAATTGCGCGTTTGCAACCAAATGCAACAATATCTGCTAAAGTATTTTCTACAGTGCTAAATGCAACTTCGCTACGTAATAGTGAAAAGAAAAAAAATAACCTGTAAAAACGGAATTTATATCTATTGTCAACTTTTATGAGCAATTGGTACTTATTTAAATGATTTTGAGTTCGAATTCCATTTCTCTGTCATGGTTCTAATAGAGTCAACCCCCCCCCCCCCCACCCCTAAAAAAAAAAAAATTTACACTCGTTGTCGTTGAAGATGGATTCTACCGTTAGTGATTGAAAATGTCTAAAATATTTTAATTTTGGAACTTTCACACCAGTCGTATCTGTGCATAATATTTTTATTTAATTTTTTTGGGGAGCGTTATTTGCTTTCTGCACTACATTTATTGAAGTGAGAACCTTATGCAATAGAATAGTCAGAGACGGAAACTTTTAAAACGATCTTATTCCGGCCGAACTTATCTGAACTTAGCCACAACTAAAATCTTCTCAACCGCATCAACTACGATTCTATTTTCTATACTACACCTTTAGTGTGAATTATATGTACAGTAAAAAACAATTGAAACCAGAAATTGCGGTTTGACGTGTGGGTGTGTCTCGATTGACGATCAATAGTCAAGTTCCGAATGTCGAAGGTTTTACTAACATTGGAAATATCGTGTTTTGTTTAATTCCAAGAATATCTATAATAATAAAACAAGCTGTGTGTCCGTCTGTGGTTCTATAGAAATCTACTTAAAATTAGGGTAGAGCTCTGAAATTTTCAACATAAGAAGTTTAGGTCTTCTAATTTTATGTATGTCAAACAGAATGTTAAAATTTTAGTTAGTTCTTTTTTTAATTAATATTTTAATTATTATTATTTTTTTTACAAAATGACTACAAATAGAGATACAGCTCTGAAATTTTCAACATAAGTAGTTTTAGCCTTCTAGTTGGACTTCTGAAAAACAGGATATCAAATTTTTAATTGGTTATTTTTTAATTAATTTTCTTAATTAATCAACAATTTTTTTTTTCACAAAACGACTTCTAATAGGGTTGCAGTTCTGAAAATTTCAACATAAGTAATTTTGGCCTTCTCTTGAAAAACAGAATTTTAAATTTTTTGTTAGTTTTTTTTTAATTAATAAATATTTTACAAAACGGTTTCTAATAGGGCTACAGCTCTGAAATTTTCAACATAAGTAGTTGTGACCTTCCGATTAGATTTTTGAAAAACAGAATTTTAAAATTTTATTTGTTTTTTAATTTTATTTTTTTAATTAATTAACAAATATTTTACAAAACGAGTTGTAATTGGGCTACAGTTCTGAAATTTTCAACACAAGTAGTTTTGGCCTTCTAATTAAACTGACAAAAAGAATATTAAAATTTTTATTTGTTTTTTAATTAATTCTTTTAAATAATTTTTCACAAAAAGCGACTTCTAATAGTTCTAGAGCTCTGAAAGTTTCAACATAAGTAGTTTTGGCCTCTAATTTTGCTTTCCACAAACACGTGTTAAAATAATCTAAAAGGCTTGTTGTATTCTTGTATTAACGGAGTTTTGTGTGTATGTGTGTGTGTGTCGACAGGGGAGAGGCTTCTAATATTAAGGCTTTACGTTGCAATTTTATTTTAGTAAGTGAAGCGAGCTTATGCTTACGCAGCAATGAACCTTTCAGCGATCGAAGTGAGCCTATGCTTGCATAGCAATGAACTTTTCAACGAGTGAAGTAAGCCTGTACTTATGTGTCAATGAACTTTTCAGCGAACGAAGCGAGCTCAATTTTACGTAGCGATGAATCTTCCTGCGAGCGAAGCGCCAAAAACTGGGACCTATACTCAGAGTGGCCACAGAACCGTTAAAACCTGGAAATAAAGGAAATGTCAGAGCTTTCTGTTTCTAGAAAAAATCAGGGAAATGATCAGGGAATTTTTTTAAATTTCATGAAAATCAGGGAAATTTTGTATTGTATAAGGCACGTTCATCCATATTTTGGCGCAATTTACCCGGAGATTTGTTGTGGTAATCGTTAGAAGTTTAATGTTACGGAATAATTTAAAATTTTCATTTCTAGCAAAACTAATTAATTTTTTTTTGTGCATATTATCTCTTTAGCATGCATGTTCTATTTGATCAGGGTGTCAAGACATATGGAAAACATAAGAAAATTGTTGAAATTTGAAGAAAAAAAAAAGTTGCCCTAAAATCAGGGAATTTTTTAGAATTCTGTCAGGAAAATCAGGGAATTTTTTTCTTAATTTTTGCGGCCACCCTGTATACACCAATGACGGATTTCCGCAACACGAGGCCTTACAGCTAGCTAAAATATTGCACATGTTAAAATTTCGTAGCAAAGCACGGATATTCAACTAGTATTTAATAAAATCAAAACGACATTTGGCCACATTTATGTTCTTTTTTAACACTTTAAATTACCTGAATTGGTATTGGTACAGACGTTTCATCTACATGATGTGGTTTGGATATTATTTTCCCAGCAGTTTACCTACATCTGAAAATGTGGAAATATTGGTTGAGGATAACTGGTACAGCCCATTTGTTAAGATGGTTATTTACTGTAAATTGTCAATCCGTTCCAAGAAATAGCAAGCAACTGTACCCTTGAACCATTTCTATTCTTGTACAACCATATTTTCCCCCACTCGGGATTTCTTTTCCACAGAATCTTACACCACATCCAGAGTAGCCACAGAACCGGGAAATGTCAGGGAGCTTTCTGATTCTGGAAAAAATCACTGAAATGTCAGGGAACTTTTTAAAATTTCATGAAAATCAGGGAAATTTTGTATTGTTTAAGGCACATTCATCCGTATTTTGACGCTATTTACTTGGAGATTTGTAGTGGTGAGCCATTAGAAATTTAATGTTACGGAATAGTTTAAACTTTTCATTACCAGCAAAACTATTTTTTAAAAAATTGCATATTATCTCTTTGGCATACATGTTCTATTTGATCAGGGTATCTAGACTTCTGGAAAACCTAAGAAAATTGGGGAAATTTGAAAAAAGTTTGCCCTAAAAACAAGGAATTTTTTAGAAATCTGTCAGGGAATTATCAGGGAACTTTTTTTCCTGAATTTTGTGGCCATCCTGACATCCATTAAATAGTATAAATTTGAAATTTAATGCTATTTCTTTAATTGGAAATGCAAAATTATACCCACCTCATATATTGTTTATCAAATCTAAACACTACTCAGGAAGAAAAAAAAAGCAGTCTATCTTAATCTATGGATTTAAACTATAGCCATGACAAACAAACATGTTTGAACCCTGTTTGTGTTTCATCTAAAAACAATTTCGGCTGGTCGTTGAACTTTCCGAGCTCTCCCTTTACTGAGATTGATTGGGGTTCATAAAGCTGAAATTTAGAAGTAAATAATGACGTCATTGCACGTCATTCTTGGGCTTTCCGCAATTGTACCTCCTTGGCGTTCAAATGGAGGAAAGAATTGTTATGGAATTCCATCTTTGAACTTCGCGCAAGTGTGACCTCTCTTTTAAAAATAAGACGAATTGTTCCGACACGACTTGAAATATGTGTTACGTTGCTCTGTTATTGTTACTATTGCGTTCCACGTTACTTTTGAATTTGGAATTTATTGATATAGTGATCAAAAAAATAAAAAATGTAGCGGAACGCTATAAAAATACTTTATATGCTTTGCCAAATTTTATATTTATTAACACAGCGCCGATTTCGTAAACAGCGCGTGCTTGGGGTTTGCAGCTAATTTTAAATATCAAAAATATTTCTATCAGCAAAATGTTCGACAAGCTACGTTTCAAAATTTATTTATTAAAAAATGAAGGTGAAATTATGCACTCGCATGCAAATATTTTTTTTATTTTTTTTTTTATTTTTTTTTCTACTTAAAACATTTATTTATTTAAAAAAATTTGGCAACAGGAAAAAGTTTCTTCAATGGTCGCTTATTAAATACTATTTTATTGAGGGCTCCCGATAACCTTGCGGTAGAGTATCGAGCTCATAACCGGAGGGTTGTGGGTTTTGTCCTCGGTTTGCCAAATATCGGTGTGTACCTATGGGGGCTGGTGCACATTAAATCTGTCGTGGCCTCAATGTCCTCTCGTTGGTGTGGTGGGGTCGGAGGGAGGGGTTTACACTAGAAGATTTCGATCTCGTATTCTTCTAGATGCTCAAAATTACGAGACGTATTTGGCTGTGTTAAGCACTTTATAAGTGGCAGAAATAGACAGTCGGTGGTTTCAAAACAAAACAAAACTATTTTATTGCGAAGTCTGCAAGTTGGTTTATTAATTCCGTAAAAGCGACTTTTTAGTGACAGTGACAACCCCAAAATTTGATAGAATGCATTGTCATCAACATCGAACCTATCTGCCAAGTTTCAGCCCGATTGGATGAGGGCAAGGAGGTTAATTAGACCGCCGCAGATTTGCCTGTCATCAACGCACAAAATCGAAGTTAATATAAAGGATTTGAAAAACAGGGTATTTTCGCCGGCCCCGTCCATATGTGTCCGTGCTCTAATACAACCAACCTCTTGTTATTTGTAAAGAGATGTTGTAGCCTCATTCTATGAGCAAGCTAAAAAAAAAAAATTGAGGCATAATTATTGATGCAGTTATTACAATGTTACGGCGGAGTATTTCCATCTTGCAGAATTCAAGGGCGGTGGTAGGGGGGGGGGGGATATTTATTATCGCAACGTACTAATAATGCAAAACAGATTATTCTAGTAGGCTAGTGGGTAGCCTGCGCATTTAACATGTTGAGCGCCACGCGAATTCTTAAGGAAATCTCCTTCCGACCACCGCTTGAGGTTGCGGGTTCGAGTCCCGTGTTAGGCATGGGTGTTTGTAAATGTATGTTGGCTTGTCTAATGACGAATGTTTTTCGGCGCATTATAGCCCACGTGTTGCTGACGGCGGCAGATAATCTGAAAACAACCAACCGGCCACCGCTTCGCATTGTTATACCGCAATACCAGCGCATCGCTGCTAACCGATTGAAATTTACTCGGCCCTATATTTTAGGGCCATTATTTCTTATCGGCAGTAGAAGATATTTACGCTTAGAATGGAATGCTTATAGACAATCACTCTACATGTTTACGCAGCGTTGCCTGACCTCGGACTTAAAATTCTTAGGTAGGTAATTTTTCATAAGGGCATTTTGGACTAATTATATTCAATAATATTTTTATCTATTGAATTGTCAATAACACTTCAAAAACTAAGATTTTCTGCACTTTAAAAAGTACTAAGAAAGGCACTATGTCAAATTCATAGGTGTAGGGAAAACAACAGTGTACTGTCAGTCACCGATGGCTGACGCGTCACTCGACGTGTTAATGATACAATCCTGTAATAAATAAAAACTAAATAAATTTTTCGTAATTGCTTAAAACAATGTAATTTTTATAGTTTTATATCATGTTGTACACTGTCAGCCACCGATGGTTGACGCGGCGCTCGACGTGTTAAAATTGCTCAAAGGTATTATTTTTTTTGGAAATTCATCAGATATTGGGGGGTATTCTATTGCTGCGAGATATAAGCTCCCTTAGGTTTCCTCAACGTGGCTAAAATAAGATTTTCTCTTCTCTGTAGGGCTGTCACTTACTGTATATTATCGCAACTTCCCAAATTAAATTTTTCTGTATCTGATTTTTTTTTATTTCTGCTTACTGTTTTTTTTTTTTTTTTTTTTTTTTTTTTTATTATTTGCTACCAAAGTTCGCTAGGTTTTTTTGGCGGGTAAAACGACTCATTCGGCTCGAAGCAAACGTGACGTCACTCTACATCTTAAACAACTTGGCTTGAAACGCAGATGCGGAAACTAGTTTTGCAAGTTTCTCGCAAATCGTGCCAACCGGCATGAGGTATGACAATTGTGTAAAAACTCACACCAACTATTTGGCAGAAACCTCACGATAACCATAGAAACGGAAGGATGTTTTGACGTCACAGCTAAAATGTAGCGGACTGCAATCGAACGAGATTTTTGGGTATTTTCTTTTCCTAATATTTAAATAATTAATTTTTTTAAAGAACTTTTGTTTGAATATTTGGAATGAGAAAGAAATTCTTCATAAATATAAACTAATTTCACTCGTTTTTAAAAAATGTGAGAATTGTCCATTGTAAATAAACTTTCCATCTGAAGCTGCCGTCTTAGCCTTTAAATTCGTATCTTATTGATCGATTTTTAGTTTTGTTTAGCTCCTCTAGTAAGGACTGAGAGGCGACTGCAATTTTTGGACCCCATCAAACATCATTCTGAATTTCTTATAGAAATTAGAGAAAAGTGAGTAGGTTACGAATCCACTGGTCTGCCGTGGCAAAAATGGCCGAAACTCGTCAAAAATCGACTTTTAATAAGTTGAGCTGAATCCAATTGCCAAAGGCGCCATAACTTGCCAAATAATGAGCATTTTTTTTTATTTGGTAACCCTCACTCTTTAATTTTCAATTAGGTTGCAGACGATTCAGATATCTGGCGACGGTCTACTTGCATCTATTAAAAGGGAGCCAAGTTGGCAAAAAATATTACGTCACTTATGACGTAACTGATGTCGCCAATTTGGCTTACTTTTAAAAGATTTAAGTTTTTCGATCCATAGATCAGAAATCGTTTGAGCTTTTTCTCATTGAAAATCAAAATGAAGTGGGTTGCCAGACGAATAAGTTTGTTCTATTTTTGTCAAGCTATGACATATTTGGCAATCGGATTTTAGTTCAACTCATTCCAAGTCGATTATTGATCAGTTTCGGCCATTTTTGTCACGGCAGACCAGTGGATTCCTAATCTACTCACTTTTCTCCAATTTCTATAAAAAATTCAGAATGAGGTTCGATGGGGTCCAAAAATTGCAGTCGCCTCTCGGACTATTAGGTCTGTCATTTCGGCTATCAACCTAAAAAAAAAAAAAAAAATATTTCTCGGGGTTCATCTCCAAAGTGTTTAAAATAATTGCCATAATGTGAATGATGATCACTAGTTAAAAAAAAGGCCGTAAACACAAATAAAATTTTAGCCATCAATATGCGAAAAACACATTTCAGTTATTATGAGAAAAGGCATCAACCATTAATTCAAATCTCTCGAGTGATTTTAATGATTGGTTTCTTCTTCGCTCACCATCAACTGGTATCTTGTTGATCTGAAAATGATGCAGTCTGAAATGCCTTTGCATATTATTGAAATGATTATGGGCGCAGGATGGATCGTTAAGGCTGCAACGAGTTATGTTGTAAGGAGCATTCACCTGCGAGCCATTCGAAGGTTGTTTAGACAATGTGTTTTTCTAGGGAATGGTATTGAAAATGCTTGTTAGACATGCGATAGATCTCTTGGTCTGTCCTCGCCGGTGCTTTTGCAGTCTTTCGCTTCTTAAGAATACCTTTTGAGAGCTGGTGTTACTACATTAGATATTGTGGAAGTATCTTTTTCTACGACCATGAAATGAAGTGCTTCCTCCGGAGAAATTTAAGTTTGTGGGGAATCGTCAATTCCCCTCAAATGACGTCACAAGCTGCAGTCTATAAGAACTGCCGAAAGACTTTCTTTTTAGAGTCTGGCAAAGCTGTACTAGATAGAGATCGACTATACTAAACTTCAACTTAACTAGACATCACTTAGACGATAGATCATCACAGTGCTCATAGGTATTTAATCCATTTTGGCGGAGTGAAGACAATTCTCGCCAAACCTTGTAGCCTTTTGTTCTCTACAGGGTTGTGGTTTGGCGAACATTATGCTTTCACGCCGCCAAAATGGATTAAATACCTATGAGCACTGTGACGATCTACCGTCTAAGTGATGTCTAGTTAAGTTGAAGTTTAGTATAGAAGCTGTTCTATGAATTGTTGTAACTTTTATATATCATCCTTAATGCTTAACCCTTAAACTTAAAATTTATCTTGAATAAATATATTATGTTTCTCGAATGTGTTCGGTACCTCAAGTTTTTTAACCTTCTGATCTTGAGTCCACTGTTTATTTAATTTCTTAGTATCTAATTGATTTTTGGTACTACGTGTGGATACTGCCTTTACTAATTACCAAAAGTTCTTCAGACTCTTTTTAAAATGTGTAGCCGCGATGATAGTGAGGTTGTCTCATGCCGGTTATCGATTTGTCAGGTGTGTGGTTTATCGGGTTTTCCTCCATTCGGGAGGAAAATGCGTGGTTTGTTTTGGAAGGCATTTACTGTTAACGCTTTGCACTCCAGTGGTAACTCTCGCTCACCACTTGGTGTGCGACGGTAACTGGATGCGCGGCAAGTATCACACACAGAAAAATTACCGAGACTAATATTTAAGAAATTATGTTTTATAAAGGTGTAGATATGTATGAAATGTTAAAATATAAATATTTTATACATTTATTTGTGTGTGTAATGTTTTTAAGTCACTGGCGTCGAAAGGGTTGCGAAATGCTTGGAGTTGCTGGTGCGCCGCGCGAAATAGACCCCGGTGTGCAAAGGGTTAAATCTCTTGACGAGAAAGATTGCAATGATGATGGAGAGCGAGAAATGCAACTGAATCGCGAGAGTATTTAAGATGACTTTCGGTGGACGACGCCATTTTTTATGTGGCTTCAGATTGGACTGGATTTTCGTAATGCAAGGAGTCAGTTTCGTAGGCGCTCATTTTGTAGATAGTATCTTTTGTAAGTATATTATGTAATTCTCTAAATTTCTTCTTAATATTCTTTATAGTTGACGAGCCACCAAGAAACGTTTTTAATTATTTGAAGTCTGCGTTTTAATTTACCTTTCGGTAATCGCTTTTATTCTCTCACGGTCTTACACTTTGTTTTTCCAGAACAAAACATTTACTCTCCATATGACTTTGATGTTGCAGTACAGATGTGCTGTAACCCTTGTAGGCCTTGTGTGCTGTAGGCTTGTGTAGGCGCTTGCTCCACACACACCACAAAGTTAAAAGTAGTGACATGTCAGCTATAGCATTTGTTCAAAAATACTTTTTCTTTTTTACGTCCATCTTGATTAATATTTTCCACTAGCTAGTGCCTACAAATATCTAAATAAGGCTCTATCCCCTTCCACGTTACAACCCCTTCACTGACCCTCTAGTTTAGAGTAGCCCTCCTGACGGCTGTGTGGTTAGAACTCTGACCTTGCATACTAAGGGTGCCAGGTTCAAATCCTAGATTAAGGCGTGAATGATTGTTGTGGTTCAGAATCCACTTTAACCTATAGGTCCAGGCCTGTTTAGCTCTTATTCTCCAGAAAAATAGGTCGTTTAGCTTAGAAACCAACCAACCTAGCTTAGTGTACTCCTTAATTCCTAAAATAATATTACTTTCGTGTAAGATACTTCATATTGTTCTTTGAGTGAATCACCGGCGCATCTGCCATTCTTTTTTACGAGAAAAAAAATATTCTGGAATGGTATATAGGATTGTGTGTAGAAGAGGGTAATTTTAAATAACGACAGCAAGACGAGCAGAAATCCAACAACAATGAAATATAAGGTCCTTTTCTTCAAACCTTTATTTACTGGCTGGACTTATCATCAGTTTTACATCGTTCTATATTAATTAAAACGCTTTGAGGTCTATTTTGACTTTGAAATCCACTTCTATGAGGTTCTTTCTTCAATTGAGGACTAGAAATGAAAAACGACCTAAAGTACCAAGAAAATCGAATATTACTGTTACGGAAAAATGTCCTAAAGACCAAGCTAAACAAAGTGGTGAACGCCCTAGGTGCGAACTCCAGTAGCAATAGTTAAAATTCAATCTGGTACTTAGCCTTACCTTTAACCCCTTGGGTACAGATTTATTTGGGAAAATTCTTGCGCTTTGAACGTTTGGTTCAAAACAATAAAGGAACTTTAAAGGAACATAGCCAAACAAATTTTTTTTTTTTAAAGTATAGGTAAACCAACCGATGTTTGACTTAACCAATCATGGCTCTTGTGACATTAAAATCCATTCAATCAACCTAGTTTGAATGACGAAATAGGTTCGTCATTATTAACAAGTAAAACAAGTGCATGACGAATCTCAGCCGTCAAATGTACCCAAAGGGTTAATACAAAATGCGAATGTTTTTAATTTTACGGCTCTCCTGAAATAATTTATTTTTTGGACTTCGATCTTTTTCCATTTCTAGTCTTTAGTTTTTGGATGCAAGCACAAACTTATTTCGCTTTGGATGCTTGTTAGAGACAAATATTTAAAACGATGTAATACACGAATGAATGCCTAGAATAGCGTTCGCCACTAACTTTTAGAGGCGGGCCTTATGTAGCTTAATAATAGTAATTGGTTGGATGCACCAATATATTTGTATTTAATTATTATCGAACTAGAAATGTTGGTTGTTAAATAGATAACAATATATAACACTTATAAAAATTAAAAAAAAAAGTTGATTTTTTTTTTTATCTTAGTAAAATTACAATTCATATTTGATTCTTTTTTTCAAACAATTAAGAAAAAAAAATCATTATTAGTAAATTAAAGTCTAAGAAAGAAGTGACGCTTATATTAGCTTAATACTACGCTTATATTAGCTTGTGACGCTTATATTAGCTTGACAATAGGATTTGATCTAACTTTTAATAAAAGTATTTAAACTGCACTTCCAGCTTACTTTGTTTTAGTCGATATCAATTGCGAGACGATGGCGGTCGAAATTGTTCAATTTATTTTATGCTATACTAAACTTCAACTTAACTAGACATCACTTAGACGGTAGATCGTGACAGTGCTCATAGGTATTTAATCCATTTTGGCGGAGTGAAGACATAATTCTCGCCAAACCTTATAGCCTTTTGTTCTCTATAGGGTTGTGGTTTGGCGAACATTATGCTTTCACGTCGCCAAAATGGATTAAATACCTATGAGCACTGTCACGATCTACCGTCTAAGTGATGTCTAGTTAAGTTGAAGTTTAGTATAGAGTCGAGTAACAGTATTTGTTACAGCCAATCTCAATAAATTGTCCAAATGAGATTCAGTTTAGTTATTCCTGCATTTATTCTTGAGGAAAATCATCTTGCTGAAAGCTTCTTCATATAGTTTCTACGGGCACGAAGTGGAGAACTTTGTTCTACATAGTAAACACGTACTATTCTGGACAAATTAGAATTATGTATAAAAAAAGTCCATACATTTTTTTTTTTTTTTTAAATCTTCTGTACTGCAGGCGGGCCGCAGAAAAATCTGTCGCCGGCCGCGTAGTGGCTGACGCTGAGAAGATTGGAAAGCGTCCATGTGTTTACATACAAAGAAAGATAAGCTCGTGCCGTGCTAACATGCAGTTGAAGAACGAACTTCATGAAACTGATTTTCAGAGCCTCAATGGATCTTTTAAAGTGTTTAAATACAATACTACCATTAGAAAGTTGATGAGACTTATAAGTTTCGTCAGTAAATAAAGGTTTAAATCAAGGTTTCTTGAACTTGTTACTTTTTTGTATATAACTTTAGCATTGGCGTGTTTAGCTTGGGTATAAATTTAAAAACAGTGCAATTGTAAAATAGTTTAGAAGTCCTGTAGGATCTAAGTCAGTGGAGACAGAGATCTCCCAATATTGATTCTTTATTGGTTTTTTAATTAGTTCTCCTCTTTTAGGCGCCCTCACGATAAACTATCTGTGAATCCTGAAACAGTTTGGTTTTGCTCCTCGACTAAAAATTTCCCATGCGAAAACCAAAATCCAATGAGTCACCCGCGCTAACTGGTAAGTAATCTTAACTTTTATAGTATACAATTTATCTAGCATTAACAGATTGTCATTGAATGTGCTACCAATAAATTATGAATGAGATTCATTAAAAAAAGTAACAATTTTGTTGGGCGAGCGTTTAATTTAAACCACTAAATTTGGGAAATGAGCTCTAATGCTTGTCGCGGGTTGCTGATATTTTATTCAGTCCTTTCAATGTAATTAATAGATTAAAGGTTAATTAAATAATGATAACTGTATTAAATTTAAATGTTAAACACGAAAGTTCACCAATTATACATTCTTTCCAAAATACCTTTCGTATTTTTATGCATTTTATATTTATGTCGATATTCGTGAGAATTCTTCGCCACGTCCAATCTCATTAATAATTATATAAATGTCTTCAGCTATTATATTTTTTATTTAAGTGGATTCCTAAAAATCATCTAAATTACAATTATCGTAGTAGATGTTTTCCTTTGCTTTGAATTTCTATGTAGGAGATAATATTTAGATTAATTCAGAAGAAAAAAAAGGTTTTTGTGATTTCTGGCTCTTGCTGACCGCGTAGTGGGGAACGCTGTATTTGACAATAGCGATATTCAGGTAGTAAGACATCTTTGTTGCTATAAATTATTGTTATGGCAACGTGTGTGGTCAATGGCATGCGCGGCTGTGGGGGGCAGGGGGGGAAAGCGAAGACACTTGAACCTTCTTCCACGAGAGGCACTTATTAGACAATCTTCTTAACTTAACCGGAATAAACCGAGTGCTCGCCAACATGATAGAATTATGAAATTCGAGCCTCGTTTTGCGCTTTTTGCTTTTTCAAAAATTAAAAAACATAGCAGTAATTGTGACGGATAGATTCAGTCAGTTGTCTCCTACTTTCTATTGGCAGCCATCCGGAATTTCTCTCATTCTAGTTGTAAATATGAAATGTTTTTTTCCTTAAATGACTTCTCAGAAGAACTGTGTTACTACATTTCCGTTTGAAATTTGGAACCATTATCAGAGTGGCCACAGAACTGGGGAAACCTGGAAATCGGGGAAATGTCAAGGAGCTTTCTGGCTATAGAAAAAATCAGGACAATGTTAGGGAATTTTCCAAAAATTTCACGAAAATCAGGGAAATGTTCTTTGTTTAGGAGGTACGTTTCCCCGTTCATCCTGGCATGGGGTGTTTGTAAATGTATGTTGGCTTGTCTAATGACGAATGTTTCGGCGCATTATAGCCCTCGTATTGCTGACGGCGCCAGATAATCTGAAAACCACCAATCAACCCCGTTCATCCTGATTTTGGCGCCATTTACCCAGAGAATTGTGGTGGTAATCGTTGGAAATTTAATGTTTCGGAATAATTTAAACTTTTAATTACCGCCAAAACTAGTTAAAAAAAATTGGCTCATTATCTCCTTAGCAGATATGTTTTATTTGATAAGGATGTCTACACTTCTGGAAAAGTTGAGGAAATTTGAAAAAAAGTTTGCTGTAAAATCAGGGAATTTTTTATAAAACTATCAGGGAACTTTTTTTCGTAAATTTTGTGATTATTTATCGATATTTGAGCTCAGCCGAGCACCTGTGTAGTTTTTTTGCTAGAAGATGTCTAATGTAATCAACCTCAAAGTCATATGCCTCGGGATTTTTTGGATAGCAAAAAAATACATGGGAAATGGCATCGAAATTATTGTCTGCTACATGCATGAAAGCTCAGTAGGTTCCTAATCACATTCTTAAGGGGCGTGTGATGACTATAAATTTAGATTGCAGTTTCTACAGGTACACGAGATCATTTAATGTTTCCAATTTTAGTAGATCCTGTTGCCACTGCTACTACTACTCAATCCTGCTTTTATTTTATTTTTTATTTTTCACAATACCCAAAGAAAAGTCACCAATCTAATAACTCGAGAATCATCCATCAAAAGATCAAAAAATTTTATAAAACCAAATGCTGATGGGGAAAAAGAAAAAAATGTCACTCGTGTGCAATGGCATTGAGAGCTGACCCGACTTTCATTCATTCAAAAACTTATTCAGTCTTTTCTTATCTTATGCAATGGGCAAGTGATTGGTTTATTTGACTCAAAGTGACTTGTTTAATTACCGATATTTTTGTTGGATTTTGAATGGACATGAAAGAAAGTTATCAGAAAAAATATTCTATTGTGTTAAAGTTTTAGGAAACGAAATGGCCGAGAATTACAATTCACAAAGTCTAGACTTTTTTTTTTTTTTTTTTTCTACAAAAAACTTTGTCTTTGTACAAGTGTATGGGCGTATTTGCTATGGAAATGTACCATGTTTCGTTAAAGCGTTTTGCATAATCGAAACTTATATAACTCTTATTTTTATAGTAACAATTAAATGTAGTAAGGGGCGACTATGGTTTTATTTTCCGTCACAGTTGAGTGATTTAACCTGGAAAAAAAACCTGAAGGTTGAATATTTAATGAACAAATCTGGAGATTTTGTTATTTACATAGGGATGGTACTCGATCTCTCCCTAATGTAATAAGATACAAAACGAAGTGGAATATGGATAAAAATTAAATGTAATAAGGGGCGACTATGGTTTTATTTTCCGTCGCAGTTGTGTGATTTAACCTGGAAATAAAACCTGAAGGTTGAATATTTAATGAACAAATCTGGAGATTTTGTTATTTATATAGGGATGGTACTCGATCTCTCCCTAATGTAATAAGATACAAAACGAAGTGGAATATGGATACAAAATTAAATGTAATAAGGGGCGACTATGGTTTTATTTTCCGTCACAGTTGTGTGATTTAACCTGGAAATAAAACCTGAAGGTTGAATATTTAATGAACAAATCTGGAGATTTTGTTATTTACATAGGGATGGTACTCGATCTCTCCCTAATGTAATAAGATACAAAACGAAGTGGAATATGGATAAAAAATTAAATGTAATAAGGGGCGACTATGGTTTTATTTTCCGTCACAGTTGTGTGATTTAACCTGGAAAAAGAACCTGAAGGTTGAATATTTAATGAATAAATCTGGAGATTTTGTTATTTACATAGGGATGGTACTCGATCTCTCCCTAATGTAATAAGATACAAAACGAAGTGGAATATGGATGACCCGACCATAAGTAATACCTCTTAATCACATTTTCATGTGTTAGTTATTTTGAGTGGGAGATATAATAAAAAAAAACGAGCTTTTTTTAGTTTTACTGTGAATAAATCAAGAAATGAAGGAATATTTAACCCTTTTAGTGCCGCGCGAAAACCGATGCCTGTGCAAAGATAACCGGGGGAATTAGACGAATTTACTAAGGGTTGGGAAAATGATCATAAAAGCCAAACTAAAAATGATATTTAACCCTTTGCACTCCAGGCCTTTTTCGCGCGGAGGAATCAGCAACTCGAGACATTTTAGGTTCGGCTGGTGTTTATGGATTTGCTTCATAGTAACTAAACACAGTCATTGGCCTTGCATCGAATTTCCGCATCACACCTAATGGTCCTCTCGTGGTTTGGCATCCAATCGTGTGGCGCCACTGGAGTGCAAAGGGTTAAGAAATTCAAAATGCAGCGTATTGAGGCAGCCTTGGAGGTGACGTTAATCCACTCGGATCTGCTCTGCTCAGCATATAGTGGACGCCTATCTTGAAAAAAAGATTTTAGACTCGCCGTGCCGATGCATGTGCTGAGTAAGGATTTGCTCCATACCCTTCCGTAACATATTAGCAAAATAAAACACTTCAATTAACTCAAATTTCAATAGTCAGATTACCTAGTTCTGGCCTTCGTAATAGTGGAATCCTAACCTGATTAATTAACAACACAAGAAGTATAACACTGACAGTTTACTAACATATTAATTTATTAAATTCCTCACAATATTCTACAGTATGCATTGGTCCATAAAACTTCATACCAATTAATTAACTACGATCAACAATTATACTGGATTAAATAATGCCGATAATCATAATGTTACACTTTCTATATGATTAACCGATACACTTGGTAAATAATGATACAAGATCACGATTCTCTATTATCCCTAACACATGATTTAATAATAATAATATTCAATTATCTACCATCACCTAAGAAAACCCTTACTACGATTCATATCAGGACCAAGGGCCCGAATCAAATACGCTCATTTAAATACTGCTTAATTCTAGCAACTTATGTCATTATCTGGGATTACAGAGGGGGGTGATCGGGAAATTATGAAAACTTTCACTTACTATTACTGAAGTGTCGTTTAGAGAACTGCCCGTTCGCCATTCTGCTGCCGCCTTCCTGTTTTGTTCCCCTAGGCCACTTGCACCCACTCAGTCAAACTTTTAAATTAGTTAAAATCTCCAGAATCCCCTTCTCGTCTAAGTCCCGATATTTTACAGGTTTTCCGAGACCCGGGGCGTCCCCAACTCTAACCAATCTCACAGGTAGCCAAGGTATTTCTGTATCTCTTCGCTGGACCAATCGAGTTCAGAACTCCCCCTAAATTTTAAGTTTTAAGCCCACCTATTTTTATCATTGGTTGCAAAAGCCCCCTGGATATTAAATATCACCTCCCCATCCGACACCTGGCCCAGCGTTGTTCCAGAAATGCAAACCATTGTAGCCTCTTGTCATTTTGAGATTCCAAACTTATTTTATGGGGTGCCAGATCGTAAGAAACTGTCTTGCTTTTCTCAAGTTCAAAGGAGCTGCCTCGAATCTATGTGTCTGGCCCATCTGTGGGTACACAATACGTCTTCTCTCTAACCATCAAATTTTGGTGGGATCGAACACCCCTGTTGTGACCCCCCCCCCCTTCGCGGTCATCGGCCAGCTCTAATCCAAGGTCTTTCTAGAGTGTGTATGTTGAAAAGTCTGGAAAGTTCTCCAAATATCTACATCTAAAAGTTTCAAGAAGGTTTGACTCCTATATAAGGCCGGCCGTGAGTTGAGTCAGTTAGTTGACTGGAATTAGTGAGTTGAGATACTGAGTTAGCACAGTCTCTCATTCAGAGTAGTTCTAAAGCGAACTGTATTGCATTGTCTTTAGCGGCGATTTGTAGCAGTTGTGAAGTTTTTTAACTGCTGTTTGTGCTCTATTGTTGTGTAAAGAGCTGTATTGAGTCTTCTAGAACGAGAAGTTCTGGAGTTGTAAGAGAATCTGCAAAGAGTTATATTGGAATAAATCTCTGCAAGTTGTGATCTGCTTTGGCTTCAAATCTTTCGAACCCATCCACACAATAATATCTTTACGCTGAGGGCCCACAGCTTATACTCAAGGCTCAAGTAATGTTTTCCCGAAGTATATAGCTCTTTCACCAGAAAACCTCCTGTAAAGCCGACCTATTGTGACCATTAATAACGTTTCCAACGGCATCAGGTGTTAACTGTATCATTTGCCGTGCTAATTGTGGATCACTTACGCAGGTTTTGGTCACAATATTTCTTCCGCGATTGTAATCATTTCTCTATCTCCTCTCACTTCCTAAAGGAAACTAATTGCCGTAGTATTGTTTTTCTCTCGTAGGAAGTTTAGTTCGAAGGTCATCCTAAAATTATCTCTGTTTTTTTTTTTTTTTTTTGGGGGGGGGGGTATTCTTCTTGTACGTCAACTTTTATTATTAGTCTACCTTCATAGAATTCTTCCTTGCCTACTAAAAAATATATATATATACCTACCGAAGGTCAATGTCGCAGGATATCAATTACGCATTTCAATCAAGCTCTGGCGACATCCTGCTTCGGGATTTTATGACGCCGGGTCCTCGTGGTATATTTAAATCGAAAATCACTTCGGAAATTTCTTTCGAGTTCAAGCCTTTAAAACCTCGTGACAGGTGGGCAATCTCCGTATCGACTCGTGACATCCAGCTGCTACAAATTTTCTGATTTTCAAGTTTAGCTAGTAGGTAATTGAAAAAAAAATTTCTTTATTCCTAGGTTATTTCTGAAATTTTTAGTGCATGACTTTTTTCTTTATTATGTAACTAGCTGCCATGTTACTGGCATTTATTACAAAAAGTATACTAATAAAAATACTTTTTTTAGGGTAAAAACAATCTTAGTATGACTGATATAATTCGTTGCAATTTAAAATTGCAATAAAATATATTATCTGCGTGTTCCATAGCATAGCAAATCTTGCTTTTGTAACAGTTTTTCGCATGGAAAGAAAGCATTTTTAGTTATTTTGTTTTACTATTTCTGCATAAGCTTTAACAAATATATTTTTATTTTTCACTATTGAAACAGGCTTTGTTGTTGCAATTTTGAATAAAATTAATTGGCCATCGATATTGTAACTGGTTCTAAGAATCGCTAAATACAAAAAATAAAGCATCGGGATAGTTTTCCCATTCCGAATTTCATTTATGGTAACTACAAATTTTCAAAGCAAGGCGGTAATTTTTAGTGCTTTCTAATCTTACTTTAACATACGCTTGGGATATTTTCCTGTCTTTTGAAATCGGCTTACTATACGAAAATACGCTAAAATCAAAAAATTTCTAAAATTCATTTTAGCTGTTTTATTTGTCTGTTTACCATAAGATTTCTATGTTCAGTTAACTATTGTGGTTGATGTTGTCATTTTTTTCATTACATCGACTTAGAAAATCATTAATTTGTAATTAGGCTATAAGTTCGGTAAATATTAATACTTTTTAGAGCTTTGTGTATAGTATGTAAATTTAGTCGTTTTTTTTTTTTTTTTTTTTTAATTACAACTTTAATTTATTCTGGTCCTTAATGTTTTTAATTTACAAAAATATAAAATATTCTTTTCCGCTTTTCAAGTTTCATAAAAAAAATTAATTTTAACAATATCTTTTCTCGTTCAATTTTATATTTATCAGTCCGATGGAAACCTGACTAATTTAAGGGGTGTAACTTTAGACATTTCTATTACAAATTTTATAAGAATAATATACCTAAAGAATGAAACGGCTGGCTGAATAATTTCAAGGTTGCTTGCTAATAAACAAAGATTTTTCTTTTTCTCTCACAGAAAGCCATTCTAAATTCAATTTAAAGAAGGCAATTCTTTTACTTTCTTATTTCTATTAAAATTAAATTTCTGTTTTTAGGTAGAGTTTCCCTAATTTACTTGGATGGTTATTTATTAGTTAGAATTCCGCATCGTATAATAGACACCGATCTGTCTTCATTTTCAATTATGCTCATTCTCTGAGTAAGTAACATTTGACCATCGCACATTCCTTTTAGCTATTCTGCTTTTTAAGGAAATGTCTATTTTGAGAACTGATGTCATTGGAAATGTGTCTTTCTCCGACCTTGAAATGAAATCCACACTCGAAAGAAATTTCCGCTCTGTAATTTCAGTTATTAGTAAACACTCGCGACAACGATTTTGAAAATAATATCAGGTCAGTTGTTAAATTGCTAGTAGTTTTTCGGCCATTCGGCTTCGAGGCGCGCGTGCGGTGCAGATTCCCCTTGAAAGACCTCACGGAAGGCATTCCTTCTTCATGGATTAGTTTTAGCAGTACAAAACTTAGCTCCTGTGTAAAAAAAATGTTCACTACCACCAACCGAAAAGTTATATTATATCAATATGATGATTTTTTTTTTAAGTTTTATTTCTTAACTAGGGGTGTGGAACATCGCACAAATTTCAATTGCACTATAATACTGATGCCAATTTGTGTCATTTACCGTTTTTATGTTTTAATCATTCATTTAGTAAAAATTGCCAGTTTAAATTTTTTTTTTTTCCTTTTTTTTTTTTTTTCCCAAATAGATAATTTTGGCAGTATACTTTTCAATAATTCTTATATTATCCTTTCTTATAAGTGAAACTGAGGATAGGCGAAAAAATTATCGTTGATGAGGTATGCTGTTTCAACTTTTTTACGCCATTAAAGCATTTTATGGTGAATTTCGGAGGTGGAGATGTTTAGAACACCTTAAGAGGCATTACTACAGCGATTTTGGACAAAATCGTACTAGCCTTTTTTTAGAAATTACTGAAAAACATGATTTTTTCAATTCCAGTTACCTTACACGCATGCGCGATTTTGACAAAAACCCAAATGGTAGGCAGGCCGCCACTAACCCTCATACCAAATTTGAACATCGTAGGTCAATTTGTGCGGGAGTTATACTGACCACAGATACACATACACACACAGACATACATTTTTTCTAGATAACTTGTTTGAAATCAGGATGTTCCAAAACGTGGAAAAAAGTTTTTTAAAAAAAAATAATAGTAATAATAATAATCTTTCAATTTGTTTCGTGTTGCAACTGTCGTAATGTTACATTTCCTTATTCGCCTAATGACATTAAGTTAAAAAGCATGTCGGCAATCTTTTATCGGCTACTTGATTGCCTAAAGTGTAATCTTTTAATCGAATTGGTTGAAATAATTTTTTATGCTATTTCAAAGAGAAGTACTTGTGAAACTTGTGTATATAACAATAAACCTGCATATAATGATAGTTTCTTTGGTCCCAATCATAATCCCTATTCACTCGATGTATTTTTTTATTTTTTTTTTAAATAAATAGATCTTCAAGTATTTCGACTCACTCAGTCTTACCTGAAAAAAAGTCCGACCGATGGCTCGACGGTACGGGGCCATCCCTGGAGATCCTGTTACATTATATTTCACGCGATACGTTTAAGAATAAGTTTATGTGATGGAAAATATAGGGCAGATTGTCTTGGTCTTGCCCTGCTGCTGTATGGAGAAAGTTTGCTTGATTCCCCCCCCCCCCCTTCCCCAATTAAGTCGCAATTGCGGGTCAATTTCCATTAAAAGGCATTTTTTCTTAAATTTCGCTTTGTGTGCGCGCTTTTCCCAACCTACCTTTGCTTCCTTCAAATCGCACCCTTGCTACAAAATTGCGGCACAGCTCAAAAATCTTCATTTTGAGTGCGTACATAATCGTAGACTGATGGATGTACTTGAAGATGGTTAAACAGCAAGAGATAGTTTACAAGTTGAAAGTAACATCAGGTGTTGCATTCGCCCTAAATTCCTAATATTCCTTAATTTTTTGTTTCTCCCTAAAATTCCCAAAATTGTACTTAACACGTTGACTGCCACGGAGTTTTGCACGATTCCGGTCTAAAAGCCAATTTGAATTAACCTTTAACTGCTGTATGCGGTCTGATAGACCGCGAGTCATTTTTTGTGCAATACTTCCACCCACTAAAATATTTCAACTTTGACTTTCATATTCATTTTACCGATACTTTGTTTCTTAAATTTTAAATTGATGTTCACTAATTTCTTTGGCGCAGTATGAGCCACCTGTTGCCCTTGCGCCAAAATTATCAAACCACCCAACCACAGCACTCGTCGACGCATTGTTTGGGGAAGAGATTGAAGCAGTGGTTTTTGTTGAATGCAACTCATATGGCAGTCAAAGTGTTAAATTTTTTGATAACTTCCAAAAATTTTTTAAATAACCTCGAAATTTCCCTGATTTTACTCTAAAACCCGCGAAAATACCCAGATAATTCTCCAAAGGAGAAAATCTTTTCTTAGATTTTAGTTATTAATTATCCAATTTGTTGAAAATTGGCAGTTTTTACCGGTATTGAAATATGATTTGGATGTCTGTGTTAAGATCCTATGTCAACTTCAAAAGAAATATCCCTAGATTTTTTAATTTTTTTTTTATAAATAATCCCTAAACTTTTTGGGAATAAACCCTTAAATTCCTACCTAATTTTTTTTAGAAAACTCACTTCGCTCCCTGTAACGTATGATGTTATTGCAGCTTCAAGTCATTGTAGCCTCTGATTCTGTACAAACTTTAATTAAAAAATAAAGAAATTTGACCTGTGACTTTTGTAACAAAAGGCGTAAAATAATTCGGCCTACGCCCATTTCCAGTTTGTGTCGTGGCACAATTTATTGGTCCTTATTTTACCATCAAACTACAATAAATCCAATAAAACTCACTCTGTCAAAAGGAACCTTGTCACTTACAACCATTTAAACACACACACATTTCGCCGTTGCAGTTTCTCAACACGACTGAATTTTGCATCGAGAGCAAATTATTCCTTAGCTGTCCGTAACGAACCGGCTGCATATTGACCAACTCCTACGCACGTATTGTCTATTAATCAGGGTATGTCGCAGTACGCACGCTTCAGCGACTTCGACTAATTTATTATGGGAGCTGCAGGATAATCGCAGGTTTTAATCTCTTCTGAAAACGGAGCAACTCGACAAGGTCTGCGAGATTTTTCGTTCCTGTAGGGCAAGTGGTGCGATTCGAAGACCTTGTTGATCTTGATCTCTCTTGAACGAGAAACTTTTCGAATTCAGAACATCCATTCTAAAATTAAAAATTCTATTTACAGAGTGGCCACAGAACCTGGAAATCAGGGAAATGTCAGGGAGCTTTCTGATTCTGGAAGAAATCGGGGAAATGTCAGGGAACTTTTTAAAATTTCATGAAAATCAGGGAAATTTGGTATTGTTTCGTTTATCCATATTTTGGCGCTATTTACATGGATATTTGTAGTGGTAAGCCATTAGAAGTTTAATGTTACGGAATAATTTAAACTTTTCATTACCAGCAAAACTATTTATAAAAAAATTGCAAATTATCTCTTTAGCATACATGTTCAATTTGATCAGGGTGTCTAGACATCTGGAAAACCTAAGAAAATTGGGGTAATTTGTAAAAAAGTTTGCCCTAAAATCAGGGAATGTTTTAAAAACCTGTCAGGGAATTATCAGGGAACTTTTTTTCCCGAATTTTGTGGCCACACTGTATATTTATGTTTTTGTGCGCCAGAAGTAAGACACTATCCATAGTCTTTTTTTTTTTTTTTTTTTTTTTTTTGTCTTTTCTTTTTCCAATTTTCAAGTATTTATTCATTTTCTTTAAAGAGGCCTTCAGTTCTATCAAATACAGAGATTGATTGCCAAGTTGATGATAATAATAATAAGCAGCATCAGTTTAACTTTGAAAAAGCTCATCTATACCTAGGATACATGAAAGATAATGTCCTTATATCTAGGGGAGTACAGATACAATAAAAGGGTTTTGATGTAGTCCAAGGATTATTTTTATGGACGAAGAAAAATTTATTACATCCATTGAATGGGAAAAGGCAGTACCAGGAGGTGATTGCAGAAGAACGGATTTTATTTATATCTTAATAGATAGGAGGATGGATGACAAATGCCTGACTTGTTAAGGGGACTCAGTACCCTAAAAATAAAAATCGATTTCAACATTATTATTTCATGTTACTCTATGTATTTTTGCCTTTCCATTGGTGGATTACTTTTGTTTCTACTAAATTTAGAAGTATGTTATATTTAGTTTAAAAAAAAAAACGCTAATTATCGATGTTAACTATATGTAAACCTTTTAAACTTGTGTGCCCTTTCAAACTAAGTTACCACTAGATATATACCATTATTTTTGTATGAAACTGTAGTGCATATTCTGTAAACTATAAGCTGAGGTTAAAAAAAAATACCATCAGAATTTTTCTTGTTAATTTTTTTTTTTTTTTTTTTTTTTTTTTTTTTTTTTTACGAAGGTTTAGCTTTTTAAAAAATAATTAACAGGAATTTTTTAACCTCTATTTGATCTGTAAGTATAAAGAATGTACTGTCACTTAGAAAATGGCATTGAAATTTAAAATATCACGTTTAGGAAAAATTAAAGGGTGTGTGTGTTATATTACCTTTTTTTTTTTTTTTTTTTTTTTTTTTTTTTTTTAAACAAAATATAACATTTCTAATTTGAGTAGGAAAGGCAAATGAATTTAAGAATACCGCAATAGCCGTAGAGATTGCATAGGATCTCCTTCCAAGTAATGACATAAGGAAATTTTTCGTTTTCTAATTTTTTTGAACTTCACATATGCTTTGAAAACTATAATGATAAACGTAAGTATAGTATTGGATTCTATCCCTAAAGACGTTATTGGATAGTTTCTTTGTAAAATAATCACTGGTATATTAAACTGTATCTAAATATACTCTGAGCTGAATGGGTAAATGTGTGAAAAATGTTTTTAATTTTAAATAATAATTGATTGGGAAAAGATTTAATAAAGCTCTAGGTGTGATGCGTTAAAAAATCATTACATACTAGTGTTTCAACAGGTGCCAAATTAGAGATCCAGTGATCTGCAGTTCATTTTCAAGGTAGTGGACTACTAACACTGTCAAAAAAAAAAAAAAAAAATACGTTACAGGATAACTTTTGGCTAATTTTAATGCTGACATGTACATAAGTTGTTGCCGTATGTATGTCACTTTAAAAATAATAACTTTTGACCAGTCTCATTTTTGTAAATAAGAGGGATATGTTAGTATCTTGTTATGAAAGTTAATCCATTGAGGCTGTTGGAAAAATACGTTACAGGATAACTTTTGGCTAATTTTAATGCTGACATGTACATAAGTTGTTGCCGTATGTATGTCACTTTAAAAATAATAACTTTTGCCCAGTCTCATTTTTGTAAATAAGAGGAATATGTTAGTATCTTGTTATGAAAGTTAATCCATTGAGGCTGTTGAGTGGAGGCAATCCGGATAACATAGACTTAGGAACACAGCTCTCCAAGGCTTGACGCATCGTTTGGATAAAAATAAGTTATATATTATCGACCTGTCGCTGAGTAAAAAGTTAAAAGTGCCTCTTACTAAGCGCAAAAGGTTTCGATCGATTATCTTGCATTGTATACTGGTCGAAATTGACCGTTTGTTAGATAAAAATATTTCAGCGAATAATATTATGGATCTCCCCTTGAAATAAGAGCAACCAATGTCAAGGAATTGGATATTCGTTGTTGGAAGGCTCTGTTTTTAATTTTTTTTAAGCTAGAACAAAGGTGCCAATATGTTATTTTCTTCGTTGTTTAAAATCTTGCGACTTAAATTAAGATACAAAGACGTTCGATTTCTCTTTGGCTTGTTTCCGACTGATGAATATATTAACATTGGTGGTTTTTTATTCAAAGAATTTATGTGTTAGAGATGCATCTTGACAAGTTCCTAATCCAGTCTCCAAAACGCAGATTTTTAAGTTCGAGGATTTTTAAGTTCGAGGATTTGAGATGTATCATTTCTTAACTGTGAAAAGCTGGCTTCAAATATTTGTCCAAGAACAGCTGATACGACATACTCGTGGCTGAAAGTCATCTTTCGTGTGAAAGGTGATGGATTCTGATTCTTTGGTTGGGCTAGTTGTAGTGATTCATGGTCAACTGTTGGACTATACTTGTTTAACTTATTTTTAAATGCATGTCATCTATGACTGCTTGTAACAGTTTTCCCAAAGTCAACATGGATGTTAAATCCACTTTAACTATCTGTCAACTTCATGCGTGTGGAATTTAACGCTTTTGAATCGGATATCAAAAGTACTATTCGAACTCCAGGAAAGCGATGGCATTCATTGTGATTCAGAATCCACCTTAAACTATAGGTTCTGTCTTATTTAATCGTTTTTGTGTACCTTATATAGTCGCATATATATGGGTAAGAAGATAACAAAAAGAGGATGTATATTGATGACTATAGCCTATAGAAAGAACGTGGCAGAAAAGTTAATTTATGAAATAAGTTCAAAGGGAATGGTAAATTACAGTCAAACCTTGTTAACGCGAAATCCCTTTACACGAAATTCCGTTTAACGCGAAATATAAATAGTTTCCCTTACGATGAAGCTTAAATTTAACGTTAATTTTTTCGTTTAGCACGAAACCGCACAAAATGAAATCCCGCTTAAGACGAAAAAAAAATTGCTTTTCAAACCCCATTTTTTATGGTCTTCATTATTTGAGACGAAATTTAAAGGTGTTACGAAGGCATTTCTAAAGGTGAAACAACATAAAACGGGCAAAATGCCCGTGTGGTCAAATTTCGAGTTGATCGCTGTGAAATTAGGTGATTTCGGCGCAAATTAAGATGGCATCGCTCCTTAAACGGTTTTGTGACACTATGTACTCTTCCTGCATACAACATTAGTTTAGAAACTAAACTCTGTCACATTTGCATAATGAACTGTACACAATTGCCAACAGCATTCTATCAATGATTTTAAAAAATCGAGAAAAGATTGAAGCTGCTAAATACGAACCTTCAAAGGCGGACTTGAAAAATAGAAAACTTGAATTATAAAACAGCAGTATTAACTTTAACTATACATATTCCTAGTAGTTAAAATCTGCAATAATTAGATGAAAAAGTTTTTAAGCGGTTATTAACAAGTGATTCGGTTAACGCGACAAATTTCGGTGGTTTTTTGGCGCTATTTACATGGAGATTTGTAGTGGTAAGCCATTAGAAATTTAATGTTACGGAATAATTTAAACTTTCCATTACCAGCAAAACTATTTTTTTAAAAATTGCGTATTATCTCTTTAGCATACATATTCTATTTGATCAGGGTGTCTTAGACATCTGTAAAACGTAAGAAAATTAGGGAAATTTGAAAAAAAGTTTGCCCTAAAATCAGGAAATTTTTTAGAAATCTGTCAGGGAAATCAGGGAATTAATTATCAAAGAACTTTTTTACCTGAATTTTGTGGTCACCCTGTAAATAAAATCGGGCCGGTGATTTTAGATTTCTGCCGGCCCAAATTTTCAATATAATCATTAATCAAATTGTAATGATTATTTTTAAAAATAACATAATTCCAATAACTAATGAAATAGTTTTCATAATAATCATGTAATATTTCAATAATTAAATAATTTTTGTAATCAATTTTAACAATTGTATTGTTTTAATAATTAATTAAATTAAATTTTCTCTCACTCTAGTATTTATACCTTCTTTGTGTGAACTTGGTTTCTACAAACTAATGATAGTTGCAGAAACTAAAACAAGGAAATCTAAATCGCAAAATAAAGAATATCCAGGTATATAGCTAGTATGTTTATTAGAAAATGACGTTCTAAATGATAATATATGTTTAAACTTAAAAGTTATAAAATAAGTAAAAAAATTTTGTACGATATTATATAAATCTTAATGTATCTATTTTCGTAATATAACAAAATTTATAAAAATTATAGTAATACGAAATTTTAAGCATTTTTTTTTTTTAATACAGTACAACTTTATTTCTCAAACTAAAATTAGTTATTAGTTCTGGTGGCAGTGATTGGGATTTGAATGCATTGGACTAAAAAAACGTTAAGGTAATTGCCTATATTGAAGTAAAATTAGAATTAAAAAAAAAAACTTTCTGTACCGGACCGGCCCATTTTTTACAGACACAAACAGGCCCGGTGTTTGCACCAGACAACCCTATGGCCAGTATCAACACCTCCTATACAGGTGTTGCCGACCAAACGGTATAGTGGTTAGCGTGCTGGCTTCTAGACCGCGAGGTTGCGGGTTCGAGTCCCGTGTTGGCATGGGTGTTTGTAAATGTATGGTGGCTTGTTTAATGACGAAATGTTTCGGCGCATTATAGCCCTCGTGTTGCTGACGGCGCCAGATAATCTGAATACAACCAACCTATACAGGTGTTGTCAGAACGCCCCTGGTTTGCAACTATGATAAATTGTTATGGGTGGGCTAGATTCGCGATTTCTCCCAATAGCGATGCAAACACGAAACAATACCAGGAAGGTCTTCCCTCCCCTTTTAAGATTTTAACTAAATTGTAATACTGATGTTCGCGCGACGCTGTTTCTACACAGTATATTCGTCGTGGCTCTTGCACAAGAAAAAAAATAATTTCAATTCAATCAACATATACTAATCTATTATTAGTACTCCTCACCATTTGGTACTGATGAAATAGTTTAAATTAAAAAGATAATTTTTTTTTTTTTATTCAATGAATTTTCTGTCTTCAAATGTAATGAAATATCCAAATTATATTATGTTTTTAAACTTATTATGGAAAAAAAAATGGTTTTATTTTATTAAAAAAAAGGTTAAAATGTATCCTAACCCATAGTAATAGGAGAAACGTGAATAGTAATTGTACATGAAAATAATTTCCAACAAGTTATATTATTCTCCCAAAATTGCGGAGGAGGACACTTTAGATTGTTATGATTCCCTCCGATTGATTTCATAAATTTGACGGTACTTATTTTACTAGACAAATTTGACACCAATTTCAACCTTCTGGAATAAAATTTTACATACTGATTTTTTTTTCTTTTTTTTCTGCTTAGAATGGGTACATAGAGAACAGCCATTAAAAAAAATTATTGTACTTTTCGGGACACTTTCTCAATGTATAATATATACTAGTTCTTCTGCGGATATTAAGCAAGTTCTCTAAGTACCCTTTAGAAGCTTCTTTTAGATTTTAGATAAAGCAGCTATCTGTAAACAGCAGACAATCGGTCAAGATAGTTTAGCATATGGAAATACATTTTTTATTGCCAATAAAAGATATAAAATTTCGCAACATGGAAGGCTTCTGAGAACCAGATAAAGTAAAACGAAATCAGCCTGTATAGAATCCACGACAGGCCTTCAGGAGGAAAACTAACATTTTAATGACTTTCGCTATATCGCAATAACAATGACAGATTTCTTACAAATAACTCTGCAAACCGTTATTCGGGATATAAAAACCTTTTTTTTGCATATGGAGCGTGGTCTGTAGCAGTCTTTATTTCCAAAGTACATCGTCAAAGGACAATACATTAATGTTGATTAATAGGTTTTTGTTCTACTCCAACTAACATAATTGTTACTTTTCCCCTTGGGTTTCTGCTCGGTGGGAAATTCCGTTTTATTACTGCAGTCGACATGAGCAGTGATTTGTTTCTCATCTTTAACAGCATGCTTTGTGGCTAAAGAAATCCATTCGGATTGTGTCATTTGTTTGTCACTTGGTAGACTAAAGTTTTATGTACAGCCTTGACTGTTTGCTCAAGATGTAAGGAAAAGTTAGTAGTCTGGTTTCAACAAAATGGCGCCCAGAAATCTTTTCGTAACTAGTAGATTCATATTCACAGTTGCATATCCACAGGTCGCATTCGTCATAAAATTCCTAATATTCCTTAAATTTTTGTTTTTTTTTCTGAAATAAAACCTCGAAAATTGCCCGATTTTCCTCCAAAATCCGTGAAAAACTCTAGATATTCCTTCAGAGGAGAAAATCTTTTCTGAAATTTTAATTATTAAAATGTTAAATATTGACAAACAATTTCAAATTGTATCCAAACTCGTGTTAATTTAAGTTTTAAAGTTAAAGCAGTATGATTTTTGAAGTACTTTGAATGTTCCTTAAAATTAAATAAGTGGATTTAACTAAAAAGTAAATGTTTGATTATATAACTATTGTTTTGCTGAAAAGTTTAATGTTCAATTTTTTTGCCGTTATTAAAACACATGCTCTGAAAAGAATGTCTGTATAGGAGCCTATGTTAGCGTTAAAAGAAATATCCTTAAATTTTTTAGAATTATCTTTAAAAAAATTGGAATTATTCCTAAATTGTTTGGAAATACTCCACAAATTTTAAGAGCTATCCTTAAATTTAATATGTAGGTTATACGTATCTGCATTTTTTGGCCAAACAGGAGTTATTGTTACAGTCAACTCGCGATAACTCGAAGTCTCATAAGTCGAGTATTCGTTTATCTCGAAGTTTTCATTAGGATTACTCGAAGAATTTGGCCAGTCCCTTGAACTTCGAGTTATCACGAGTTGATTGTACCAGGTTGTTCTTATGTAATTTGTTCCTAATGGTAAGGTTTAATGATCGTATCTACATAGGAAATATTAAAAAAAAGTGAATAAGTTAGTCAATGAGTTAGCATCAACTAAGTTGAATAGAAGGTGATAAAGAAGTTGTTCAACTTTAAACCGCTTTTAATTTCTCTTTATGAGCTCGGTTACAGATACGACTTTTGTGTTTAGTTCGGCAGTTATTGCAGTAATGCTATAACTCTAACCCACACAGTTAATTCTTTGCAATTTAGGAAATTGCTATTTAAAAAGCATAATACTGATTAATATTTCTGAAATCAAATCAGATTGTTCATTCATTATTATACACTATAAAAACAAGCTGAATATTTATTTTGCATGCACATCATTGTAATATTATGGCAACAAAATAATCGAAAATTTCTGATTTTCAGAGCAAAAATTTGTTAATGATAAGGATTTTTTTTTTACTTTCTGTGGAACAATTAATTATAAATTTATTTTATTTTGATTTATTTCCTAAACATGGCAGGTATAGAGAGTTTTTGAACTCCATATTTGTGTGCCACCAACCATGTTTTAAAAATACTCTTAGTAAACACAAGAAAGAGATAAAATTGATTTTTTTTTTTTAAAAAAGCCTTTACGATTTGTACGTCAATCGAACCATCGGCCTTGAAATCATGAAAATGTATTTCATATACGGAAAGTAGTTTGAGTAATATGAATATTAAAAGAAATAGGATTAACTTTCTCATCTTTCTAAAAGTTAATCATCTAGAAGCTTAATCTCGACTCTTTGACATATTTAGGTTGTGTCAAGTTGCTGGGAAGCATTTTGAGTAACTCGAGACTGATTAATTGAGAGCTGGGGATGGATATGAGACATATATATGTCAAATTTATATTTTGACTAATAGTTCCCCAATAGGTATTTAGACCCGTTAACATAAGTTATATGACCTATAAAATTTATTAATCTACTTATATTTAATTTGAGTTCTTTAACTTTGATAACTTTTGAAGAAAAGAAATTCCCAAGTGAATTGAATGAATTATTTTTTGATTGATAAGAAATTCATGTAATATTTTTACTCACGTTTTGTGCTGCTGGTGTTTAAGGTCCATGGGCGATTTCGATGAGTTTTATTAAAACTATCCAAAATAAAACTTTATTCTTACAAATTAATATCTGTAACTAAGATAAACTTGCTTCTTTTAAGGAAGCGCACATTAAAATAATGCTATAGATTTCGGATTATTTATTTTCCAAACTCTAATCATAAAGGTATGGAATGAGCCTTGTGTTTAGTGGCGTTCCTGCCCATGCTTTTAATTACAGCATAATTTACCAAATTGTGGGTAACGTTCCACTAGTGGGTCATGAGCTCTTTTGACATGCCTCATTAGAAATATTTTGTTTTAATTATATTCAATAATATATATATATTTCATAAAAAGTCAATGTCTGACCATAATACCTCTTTCGGAAGGGGAAAAAAAAAAACGTGTTCCGTTTGTCTCTGTAAAAATTCATTCCGCTGAAGATGTAGTGGGTCGCTATACATCAGGGCCCTATTTCCCACAAGGCCCGTTCATGCGGCCTCCGAAATGCTAGAAATATTCTGAATCATTGTGTAATCATCAATATTCTTTTCAGTGCTCTGATTAAATGCCATACAGTATGATAATTTATTTTTACAGCTCATTAGTTATTAACAATATTAATACCTGGATACTAACCAAAAATTGTCATTAATATTTAAGTAACACCATCTTTAATGGGGAGCTCTGTCTGCCATGTTGTGCTTGGTTTCTTAAAAATGGGCTGCAAAATGTCTAAAAATTTTGTAACCCCCTGAACTGGAGAATACATTTTGGGACATGTATATTGCCCGACTTTAGCTAGTTAGCAGAGGGGAAAGCACGCGTAAATCGGTTTGACCAGTTGCTGAGAATAGAAAAAGGTCGGAGTCGTCGTACCCCTAAATCGGTCGTATCGCGAGAGCTGATTAGAGAACCTGGATGTCCAGGTTATCTAGAGCCGATCATTTTGGCCTTTTATTATCTGTTTGGAATTTTGCAGGTTTTCTTATTAATACACATGTTAGGTTCACTTCCCTCTGCAAGTCCTCGTGGGGAAACTTCTTTCTTTTGGATTCTGGACAACTTTTTGCTATACCTGCTCCTTTCCCTTGAATTAGGAACAACTTAATCCAGAAATCTCGGATTCGTCACTCTGTTTTTACTCTTCTACTTTTCTGCACATCTAAGCTATAGTGAAATTTCATGTAATCTGTGACACATACATCATATTTTCTAGATAATTCTAGTAGGTATACATGGTGATTTGATAGTTTACATTTGCGGTCTTATTTGGAATCTAATTTTATGAAATAAATACAGTGCATCAGATCAAATTTTTAGTTTGACATATGCATTCTCTTAGTATGTTGCTGTTGTTTGGAATAGAATCTAAACAAATCGTTGTTCTCATTCATGGGATAAGTATTTGGTAAGGATTAAATTGCTTGATAGCTTTTAAATATTTGAAGACTGATTGAATATGAAATTTGGATGGTGGTATTTTTTTATGTTAAATGAAATTCTGTATTACGACTCAAAAGGTGAAGTCTAATTTTACGATTTGTTTTCAGGTTGATTGCCACTAGATAATGGACAGAAAAAAATCAAGCGAGGACAAAGAAAAAAAGAAATCCAGTGATGAAAAAGAAAATAAGAGATTGAGTGAAGAAAAGGCAAAGGTTCGTGTTTGGCATTCTGTAACCCTTTCAGCTGTTTGAAATAGAATTGTGACCTTGAAAATGGTTTCAACTGGTTGAAATGGTTCTTTTCTTAAAGCAATTTTATATAAACAGCTTTTCACATTCGAACTCATTTTGTTAATGAGATGGAAATAAATTGAAGTGCATCACTTTAATGAACTTTCGTTCCTAAAATGTTTTAATGTTGACTTGCTTGCAAATAGAAATATTTTTAGGGAAATGCTGAGTATCTATTTTTACTTACTGCTAGAGGATAGAGGATTTTTTTTTTTTTTTTTTTTTTTGTACATTGGGGTAATTTGTGTTGTCTAATTATAGGTTTTTAATGAATTAAATCTTGAATTAATGTTTTACTGAAGTTCCAGTGCGGAAGCTCCATGGGCTATGCGAGGAACCATAGGAAATATGTTGTTCATATCGTGCACAGAAGCTGTGGAAATTTGTAAAATATATATTAACTGATTGCGAATTGGAAATGTGATTGTAAAAGAAAGCATAGGACATTTTTGTTCTTATTTCTTCTCGTAAATGGATTGGAATTGCAAAATTATGACGAATCTAGCGGTTATGATTTTGTTTTATATAAAAGTAGTTTGTTATGGTAATATAAAATTAATTTGGTTCGTAGAATGCGCGGGACACGTCCGTGTCCCGTGCGTCGTTGTTAATGCATATTTGACGTAGTTAAAATAATTATTACTCCATGTAACTCTGCAACAAACTTTATAGTATATAAAACAAAAAACATAACTAATAGATTCATCATAATTTAAAAATTATAATCTGTTTACGAGTAGAAAAAGTGCAAAACTTTGCCTTGCTTACAACAGAAAATTGCTCACGTAATAAAGTTAAATTTCTTGACCGAAATATCGATCATTCTTGAGGAATTCGAATCATCATCCGCTTGATTGCTATCCTGGCAACCACAAAACCTCCGGCTAACCTTATGACTCTGTGATTAGTTCTCTGACCCCGCATTCCTAAGGTAACGGGTTCGAATCCTGTATTAGGCTTAGATGCTCCTTGTGTTTAGGAATCCACGTTAAATTGTAAGTCCTGGCATGATTAGTGCACAAAAATAACGAGCAACAAGCCAACCTGACAAAATAACGAAGCTTTCATTCGTTATAAAACGTCCAGTAAAATGATTATTTTGCTGCTGTTTCCTCTAGTGTGATGGCTACTATCGCCGATATTTAAGTCGGTGTGTGATAGACGAGGGTTACGCTGGTATAATAGCCTCTATTGCTGAGTTTTACATTGGTATGGTGGGCGCTATCGCCGAGATTTACGTTGTAGTGATGGTCATTTCTCCGATGCCGATGGAAGCGCTGATGTAAAATCCTCTATGTCCGTGATTTTTCCTGGTGAATTGATCTAGTATTTAAAGATTTAGTTATTGGAGTTTAAAATTTCAACTACTAATAAACAATTTTAAATTCTAGCTTCACCCTTTGATATTATTTAAAGTTTAAAAGTTGAAGCATTATTCTTTTTGAAGTATTTTTATTGCTGCTAAAAATTTAACACGTTGAGCGCCACATGAATTCTTAAGGAATTCCCCTTCAGGCCACACATGCTGCTTAGAAGCGCTGGTATTGAAGTATAGCAATGTGAAGCACACTACTAACAGATTGAAATTTACTTGATACAGCTGTGTAAATATATTAGGGTAATGTTTCTTATCGCAGTAGAAGATATTTACGTTAAGAATAAAATGCTTATAGACATTCATTCCACACGTTTATGCATCGTTGTCAGACCTTAGACTTCAAGTTCTTTGGTAGGCAATTTTTCACAAGGGCATTTTGGACATAGTATAATAATATTTTTGTCTATTGAAATATCAACAGTACTTCAAAAACTAAGACCTCCTGTGCTTTAAAAAGTACTAAGAAAGGCACTATGCCAAATTATAGGTGTGGGAAAAACAACAGCGTACTGTCAGCCACCGTTGTTTGACGCCGTCTAAACAAAGTTCAGTGTCAACCACCGATGACAGATGTGGCACTCAACGTGTTAAATATATGGGTTTAATTAGATTTGCATGTCTGTCAAAATAATATAATTGTGTAAATGTTTTTTTGTTTTTTTTGTGTTTTTTTTTTTCTAAAAAGTGTTTGACTTGTTCAATTTTTTGAAAAGGGCAGTTTTTTGCCTGTATTGAAACAAGCTTTAGAAGAAATTGTTTGTGTTAAGAAGGCTAATGTCAGCATTAAGAGGAAAAAATCCCTGAACTTTTTCAAACTATCCCTAAAATTTGTGAAATCCTCCTAAAATTTTTTGAATAATCCTTAAATTTTCTAGAAAACTCTCTGCACCTTAAGTAAAAAAATACAATTTTTTTTTTTTTTTTTTAAGTAATTATTCTGAAAAGAAAGGCTTGTTTGCCTTACTCTTACAGCTCTATTTAACTTACATTGCATTTCACACCAAAATCCGTACTTCCTATTTTTCAACGAATCCTTTCAAATTGGTATTTCTTTTAAGTAATTATTATTTCTAAAGATTGTTTTTTAAATTCAAATGTTAACAGTGCATTATGGGAAATTTTCTTTGCACTTCAGCTAATGAGTGATTATTCTGAAAAGAAAGGCTTGTTTGCCTTACTCTTACAGCTCTATTTAACTTACATTGCATTTCACACCAAAATCCGTACTTCCTATTTTTCAACGAATCCTTTCGAATTGGTATTTCTTTTAAGTAATTATTATTTCTAAAGATTGTTTTTTAAATTCAAATGTTAACAGTGCATTATGGGAAATTTTCTTTGCACTTCAGCTAATGAGTGATTATTCTGAAAAGAAAGGCTTGTTTGCCTTACTCTTACAGCTCTATTTAACTTACATTGCATTTCACACCAAAATCCGTACTTCCTATTTTTCAACGAATCCTTTCGAATTGGTATTTCTTTTAAGTAATTATTATTTCTAAAGATTGTTTTTTAAATTCAAATGTTAACAGTGCATTATGGGAAATTTTCTTTGCACTTCAGCTAATGAGTGATTAGAAATGATGAAAATACTGCATCCAATTTCCATGTATATGAGATTAGAATAAATATAAATAACCGCATACTTTGTAGGTACGATAACCATTATTCATCTAGCATTAAACTGAATTATTTTGAGTTGGGTTGTTTAACTTCCGAAAACGGTTGTTTAAAAAATTAGCATGGTTTGTTTGTTAATCGTTTCATTCGCAGCCATTCAGACTTCATTCTTTTGTGATCAAGTGTTAGTTTTCATGTTTGGTGCTTGCCAATTCACTGCTCGCCAGAATTCAGACTAAATGCTATATTGATCCAGAGTCAGATTTTCATAAACGGATTATCATAAAATGTAAGTGGATTAATTGTGTTCGTTTCATCCGAAACTCTTTATTATTCTTTTTCGATCACATTTCCAAAAATCAAAACAAATGTGTTTTTAAATTCATTTCAATACCTGTTAGCCCATGCATCCGATCACCTAAATAATGCGGAAATTATTTGGATGACTCAAGTGAAATTGGGCACACAGCTAGGGAACACGGAAAATTCTTTTACACTTTTCTAATATGTTGGTATTTTTTTTTTTATCCAGTATGGAAAAACACCAATTTTTTAGTAACTGTAGCGACTGTGCACAAACGGGAAGTCGAACCAAGGACTCCTAGATCAGTAGACATGCACGTTAACCACTAGACAAAAGAGATCCCTGGTGTCTAGGTGTTGTATTTGTCATTTGTATACGATACCACCACATAGCCTCGGACTTCATTCTTTTGTGATCAAGTGTTAGTTTTCATGCTTTGTGCTTGCCAATTCACTGCTTTCCAGAATTCAGACTAAATGCGACTGTGCGTTAACGGGGAATCGAACCAGGAATCCTATATCAGTAGACAGGTGCTTTAAGCACTAGACAAAAGAGATTCCTGCTGTATAGGTGTTGTATTTGTCATTTGTACGCGATACCACCACATAGCCCCTTCCCAGTGAGTCGCGAAGGGACGAACGATTAAGTTGCTTGCGTGCGGCAGTGAGCTGCCGGTGGTTGCTTGCTGTTTGGCAATAAGTCACCAAAGATGCTGAGATGGTTATGTGGAAGTCGTGCAGTGTTTTCAAAAGGCGCTGATAGATGGCAGCATGATGCGTTGCCCGGTAGTCACCAATGTAGCAAATGAGTGCTAACGGGGAGTCGAACCAGAGACTCCTAGATCGGTAGACAGACGCGTTAACCCCTAGGCAAAAGCGATCTGTAGTGTCTAGGTGTTGTATCTGTCATTTGTACACGAGACCACCTCAGTAACATTGTGACCACATTCTCTATCAGAAGCATAATCCATCACAAATAGACAACTTCGATGTTGCCTTTTTCTTGGCAACAATGCTGCACAGTTTGGCCCTTGTGTTGATTTGTACCAGAAAAATTCAAAAGCAACTAATCAAGGGGAAAATAACAATATAATAAGGTCAGGGAAAGTCAGTACCAAAGTCATGGAAATGTTGGGAACATTATTTTCAATTTACTTTCTTAATATTTAATTTTAGAATTTATTTTCCAGCTGAGCCTTGAGGAGGAAAAGAACTGGGAGGATGAGCACCTGGATGAGGAGATGGAGGTGATTTTCCATCCGACCTCTGACCAGTTTTGTCTGGCCGACCTGACATGTGACCAGAAGGTGAAAGGAAGCCCGCACTTCGATGAGACAGACTACCAGAGTGAGTGTTTTTGAGTTTTGTGCACTTTCAGGGGTCTGTTTAAGAAGTGTTTTCATTCTTAACCCTTTTGACCGAACTTTTACATGATTAATATTTAGTTACAAAAAGTAGTTTAAACTCATAGTATACTTTTAATTTGCCAGCATTAATTTAAAGTTCTTCACTTTTCCGGTTTCCTGAGAAATAAATTAGATTTGTATAGGACCCACTTGTTGGCTATGGGGTTAGCTCTCTGGTTTTGCATGCCAAAGGTGCCGGGTGCGAATTCCGAATAAGAAATGGATATTTGTTGTGGTTCGGAATCCACGTTAAGCTGTAGGGCCCAGCCTGAATAACCGTTATTTTGCATCAGTATAGGTTGTTGAGCGCACAAACCAGCCAACCAATTTGTATAGTCAACTGTGACAATACACCCCAGTCATATAGAAGACTGAAACTATTTGTCCCAATCATCTAGGAAATTGTAATAAATATAGAATAGCGACATTATTCCACTGTTAAATACAATTGGGAACTTCCATATTTGCTCTAGCAGACCAGTGCATTCCTATTCGACTAACTTTTCTCCACATTCCATAAATAATACAGAATGAAGCTTAATAGAGTACCTTAACTTTCAGTCATTTATTAAAGAAAAAAAAAACATTACTATCAAGCTTTCATCAAAACTTCATTTATGCATGTATTAACTAAATGCAATTCCCCAAGAGTTTTTGTTTGCAAATACCAAGCTTCACTTACTGCAGCAGATTTATTATGAATTCCCAATCTATTAATTCACCTTGACACAAGTTTAAATTGATAATTCTCTCCAAAATACCCTGCACAATTGTACAATTGTTACTAGTATTTTAAAGCTCATAACCTAACTATTAATTCAAATTTGAACACAAAATTAAAGCTATAGCTAAATTGAATTAGATTATTTTAAGATAACATAATTAAATAATAATGTTTGTTATTTAAAAATATTTATAATGTTTGATCAAAACGGTAACTTTATGATTTTCCACAGTGCATCGCAGAGAGAGTTTCCAGTACCACCAACCCCTCCGCAAACTGTATCACAAACACAGAAAGTCATCCCACAAGAAGAAATCTAAAGATAACCAGCAGGCCATGGCACTGGTTCTTGAGGAGTCCAGTCCAAAGGAGGAACCATCCGAAGAGGACCCTCTTGTTACACCAAGTGAAGACCCAAAACCGAATGTGCATAAACTGGTTTGTACATTTTTTTATTGATTACTGCACATTTCGAGTACATTAGGGTGTTTCATTTTGTAAGGCAAAAAAATTAAATGTAAAATTTTGTCAAACTTTGCTTACTCCATGAGTCTAAGGCATATAAAAGATATATGCCAAATTTCAAAAAGATTAGATTATATTTAAAGGTTGCACACTTTGATCAGTTTTGTAAAAGTATAAAAAAAAATAGGATTTTTCAATTTAGGATTCTCAATTACTTTTATTGAGAAAACTCGAAATCACAAACTTAAATTACTATCAAAACTAGACACTAAGATTAATAGGTAGTTTGATAGGCAAAACAACCCATTATTTAAAAATTAGCTTCCATGAGTTTGAAACTGTTCCTGGTTATAACTACTTAAATCTTTTGTTAATGCAAAAAATGATATTTCTGAAATTCAAAATCGGATCTCATTGGCTAATAAAAACTT
Source organism: Linyphia triangularis (assembly GCA_963978545.1). NCBI lineage: Eukaryota > Metazoa > Arthropoda > Arachnida > Araneae > Linyphiidae > Linyphia > Linyphia triangularis. The sequence goes on along the minus strand of OZ021723.1, from coordinate 12,635,066 downwards.
CACCCTTTAGTGGGGTCTCATTTTCTCTCCCAGAAAAACTAAACTTCTCATCTATAAAACTATCATTAGGTCAATCCTAAAGTATGGTTCGGAGACACTAAAGTATAGTTCGGAGACTTGGTCTTTAACAAAATATGGAGGAAATAGAATAGCAGTTTTTGAGAGAAAGCTTCTGAGAAATATCCATGGTGGTGTCAAAGAAAATGATCCATGCCAAAGACATTTTAATTTGGAAATTTGTAGATTTTTTAAAGAGCCCGATATCATTAAAAGATTTAAAATTAAAAGAATTAACTGGGCTTCTCACATTGCTGGAAGGGATGAAGATTTTTGTCGCAAGACCTTTCACGAGTAGGAAAAGCGGAAGACCAAAACTGCTATGACTCGATTCTGTTGAATCTGATTTTAAAGTATTCAGAGTGAAGAACCGGCAGACGAGGTAAAAAAATAGGCTGTCCTGGAGAAATTTGCTATGAAAGGCCTTTTGGTCCACCCTGGGCTGTTGTGCCATGTATGATGGTGATAGGCAAAACAAAAGCAATTCCTCTTTCTGCAATAGTATTGACCACCTTAAGAGCATTCACATGGCTTCTTGGAGAATCACTGCAGTATTGTCTTATCATGGATACCAAACAATTCAAATAACGTCTTTGTTTTATTTTTAACAAAGGCCTCTTTTGTTTCTTCTTTTTTTTCAAAAAGTAGGTTTTTGCCCTCTGGTCATTTCATTTACTTTTTTCTTTGGAGGTTTGGTTTCTAAATTTTTAATCGTGTTTTTCTTATCAGGGTGAGAAATACATTTGTCCAAAACTGCTAATCCTATGTTTATTTCTGACTGAAATGTCACTAGTTTGAAATAAAGCGATCAATGTGTGCAACACTTAAATATTATCCAATCTTCTTGAAATTTGGCACATATATCTTTTACATCACTGAGACTCGGGGCGTAAGCTAGGTGGTATAAAAATCACATCTTTATAAAAATGAAAAACTTTATGGTGCATTCTTTATCTGAAATTGAATTATTTTTTTCATTATTAAAAATAAGTGTTTATGATTTTTTTCTTCTTTTTTAGCGTGTTCCATACGATTTGAAAATATAATAAAAACTAAACCATAAAAACATAGTTTTGATTATAAACCCTTTATATGCATTACCAATTTTTATATGAAGTTGCAACTTCGTTAAATGATTTTATATTACACCGAGTTTTCATAGTGTTTGTTCACCACAAAGAAAATATCCATTCCATTTCAATGGCATAACCCCCCCCCCCCATCCCCCAGAAAAAAACCTTGATAAAATTCATTACCATAAACAACAAGTCTCTGCCAAATTTCAGCTTGTTTGGATGACTACATGTGGGTTAATTAGCCCTCTGAAGATATTGTCAGACCGAAATCAAACAAAATTAATATTAAGAGTTTTAAAAAAATACTCTTCATATTAGTGTTTGATTAAAAACTGGTGTCAGTGAAATTCCCAATTTTAATCATATAAAGATGGTATGCTGAAACTTTTCTCTCTCAACCTCCCCTTACCTCTAAATTTTTATCTAACTTTAGAAATAGAGTTATAAATAATTTTTCTTAAAAATGTGTACAATTTCAAGCTTTACAAAAATTTTGAGGATCAAAAAGAAATTACTGTCCAAGCCTTTTTTTCAGATTAAAATTTTTTTTAAAGCAAAGTTTGCCTTGTGCATTTATTGGATATTTAAAAAGGAGCTTGAGTAATTAATCTACAAACATAAACTTTGATCCAGCAAAAATTATTATAATCAAAGCAAATCTATTTGACTGATACTTTCATATATAGAAAAGAGGATTACTATTCAATATTTTAGTTCAATCAACCAGAAATATCAGTCTTTCACAAATGACTAACAATCGAACTTTTATTGTATTTGCATCTGATGCCAATGCTAATAACAAGAGTTATATTAACTGTTAGCAATATTTTATAACATGAAGTTTATACTAGAATGCTTTTTATAATATTTTCAGGTCAATGGCGCCGAACAACTTGATGACAACAAGGTACAGTTTTACATGGGAAGCTCGTCATCGTTGGAAAATGCGACAGAAAATAAGAACAAACAGGGTGTGCCTCTGAAATCTGTGCTAAGGGGACTACTTGCACCCACTGGTGTATCATCAGGAGCTTTAGGGTGAGTATATCAGCCTCTGCGAGTAGATTTCATTAGTAGGAGGTGTGTTAGTATTTATTACCACAGGGTTATTGCATCTGCTCCAATTCACCATTTCAGTTCCAAAGCATTCATTAGGGTTTGCAAAGTCCTTAAAGGTCCTTAAGAACTACTCTTTTTTTGGTTGGTTCTTAGAGAAGGGTCCTAAAGTAATTATTTTTTCTTTATTTTTTTCTTGGATCCTTAATTTTCATTTGCAAATTTTTTTTCCTAACAGTTTTTTAACTATCTTAAATTGGATTCCCCCCCCCCCCCCCTTCTTACTGGTTTGGACCCATCTTTTATGTATATAACTGTTTTATTTTTAAAGTTGCTTGGAATTGCTGATTTTCGGGAACATTTGACTTTCTACTTCAAATGTAGATGGACTTCTTTTAGACAGAAGAAGTGATACAGATTATAAATAAAATTCTATTTAAGTGTTATTTAAATTGTTCATTTTTCAATTTTGATTCTTATAATTTATATGTAAAAAAATGAATTTTTTTTGCTACAAACTTATAAGGTTCTCTTAAAAAATTGTTAATTTTCAAAAGATGTTCATTTTTAGCAAAATTGCTCCAAAATTGCTCCATTTCAATAATTTGCCACAAAAGCTAAACACCTTTTAAGAATATTTTACTAGTTTGGCAGTATTTTGAAACAGAAATTTGTTTAGCATTTAGTGCATTTTATATTTTTGATCTATTGTTAATTAAGGTTTAGTTGCATGGCAATTTAGAAAGAGTAAATATACAGAGATGTTTAAAAAAGTGATAAACTATTTTCTAAATTGGATATTTTGTTGCAAAATCGAATGAAGCAAAATTGTTTAAATTCGATTGTTCACCTGCTCAAAATTGATGACATTCTGTTTCAAATTGGCCTTTCTGTCTTCTCCAAAATGTCTTTATAATGCTTAAAATTTTTTACTACTCCAAAACACTTGAAGCTGAATAACATCTCTGTAAATCTTTCTTATATTTAAGGTTTTTTTTTTTTTATTGAGTCAAGTACTCTTCATATCATACTATCAAAGCTTCTTAGATAAGTAATAAAAGGTTTAACTCATTCAATGCTTAACTACAGACCCCGAATAAGGTATGAGCTATAGTATTCAACTATAGCTGGTCACGTTGATTGCCTTGTGAGCTGGTTAATGTAGTGTCAAAATGCAAAGATCATATGTATAGTACTGAGCTTAATGATATATTGTGATCTAGTTAAAATTTTCTTCTTAATTATTATTTAAATTGGATCTTAATTTAGACTCAACTTGATTTTCAACTCAACTGTTCAATAACTAATTGAAGGTTATTCTTGAACCAGTTTTATATACCCTTTTATTGTCCTAGAATCCTCACTATAATACTTATTACATTAGGAGCACACAGCATAACGCTTTATGGGGAACAAATCTTTGCAGTTGACAGCCCTCCAAAGAGTATACAAAAAATTAAAGAGCTTCATATTTATAGTGCACATTAAAAAAAAAATTCAATCCTCGCCATACACTAAGCAGTTAACAATAATCTTACTCTTGATACATTCGACAATACTTGAGTTGGACTGTCTATTCAGTTCATACATATTTTAATATCATTCTTTTGAAATGTCCATATGAGCCTTCCATCAAATTTCTCATACACCCTTACAATATTGATGTATGTCATGTGTTAAGATCACATACCAGCGAACATACTAGTTCCAAAACTGTTCTGAAATGGCGTCAGCATCTCTCTTTTGTTATACAGCGTCTGTGTCAGTGAAGACAAACCCTGTTCCCTTCCAGCCCCTCCGCCGAATCAGAAAGCAGTGATCTGCACTCCAGCCTCACCGATTCAGCCCTCGAAAAAACCCTCGAGGACACCACTTCTTTGCCTGTGGACCAGACGAAGCACAAAGTGAAATTTCTGCTGGGTAAGTGGTTTGTCTTTTAGCCAAAATATACTTCGGCACAATTTTTAGTAACTCAAAATATATCGGGAAAAGCTATTGTATCTCATTTATTCCGATAACTAAGCCATTTTTACTGAAAACCAGAAAATAATCACTAACAGCTATAAGGGGCCAAGAGGGAATAATTTTTCTTAGTTTTTTATATACTTTTAGTGTGTGTTTTCTACAGCATTCTCATCAAAATTATACTTGGCCCCTTTATTTTGCTTTTTGACTAGAATAACTTTTTCCTGTCTTGAATTTTCATTAGTGCTGCACAAAAAGTAAATAATTTGTTTTGCATTCTTGTTGGAAACCAATATTAAGACTAGTAAGTTAAATTTATCGCTGATTTTTTTAATATTTTTTTTTACTTCCAAAAGATCAAGCAATTTTCCATTCCCATGTTAAAACAATTATCAAAAGAAGTTCAATAGATATATGAAATTCTATTTTCCCAACTAAGTCAATTAGTCAATGAAGCGTTGTTTATTCCCCGTTTTTGTTTGATGTTTAACCACTAGTTTTAATAGTAAATGAGCATTTGTGTGCAAAATGTTTTTGAATATTCTTTAATTATTTGCATTGTCATATTGTCAAAAAATATCAAGGAAATTAAATTTTGCCACTAGACACCATGAATTACGAGAACAAACATGGAATGTCTACAATAATATTTTGGAAAACAAAAGTCCCAAAGTATAATCACTCTTAGAATATTACCAAATACTTTTCAACACAATAATAGATACTTGAAAAAGAAAACCATTGCATAGTTTTTAAAATTCAATTTATTTTTAGGAGAAGAATCTCGTGAAGATATGCGTAGCGTTTCACTTGAAAGTACAAAGTTAAACAAGCATAAGTAAGAATTCTTCATTTTTGTGTAATGTTTGCAAAATTCTTATGAAGATAAATAGTGATGAGTTGAATGATCACTTAAATTCCATTTAATGGTCAAATATATTTTTAAGCTGAAATTTCACAATCAAATTTGTTTACCATTGCCATGTATAGAATGAGATCTTCCTAACAACATATGTTAAAATCAAATAATTATAATAAAGTAAAAAAGTTTTTTAAGACGGCTATATTTTTATTAACTCTTGATATCTGTATCACTGGGAGGTTTCATGGTTAACTTAAGTCTGAAAGTGTATTTTTATGCTTCAAATACATTGAAGATATTTGTAATCTATTGAAACTTGATATCTAACATTTAAATCATTTAGTAAATTTTTTAGACTTTTATTATTTTATTTATTTCAAATCCAAATAAGTAGATAAGTTAGTTGTAAAGTTTCTTAACTTCTGAATAAGCATTTATGGACAAAATCCTCAATAAAAAAAATTCTTATAGACATTAGCCCTCACAACAAGTGACATTTCTGCAATTTAAGATCTAGAGTTCTGTTCAATATCAATCGATAGAGTTCTGTACTCAACACTATCAATTGTAAATATTCAGTTATCGAAGGTGTACTGATATCTGTTTTTAATGTAGGTCGTCTCGGAGACATTCACTTGGGCGAAAGCACCATGGTTTTAATATCGATGTCAAGAACTATACGACAGTATTTGAACCTGAAGAAGCGGAAACCCTTCAATCGGCTGACATAGATGATATGGCCAGTAAGTTAGATCGCAGTGTTACTCATCGCTTGTAAAATATTTTTTATTGTACTTGTATTCAAAATTTGAAAAATAGTTTAAATTCAACTTTTCTGTAAACGCTGTTGCAATATTTGCCGATTGTGTTATCTTTACGTAATAAATGAACTTGGAGTTTAAGTTAAAATTTCTTTTCATTCTTATATGTGTTGTTTGAAAATTATACAATGAGTGATATGTGGTAGTGTTAATCTCTTAAATGTCTAATTTTTGGTAAGCATATCAGTTTGAATATAAGTGCAGATTTGAACACATTTTTTTTGTATGATATTTGCTTTTGCAAAAAACTTAGTTTAGATTGGTTTGAATTTAGTAAACTGCAAGATTACTACATTTTATTATGATATTAGTTGATAAGTTGTGCTTAGAGTTTTACTGTGCATTGCATGCAATAGAGTGAAATTTGGCCCATAACTTGTATTTGAAGTAATAGAAGTAGTTCGATATATTTTAGAACGTTTATTATACTTGCTTAACTTATATTTTCATTCTAGGCCATCGTTTTGAAGATCCAAAAGGAATGCGAAGGCACAAAATAAAAAATAAGGCTTCTATAGCTTCCTTTTTCAAAAAGAAAGATGAACAAGATTCTTCATTTATTAAGAAGACATACAATCATGAACCTCATGAGGTACAAAATGCAACCGACTCTTTCTCTTTCTGATTCTATGCCATTTTTGAAGATTCTATGTCTTTTTACACTTCAGTTCTCTTGTAACGTATTTAAAATATTCATGATGTATTTATTCAAAAGATATAATTACTATTTCAGATTTGAATTAAATTAACATACAAAATAATTTTTTGAGGATTTAGTTAGTTTTAATTTTTTCTCTTAAAAGTTAAAAAAACATAGAACAAATTTTCTGCGCACGAGAAACTCCATTTTTCCAATTATGTTTTGCCTCTCTTCCTCTCCTCTACACTAATGTTTCATTTCTATTAAGATAAAGTTTTGACAAATCATCTTTGTTAGAATTTTGAGTTTATAGTTAATGTTTCACTAATAACTATAATATTCTTCAAAAATGTACACGCAAATCCATTTTTCATATGATAAATCGCTTTACATATCATTTTTAAACCTCTATATATTTTTTACTGGGCATTTCTCTTCAGTACACACAATACATTTTAGCTCTTATTTTTCTACTCGTAAACAAATTACAATTCTAAATTATGATGAATCTAGAAGTTATATTGAAAAATACTTATTTTAACTAGGTAAAATGTACATTTATAAGCCACCGAACCACGGGACACATCCGTGTCCTCTGTGTCGATGGATATAAATGCATATTTCACCGAGTTAAATTAATTATTTTTCCATATAACTTTATCACCGAGTTATATTATATAAAATAAAAATTAAGCTTTTCGATTCAACTTAATTTTAAAATTCTTATCTGTTTATGAGTACAAAAAAGAGTCAAAATGTCCAGTGTGTCCTATTCAGTGTTCCCACGGTCATTGAAAGTCATTAAAAGTGCTTAATATTTTTGAACTTGTTTTCAAGGCCTTGAAAATGCTTAGAGGTGCTTAAAAGTCCTTGAAAATGCTTAGAGGTCCTTAAAAGTCCTTAATTTTTACAGATATTGTCCAACTGCAAAATTTATAAAAATACAACTCGGACTTGCTATTCCCGTGTGACCGCCACTTATCTGCAACATATCAGAATTTTCCGACATATTTGTATTACGCATCCAACTTGTAACTTTTTTGGTAGAATATACTTTATTAAAAATTTAAATATAGACACGATGTCTAAAAACGAATTTTCATAGGTCCTTAAAAACATTATTTAGGTCCTTAAAAGTCATTGAAAAGTCATTGATTTTCATTCTGTGATTTGAGTGGGAACACTACTATTGCAGTTGTCCTATCCAGTCCTATTGCAAAAGTATGAACCTTCAAATATAACCAGAAGCTATTTAACATTCTTAATAATTTTCTAACTTTTCGTTCCCTTTCAGTTATTTGTAGAGCTACACGAACTGAAGGAATACGAGCTCACTGATGCTCTCGAGTGGAGGCAAACTGCAAGGTGGATAAAGTATGAAGAAGATGTGGAGTTGGGCCCTGACAAGTGGGGCAAACCTCATGTGCCACCTCTGTCCTTCCACAGTCTACTAAAACTAAGACAGTGTTTGGATTCGGGTGAGTTTTTCTTTCCTTTCAATTACCCACATGTTAACATAGGTTAATGAAAGTATTCTTTTCACCAAAAAAAAAAAAATTGCATTTCTCCACATTTTGGAACATCTCGATTTCAAATAAGTGGCCTAAAAAAATGTCTGCGTGTACTTTGTCAGCATAACTCTCAATTGAATTGAGCTGCGATGTTCATGTTTGGTGCATGGGTTAGTGGTGGCTGTGGGACCTGCCATTAAGGTTTTCGTCAGTTTGTGTGCATGTGCATACAGTAGCTTGAAAAAAAATTATTTGAAAAAATCCTGTTTTTCAGTAATTGCTGAAAAACAGCTCTACGATTATGATCAAAATCGCTTAAGGTGTTCTAAACATTCCCGTAAAAATGCTATAAAGGGGTAAAAAGCTGAATAATGAGTGTCTTCAACTCAAATTTCTCTTCCCTTGAACATCGCTCATCAACGACTATTTTTCTCCTCTTCTTTGTTTCACTTACAAGAACGGGTTATGTATGAGAAGTATATCTCCATTTAGAAATTCTTTTTAATGAAAATGTAAAAACAGTAAATAACACCAGTCCACGTCAGTATTGTAGTGTAATTGAAAGTTGTGTCCACACCCTTAGTCTTCAATCTAAACCTACTTTTTTCTTCTTTCAAACTTGGTTATATAAGCACCATGTAGTATTGAGTGATATATAGCATTTTCCTGTGATTTGTATTGATACACCCATAACATGTCCCTCCCACCAGTGTCATCACATTGATGACATGAAAAAAATTCCAAAATCTACACATTTTTAAAAATCATGGTATGGTTGATTGACATGAAAACTCAAACTGCTGTACCACATGATGCAATTAATCATTCCTCGTAGTTAGTTATGAAGATAATTGTGGTGAAAGAAAGTATTTGCATTAAAGCTACTTAAATGTCTTCACTTGGAATAAAATGCAAATTTGAAATAATGTAATGGACAATTCCCGCATTTTTTAAAAACGAGTGAAATTAGTATATATTTATGAAGAATTTCTTTCTGATTCCAAATATTTAAACAAAAGCTCTTTAAAGAAATTAGTTATTTAAATATTAAGAAAAGAAAAAGCCCCCAAACCGAGCCCAAAACAGTCAGCAAAATCTGTGACATAAAGATACTGATGTTGCGGAATGGTAAGTGAGTGGCAACGATTACGAATTGTAAAGAGAGAGTTGCCATGGAGACGCTGGTGTAGTTCTAAAAAGAATATCTGTAGCTAAAAATAATATCTGTTCGTATTCGAAAGATTTGGGCGATGGTTGATGTTTGTCAAAATAAATGTGTTCGTCGTAATACTGTGGAGTTCTTTATTAATAGTTATCCATAACTACAAAGTTTCGAACCTGATCTACTTGGTTTTAATTCAACATTTTATGGCGTCCGTGTGGTTTTTAATTATTGTTTGAACATGGGTAAACTAAACAGGGAAAGAACTCAGTTGAGAGCAAAGCGATGAATGAAGCAAAAAGTATACTTGAAAATGACGACAAACAGGACATTGAAGTAAGGGAAATATTGGACACTCTTGAAGATAAAACTAATCACATGTTCAAGATAGATGAAGAAATTAAAGAAATGTATTTAAGTGGAAGGGATTATGACGAAGAAGCCTTTGAAAGAGAATTTGATTCTGCGGAAATATATAGAAATAACTGGATTTCTATTAAAAATGACTGTGAGGATATATTAAATAAATTCTCATTATCGCCAAACGATATTGATCAAGTAAGTGTTTCTAATAATTCATTTTCTATGAAATGTCATTTTAGATTACCAAAAATAGAACTTGAGCAATTCGATGGAAATATAAGAAATTGGCTGTCTTTTTGGGGTCAGTTTAGAAAAATAAATGATAGTAATATAGACGATGATGATAAGTTTCAATACTTATATCAATCTACTGTTCCTGGATCTTCTGCCAGAGAGCTAATTGAGAGTTTTCCTCCATGTGAAGAAAATTACGTCAAAGCTATAGAACAACTTAAAGCTTGTTTTGCTAGAGATGAATTGTTAATTGAAGTTTATGTAAGAGAGCTTTTAAATTTGATATTATCTAGAACTGATAATCAATATATTACTTTTAGAGCCTTGTATGATAAAATTGAAACGCATCTGCATGCGCTTGAAACCTTAGGGGTAACCAGTGATAAATATGCAGCCATGCTTTACCCTTTGGTTGAATCGGCACTTCCTGATGAAATTTTGTAAGTTTGGGAGAGAGTCAGACATGCAAAGGGAGAATTAGCGGCAGAAGCAAATAATTTTACTCATCTTCTCAGTTTTTGAAGTTGGAAGTTGAAGGGGAAGAACGTTTGAATATCGCCCGTTTCAGTTTTGACAATGAATCGGTTAGTAAAAGTTTTAATAATTTAGAACGAGGAAAACTAAACACAGCAGACTGCATATACTCAGGCGAGGAAAAAAGGTTAAACAAATGCTGTATTTGGTGCGAGAAGAATCACTATTCTAAAGATTGTAACCAGATTAAAAACTTTGATAGGGAAAAGAAGACTAATATTCTTTAAAGTAGAAAAATAAAAGGTGAATAATAAAGGTGCCTGTTTCAGCTGCTTAAAGAAGGGACACTCTTCTAAAAATTATAAATCAGGGATTGAATGCTTATTATGCAATTATTCGCACTATGTAATAATGTGCCCAAGATTAAATGATACAAATAAAGGCATTAAAGGTCCTAAACTAGATGATTTGGCAACTAAAGTTGAAAGTGAAGCTAAAGAAACTGAAGCATTGACTTCTCAAGAAATGAATGGAACTTTATTATAGACACTTATAGTGAAGGTTAAAAGTAAAAACAACTCATATAAGTTAGCAAGATTGCTTTTAGATTCAGGATCCCAGCTATCGTATATAACAAAAGACGGCGTAGCTAAATTAGATTTAGAAAAAACGTGCCAAGAGGCTCTTTCACATAGCCTATTTGGTGGTGCTAAAACTAAATTGCAGAAACATGGCGTGTATGATGTTACACTTCTTAGTTGTGATGAACAATTTGAAATAAAAGTTACGATGCTCGATCAAGAAAGAATCTGTAATTTTGTACCAAGATTGTCCAAAGAACATTTATCTTCACTTGAGTTAGGCAATGTACAGATTTCTGAAGCAGAATGTGATATTCCAGAAGTAAACATTTTACTAGGAGTGAATGTAATGGGTAAATTGTTAACTGGAAACATCAAGAAATTGGAAAAAGACCTATTCGCTATGGAAACCAAATTGGGATGGACAATTATGGGCAAAACGAAGTCACGCAATGGACATGATGTGGCGAGCACTCTTTTGTTGTTTGAATGGAATTTCTATTCCGGACCTATGGAGATTAGAAACGATATGAATTAAAGATCCTGCTGATATTAAATCAAAAGAAGATTCAGATAAAGAAGTTGTAGATTTTTTTTAGAAACAATCTGCGTCAACGAAGAAGGAAGATATGAAGTAAGGTTACCATTTAAAACAGGTTGCCCTGAACTGCGAAACAATAAAGAAATGGCAACCAGAAGATTGTTCATTACTGCCAGAAAACTGAAAAATGCTGGAAAATATGAAGACTATTGTCATGTTTTTGAAGAATGGTTGACAGATGTTATTATAGAAAATATACCCGATGATCATGAAAACAAAGGTTATTATCTATCATCAAAGAATCAAGCTTGACTACCCAAATCAGACCTGTTTTCAATGCATCCGTGAGTGATTAAAAGGGAAATTCTCTTAACAATTGCTTAGAAAAGGGACCTAACTTAATCGAGAAGATTCCAGAGAAGTTGATTCAATTTCGAGAACATGCTATTGCAGTGACAGCAGACATAAAAAGGACATTTCTTCAGTTTGGTTGTTTTCTGATTATCTGACGCTGTCAGCAACACAAGGGCTATAATGCGCCAAAACATTCGTCATTTGACAAGCCAACATACATTTACAAATACCCATGCCTTACACGGTACTCGAACCCGCAACCTCGGAGTCTAGAAGCTAGCACTCTAGCCACCATACCATTTGATCAGCAATTAAGCTGTAGGACCCGGCCTGATGTGTTGTTATTGTGCACAAGTATAGGTCATTAAGTGCACAAACCAACCAAAAGTAATTTCTTCTGAGGAGGGGATATTCTGACAAGACTATATGCTTTAAAGTAATATTTGTCTCTTTCCTACTGTTTGCTAGGATGTTTTTATATTTTTAGAGCATGCCTGACTGTGTTAGAAACATGAAAAGTTGATTTAAAATAGGAACGTGTTGGACAATTTAAAAGAAATGTAGCCAGCAAATATATAAATATTTAAACAAAGCAAATAAAAAAGAAACATAAAAGTATAATTTTGAAAATGTAACCTTTTCAAATTTGAGAAATTTTTTTTCTTTAATTATGTTGCGTCAGTATGAAATGAAAGATTGATTTTAGAATTTATAAAAAAATATTTGCTAGAAATTTTATTAAAAAATGCTTTATTTGCTGTCAGGATAAGCTGTAATCAACTGTAGACATAGCTCTATTCTTATCAGAGTTCATCCTAGAAATGAAAAAGGGCAGGGTGCTATTTTCCAAAAAAAGGGCACTTCCTGTTTACGAGGGCACTTTTATGGCAAATTGCAGAAATACGCGTTTTCTGCCACAATTTCAATATTGTTATACTTTTCTACCATGATAAATAATTTTCAATATTCTGAAGAAAAAAAATTATAATGCAAAAATCTGTGAATCAAAAATTTGCTCAGAAACTTAAAAGATATCAAAATACTGATAAAATGCTTCGGTCCTAATTCTGCTGGAATGAGACTGAGAAAATTATTAAAATTAAAGTGCAATATACACCGTAAAATTTTCATCAAATAGTAATTTTTATAAAATTATCAATTTATAATACAGTAAAATTAAGATAAGAATATTTTAGTATAATGAAAATGTGTTGAGATAAGAACTTTTCACTCTTTCAATATTTTCTAAAGTTTGAATGAATCAACCTTAAACTTCATCTCTTAGTTTTGCTATTGTCAGATAGAGAATAGAGTTTCTCCAGATTTAACATTATTCATTGTGAGATATCACAAGGAGTATTCCGACTAAAAAACTTGGACTATGTCCTGAAATTTTTGCATTTTTTTATTTTCAAAATCGGATCAAATTTAGCGTCAAAACGGCGATTTTTTTGCCGTGCATGCTGCTATTATGTAAGCTATAATAGAAGTTTTATTTTTTTTTTTAAATCGGAAATAATCTGGGATTTTGTTTGCATTCCTGTTAGGTTTAATTTTAAATATGAAACGGATGTTTAGAAATTAATTGGTAACAGGAAAATTACCAAAAACACCCCTAAATTTAACAGGAGGACATCGCGATTACGCGTGTCCAAACGGCAATATTCTTTTTAAATTCTTAGTGTAAATATTTGATAGTTATAAACCTTTAACTAAGTTATTCAAGTCTTTCAAATTCCTTTCTTCACTATTTTGAAGGAGGCATGGTAAAAATCCAGCGAAATACACTTAATCAAAACAAGTACGAAATGGCCATCGGAGTTTACTAATGTGCACTTGGGAAATTGTAAGACGGCGCCCTACAATCCACCTATAGACATCTACTCAATGGTTTCAGTCTCCGATATATACGTTGCGCGTTTGAACATGAATGCGCATGCGCGACAGCCGATTTCAGTAGGGGTGATCCACATATTGCGTACTGTTGGGAGGGGGAAAAACGAAAGTTTTTCGAATTCTTTCAAGATGAAATTTTTTCTGAAAAAGGGCAGGAAGGGCGCTATTTTTATAGAAAAAGTGCAAGAAGGGCGCTATTTTTATAGAAAAAAGGCAGGCAGGGCGCTCCGCCCCTCGAAAAATGCCTAGGATGAACTCTGTTCTTATTACATGGAAAGTAGCTTTGTGAGAGGCTGAAAATCTTTCCAGCAAAAGGCCAATGCAAGCGCTCTACAATCTTTATTTTGCAGGGGGTGTGCTTTTGGACTTGGAAGAGAACGACTTGGTGGGAATATCTAAGAGGATTGTGGAGTGTATGGTGAATACTGATCAAATCAAGTCGGAACAGAAAGATACAGTTTTGAGAGCATTGATGTTGAGGCACAGGCACGTCAACGAGAAAGTGCTACCTAACATGCGAAGGAACAGCTCAGGATACGGCAACCTAAATATGTTGAGCCACGATAAAAACAGGTACTTTCAAAAATTTCCATTTTAAATGGCTCTTAGCATTTACATTCTGAAAGCAAGTTTAAATCAATACAGATTTTCAAGTATCCTATTGTTATGCCTAAACCAAGTGTTGAACACTTGTCCTAATGAGTTATGTGCATGAATAGAAAACTGTTTCCCAGTTCCAGAAAAACCTAAATTACAAATGAATAAATTTACCAGTCATTTTTAGAATTTTCCACATTATTTATTTAAGATTGACACAAATTATGTGTTTTTATTTCTCTTAACTGTTTCTCAAAGTGAATAGTTTTGTATTGAATTTCGTTTCAAGTTGTTTTGTTTGTAACAGTAATAAGTTCTAACATCCATATATATTCTTTCGACATTTGTCTCAAATTTTAAAAGTTATAAGCTACCCTAAAATGTTTGTTATTAAAAAAACATATGTATCGTCTTGCTCAAAAAATGTATTAGCTCTTTTTTATGGCTAATTTTATGTGGACTATAGTGCAATCCGTCGAAAATGATAGCCTAATCTCCACAGTTTCCTTGGGATCAGCAAGATGTTATCAACTCTTCATTTTTATAAAACAGTTATTTTCTTTAAATAGTACATTTTTAATAAAAACGGCGCTTTAGTGATTGATCATCTCTTATACATTTCCTTTCATTCCACATTCGGTTTCCTTTGTGAAATAACTTATTTGTTTGATTGCCTATTTAAATATACAAAAATTGCCTATTTATTATTACAAAATAATGTGTACCTTTTTAACATTCAATTGAAAATTTTATTTTCCATACCTTTGTTCATGTTATTGTTTCAGAATAATAAAAAAAAAAAATTTAACCTTTTCTGCAGCAGGTCACCCCCTTTTCTTAAATCTGGGAAAAACAGTCTACCAAGTGATGTATATATTTCTCAAAACCATGAAGAACCATCTCTGCCTCAGGAAACAGTGATTTTAATGCCAGATAACAATAATACTGTAAGTTTATCTTTTATTCTCAATCTATCAAAATTGAATATTGTAAATTTTTAACTGCTTTCAAGTTTCCTTTAAACCTCAAGTCCTTATTCGATCTTAAAATTTCAGAACAGAATTATAAATGAACACTGTTTGGATTATGTTAAAAAAATAAATTTTCCAACTCTGTCAAATTAGTCATTGGTTGCATTTTGATTTAATATGAATAATTTTACAGTCAATAAATTTGCACTCGTCATCAAATATGCATATCTATCACTTGCATATTAATTAAGTAACATTTTATAATTAAAGTATTTCTCAAACTAGTATTTTAGTTTTTATACCTTTTAAAATGCAAGCAAATAACAATGTCAACTACTATACTGCTAATTAAATTAAAGTAGAATTAATTTATTCCTTTTAAAGTTATTTAAAAACTAGGATGTAAAATTGATTTTTTTTTTTAATATTTATTGTCTCAATTTAAATCTTTAGTGATTAGTTTAATAAAACATTGATACTTCAAGTACAGTATAGTGTTGGTTCATTTAATATTATCCCTTTGTTTTTCTTTACCATGTTAGGGCATATCTTTAACCAAACTTTTTTTCAAGAATCATTTTTGTTTAAAAAAAATCTTACCTTGGCCTTACTTACTTAATTTTAACACTATTTCATTCAAAGTAATTGAGTTTTAAAAGTAATCTATTTGCTTTAATATCTATTTTTTATTATTTGCTCCAGAATTCTGTTGAAATTACACCAGTTGGAAAGAGAAAGAGCATACCTTATGACAAAAATATCGAGCAAGGAATTCATCGCAGAGTGCCTGAAAATGCAGAAGGCGCTGCAGTTTTGGTCGGTAAGCTTGATGGTCTTGATAATCCTGCCACCGTGTTCTTGCGACTAGCAGAAGGAAAACAAATGACATATTTTTTAGAAGTAAGAATTAGTTTTTCATTTAACAAATAAAAGTTACAGAAACTATAAGGTAGGATTTATTAAAGTTGTTCAGTGTGAAATCAATGTGAATGTCCTCGATAATTCTAGTAAAACTTTACCCTTTATTTCTACAATAAAACATGAAATTGAACGTATTCAGATCAGTAAATGATCCTTTAAAATGCACTTAATTTAGAAGTGAAACTGCTTACCTTAAAAAGGCAGAAACAACAGTAAGTATAAATTTTCTGTAGAACTTCCTCTCCAAAAGTTAAAACTGACCATTTTCTATTGTGCTTACGGAACTTCAGATAATTATACAAAAAATACCATGGATATGTCTCGCCGATATCCTAAGACGGAAAAAAAAAATGGAATGTCTAGGATAAAAAGCAATGAGAAAAAAATATACGTCCAGACCTAACTAAGCTATGGATCTTCAAAGGATATAGCTTGTACGATTTAGAATGTTTCAACTTAAAATCCTACGCCGGTTTGAACTGCATTAAATTTCTATTTTTAATTAATTGAAAAACACTTTTTTTTTTTTTTTTTCCATTTCATAATTTGGTGATAAATAGAGGCTATAGTAATTTTATGGCTTATAGCTTCTTTAAAATTAAATAATTTAATTTTTGAAGAAACAGATTTAAAGAAGAATGTTCTTCAAATTGAATGTGTTATTTGAACTGTATGACAATTTACAGTACTTTAACTTTAAAAAAAATCTTAATTTTGGGAAATTTCCAATGAAAAATGAAGAATTTAAATAATCATATTTTGTTGCCAGATACTGAACTGAATTCAAAGTACAATAAAATTAAATAAGGAGGTTATGCGGGATGACATCGCAGTCAATTCATTAGAGCTAGACTAAATGAAACATGCATTGTGATTGGTTAATGGAATTTGAAAAACTGAATTTGTTTTTAAAGATGTATTTATTTTGTTTAGTTTACTTTGTAAAAGGAAATCGTCGAATCATATTTCATTAAAATTATAGCTTCATC
Organism: Linyphia triangularis; assembly: GCA_963978545.1. NCBI lineage: Eukaryota > Metazoa > Arthropoda > Arachnida > Araneae > Linyphiidae > Linyphia > Linyphia triangularis. Next base: position 12,617,995 of record OZ021723.1, on the reverse strand, counting down.
GGGAATTTAAAAATTGTAGTTAAGAAAATATTTTAAATGGTTTCAAATATCAATGGGTTATTATATGAACCAAAATAATGCTTGGTATAATCAAAATAATTTCTATTGTAATAATTAAACTGTAAAAAACTTGTAATATTTATTTGTAACAATTTATTAGAACATTTTTTCAATGGGGTTAGCGTTCTGGCCTTGTATGATCTAGGTGCCAGGTTCAAATCCTGGGTTAGGTGTAGATGCTCGTTGTGATTCAGAATCCACATTGAGCTGTAGGTCCTGGGCTGATTAGTCATTATTATACACCAAAATATGTGGTTGTGCGTACACACACAAAAATAAAAGCAGCTGCCTAGCCAGAGTGAGTGTTTGGCACCAAACTGCAGTCCGCTGGGTTTTGTTTACAGTTTGAAGATTGATATCACTATCACTTGATTGGGTCACATGCCTTTAAAATCTGCTGTTACTTTTCGTTTGGAGTCATTTGCCATTCAGCCACGGAAGAGATCGGAAACTCAGTAGTGTCAGGGATGCCAGTTTTCCTCCTTTTGGAGGATTTCCTCCTTTTTAGTTTTTTATGTAACATTTTCCTCCTCTTTGTCCCTGTCTTGAGGATCCACATTTTTCTGATCTGAACCAGTTTTTCCTGCAAAAAGTATACTTTTCCTCATATCTAAACAAAAGATTTTCCCTCTTGGCCCCCCTTTCCTCCCAGATTACTTCACTAACTCCTAATATTTGAAATGTAATTATTATATAGTATGAGAAATTTCATTGTATCTTTAAAATTGTTGAATCATCCTTCCTGCATACTCTTTTGTTGAATTTTTCCGCGAGCTTTTTCAGCGAATTTTTGAATTTCCTCCTTTTTGCTCTCTGATCACTCTCATCCCTGTAGTGTGCATTGGTTTTGAGTATGGAATGGCTATGTTGATTGCTGTTTGGCTACAATTTACAATAATTTCAATATGGGGACTGGCATAGTGATATTATTGAAATTATATTGAATAATTAAGATAGTGGGTAGCACCATGAAGAGCCTCCTTCCGACTTGTCAATTTTCAAAATGACTGTGGGTTGTAAGATGTTGTTGGACTCTCATTGAAGAATGCTAATGGTTGTTAGTACAGGTGGCCATGGATCCCACTTCTGATTTGTCAATTTCAAGATGATTATGGCCAGGGCTGGCACTAGCAGTTTCGCCACCCCGGGCAAAAAGGTAAAATGCTGCCCCTTTATTACAAAAATTAAAAGAGATAACCTAAACCCTTCTCTTGCTTACTAGTAAAACAAAACGTGAGCAAAAAAGTTGGTATTAAAAATGTCGAAGTTTTGATTTGCCAAAAATACAAATTTCTGGATTTATGATTTTGGCACTACATTGAAATTAAAGTAGCACAGAAAATAAGAAAAGACACAAATCTAGTGTATAATTATAAAATGCATATATTAAAAAGATAGTAAAGCAAATTATGAAACTACAAAAATAATAATCTAATTAAATATACAGTTAAACTTAAAAGTGTTTTTTTTCTCCCTTTTAATCGGAAATACTATATTAAACTCGGTGTTTGTGTAATCATTTACTAGCTAAAAAAATTTTTATTTGAACACAAATTTTTTTAAGATTGCCATTCGGAACTAACAAAAAATTAGTGGCGGCTCGTGCACTCGCTAAAAAGAAAAGTGAATTCCTTTAAAACAAAATCCACGGTCCAATCAATAGACATTACATGGTCCTTGCTTGTGTGTGAAACACAAAAAATCAATCGTTGATGCTGGATGCTCAAAGGGCAGAGAGCTCTGTGTTAAAAGCACTCGTTTTTCAATTTTTTACACTTTTATCACATTTTTACGAGAATTTCGGATGTGGAAATGTTTAGAACACCTTCAGAGGCACACCTTCTGAACAAAATTTAGCCATTTTTATGCAATTAGAGCCATTTTTATGCAATTACTGTAAAACGTTATTTTTTTTCAATGTAATGCTCGATTTTGACGAAAATCTTAATGGAAGGTCCTTGTGGCATCACCAATCCTCACACCAAATTATAACATCGTAGGTCAATTTGTTCTGGAGTTAGGCTGACCCACACTCACAATAATTTTTTCTTGATCACTTTTTTGAAATCAGGATGCTCCAAGACATGGAGAAATGCAAAAACATCGGCATTTTTATATGGACCGAATACTATACTTTCATTACCCTATGTATACATATGGGTAATTGAAAGTATTAATTTTTAAATGGATCTTGGTAAATTTAAAATTAAATATGCACTTCAAAGGCTATTTAAACAATAAAAATCATGTCGCAGCTTGTATTGACTAGTTATTCGCGACCCCATACATGTTCCGACAAATTAAAACACAGAAAAAAATTCTTTTACAGCACTTTGTATTTATGTACATTTATTTAAATTATAATAAAAGGGGTAATTTTTTATTTTATACATTTTTAAGCGGGAGTTTATTATGCTTGTGAACAGTTTCTTTGAAATATTATATTTTATCTATACTGCTCTGTATTTTTGGTTCAGTTTAAGATTTGGTATTTAATTCACAAAAACTCTACTCATCCTTCAAAAGGTGTTTTTATTTAAATACTACTTACCTCAACCTTTTTATATCGTTCTCATGCTTGAGGATTTTTGAAGTGAGTGGATACCTATATTTAAAATTTTGTAAAATATATTCCATAGGTGGTACCACTTCTGGTTTGTCAATTTTCAAGATAAATATGGCATGTTCGATGTCGTTGGACTTGTCTTGAAAAATTATGACTGTTAGTGGTACCATGGAGGGTCCCACTTCCGGTGTGTCCAATTTCAAGATAACTATGGCATATTTGGTGTCGTTGGACTTGCCATGAAGAATGAAGAAATTGCAGGACATATGTATGACTAGGGAAAATGATGAAACTCTCATGAGTGACCTGGCGTAGAATGGAAAAGGCGTCACTGATAAAGAAAAAAAAAAGGATTAAATAGACAAATTCAAAAAATAAAAGTCGCCAGTGTTTTAAAAAAGTTATATCCCCCAAAAAAATACTTTTGGAAAAGTAGAAAAACAGCCAACCTCAAAAACACAAAAAACTATCTTGCAATAAAAAAATCATAAACATGTTGAAAATTTTCAGCTACAAACACAATGATATAAAAAAAAGGCCTACCTCTGATTATAGCTCTCGGTTGTGACTTGCTTATGAAAATACCCTTACTTAGTTTATATTTTATATTTAAGTTCTGTTTCATAAAAATTTGCGCTGCTTGAGGTTGTCACCTGTCTTAATCACTAACCTTTGAAATCCTCCACATAATAAAAACTTTCCAAAACATGTATCGACAAAACAAAGTTTACCACAAACACTTCAGTTTCCCACAATTAAAAAATTCCTAATAAAGATTCAAATGTGAGCATTTGAGCATAGTTTCTCTTTACTATTTTGAAAATTACATCTACTTGAAAATGAAAAATAAAAACCACTTTGTATTTCCTACCCATCCAAATGAAATCATATCTCCTCCAATATTCTTGAAAACAGCCATAAATTGATTTAGAAGCAAACATTGTTAAAATTCCTATGATGGCCGCCAACCTCAAGCAGTGTACTTTTTATGGGAACTGAACTTAATTTTTAAATATAAACTAAGTAAGCATACATTCTTAGCGAGTCTCAACTGAGAGCTTTAATCAGAGTTTAACCTTTTTTTGATATCACTTTGTATGTTGCTGAAAATTTTCATCATGTTTATGATTTTTTTATTGCAAAAGATAGTTTTTTTTTGTGTTTTTGAGGTTGGTGGTTTTTCTATTCTTCAAAAAACAAAAAAAATTGGAGGAGTGAGGGGGTTATAATCTGCGAGTAACGACAATCTGAATAATATAAAAAAAGTTGTGCAAGTTAACTGTTCTCAAAATTCTCCCATTCCTTACAGTTTTTATCAAAAAAAAATATTTTTACATTTCTATAATCGGAGATTTGCCTGATATTTCTACGTTATCCATATTTATTTTATTGCTGTGCATCCTTACCTAATCAAGATATTAGTGTACTTATTACTTTTTTTTTAATTTATTTTTTAATTGTTGCTACTTCTACTGTATAGTATATATATATATTTTTTTTAACTACAAGTTTTGTCACATTAGGGACTTTGTTTAAAATTTGTGTTTATTTTAATAATGAATATGAATTTTTCTTTAAAAACAATGTTTATTTGTCCTAGACTGTGTTTCCCGTTAGATGAAAATTTATAGTTAAAAAATTATAACTATAACATCAATCTATTCCGGTGGAACTTTTTTTTTTTTTTAAAAGCATTCAAATTTATTGTTAAAAAAAAATAATAATGTTTTACGTACCATATTGTAAAATTACTATCAAGTGCCCTTGATAAACAGCCAGTTCTTATTCTGGTTAATAAATATTTCTGTTGCATTTAAGTTTATTTAGCAAGGACATTTTATATTAATTTACATAGTAGCCACATAACGGAAATCAGGGAAATGTCAGGGAGCTTTCTGATTCTGGAAAAAATCAGGGAAATGCAGGGGAATTTTTTTTTTAATTTTGCTAAAATCAGGGAATTTTCCTATTGATTTGAAGGTACATTTCTCCATTCATATATATTTTGGCGCCATTTTCCCCCCACAGAATTGTGGTAATCGTTAGAAGTTTCCTGTTATGGTAAAATTTAAATTTTTTATTACTAACAAAACTTTTATTACTAACTTTTTAAAAAAATTGGAGTATTATCTCTGGAATAAATGTTCTATTGCAGAGACATAGACGGGGGGGGGACAGACAGGACAACGCCCCCCGAAATTGTATGAAATCTTGTTTCACTACTTCCCCTTCCTTTTTCGTGTAACTTGTTATAAGTATTTAATCAAATCTTTAACCATAACCCCCTAGCCCCCCCAAAAAAGCCTGGCTATTGGCTTGTTCTATTGGATCTACACATCTGGAGAAATTGGACATTTTATAAAAAGTTTGCCGTAAATCAGGTAATTTTTTAGAAATTCCCCGATTCCCTTTTTTCCCGAATTGTGTGGCCACCCTGATTTAGTGTATTTTTATTGCATAAAATTATTTAATACTTTATTTGAGGGAATTTATCTAATTTATTGCAACATACATTTTTACTTTATTTTCCTTTTAGATCCCAATTGAAGTCCGTTTTTTGTTTGTTTTACTTGGACCAGCACATTCCACCTTAGATTATCATGAAGTGGGTCGTGCAATTGGTGCCTTGATGAGCAATGCTGTATGTTTATTATTTCAGAAATCTTTAAATGTGCTCTTTTTGTAATACTTATTTAAAAATATTTGACTTGTGTGCTAGTACATTTCTGATGTTTGATATCTTTATGGCAAAATTTACATAATATGGCTAAATTGCATGTCATAACTCAATTATACTATTTTACTAAATTTAGTAATTTAAAACTTTGCCAAATATTTTTTGGGTTATTTGGTTTTTAATAGTTTACAAGAAACCAATAATTTTTGTTTAAAATAAACAAATATTAAGTAATGATGGTAGCCATGTTTTTAGAACAATAAAGGAAAAAAATTCATTATTTTAGCAGATTATACCAATAAAACTATTGCAAATTATACCAATATAGTGACATTCACATTATTGGTATAATTTCCAATAGTTTTATTGATGCAAATTGTTCATTGATACAAATTTTCTGTATAAAATATTTAGTCTTAATTTCTTTTGGCTCTACTAGAAGTAAATCAAATTTTAGTTATTTTTTCAGTTTCAAATGTGATATATCTTATTTATTTTATTAATAAACTTTACCATCTTTTGTTTGGCATAAATAGGATTTCCACAACTCAGCATACAAAGCTCATAACAGGAAGGATTTGCTGCATGCCATCAACAACTTTTTGGATTCAAGTACGGTTGTACCACCAGGGAAATGGGAGAGGCAATCTTTGCTCCCAATTGATGAAATAAGGAGGAAAAGCCTTGTCCCACCTCGTCGCATAAAGGACGAACCACCAGTGAAAGGTAATACAACATTTCACATTTTTCCAAGTAGGATTATATGAAAACAAATTCTCAATAATTACAAAACTAAACTTATTAAGAAAACAAATTTATAGCAACCATTGGTGATAAAATGCAAAATTATACTCTCCTGTAAATCAGGTTAAAATTTGTTAATTTAAAATGTGAATAATTACTATATAGATTTGAATTTGTAACTAATATAAATGAGCTTTAATAAATTATTTTTATACAGTTCATTTAAAAGTTATTTCAACTAAGAATGAATTTATATATTTGTGTTCTGCTTCCCAGTAAAAGAAACAACTGTCATTCTAATAATATCACCCTTGCAACTTTTGAAGAATTGCATAAAACTTTGTACATAGCATCTAGACAAATAGCAAAATAGACAAATATTGATGTTCCTAAAATATGTTTGAAGTATTGATTTGGGATTTATATTTTTTTAATTTATATATGAGATATTATACCAATTTTGCTTTTGGAGTGTTTTATTTACCCGACAAAGAACCTGGGCCAACAGTGGAAAACTTTCGGTAACCAGCGGCAATAGATGCTGTGTTAATGGAGGCATCCATCATTAAAAAGTAAACAAAAATTAGTCCTACCACTTGCAGCTTGAGCATTTGTGCTGGCCAGCATCAGGCCATCACTCAAACACCCAGCAGTCACTTACTGTTCAATGACCTGGAAGTTACATGGCAGACGATTTGCCAGCCACTAACCAGGAGGTATCCATGCTGGATTTAGTTAATACAGCTATCAGCCAAATGAATGAATTCATATGCCCTTAAATAATAAATATGAGCACTTATAACTAGGTTTCTGAGTAAAAAGTCAATTTATAAATTTTATCAAAAGCAAATATACACACAATGGTTTGGGATTTGTAATATTGAATGGGTCAGCTCTGTTGGTAAGCAAAGATTGTTAAGTGAATTTTTGTTTTGCTTTTCATTGCGCATGGGCAATAATATTGCCAGTTCATTGGCTTAACGAGTTTCAAAATAGAATTCCTGAAAAACGGGTTGGCAAGCTATTGCCACCCCACCACTCGCTAAGCATTCAGTAACATAGACAAGCTTTTGGCATTCCACCACTAGCTCAGCGAAGTTTACCAACCTTAAAACACACCGCCTGCATACGATAGAGGGAGAATGCTTCTCCACCATAAGTCCAATGGCACTAGCCCGATAGACCCATCAGTGTGCCAGGTGCTGGCCTTTCATCATATTTTTGTTGAGGAGTGATGTAACATCATAAAAGCTTGATTAGGAAGAATAAAAAAGCTTTTTTTTTTCTTTTCTTTTTTTTTAAATAAGTTTATATGGGGAGTTTACACTAAATATATACAAACTACACTTATTCAAAAGCTGTCTGAAGAGCTTGGAAACCATTTCTCACAATCTGCAAGAAAAAGTTTGTTTAAAGAATCTGCTGTTCTTTTTCTTCTAAATAAATTTAAATATAACTTCAGTGAAATATTAGAGTTTAAATATATCTTCAGTAAAAATATTTCATCTTGTTTCTACAGAGGAACCTTTTCACGACCCTTTAAAACGCACTGGCAAAATATTTGGAGGATTTATAACAGATATCAGAAACAGGTATCCGTGGTACTTGAGCGACATTAGGGATGGTATCTCTCTTCAGTGTATAGCTTCTGTCATCTTCATATATTTTGCTGCCGTATCCGGAGCTGTGGCTTTCGGAGGTTTATTAGGTAAGCATTTTTTAATCAAAGGTTTTCTTATTTGCTTGGTTTATAATCCACAGGGTTCCCACGGTCATTGAAAGTCATTAAAAGTGCTTAATATTTTTTAACCTGTTTTCAAGGCCTTGAAAGTACTTGAAAATGCTTAGAGGTGCTTAAAAGTCCTTGAAAATGCTTAGAGGTCCTTAAAAGTCCTTAATTTTTGTGTATGTTGACCAACTTCAAAATTTACAAAAATGCAACTCAGATTTGCTATCCCCGCGTGTCCGCCACTTATCCTCATTATATCGGAATGTTCTGACATATTTGTATTACACATGCGCCAACTTGTAACTGTTTTGGTAGAATATACTTTATAAATTTTTTTTATACAGACATGATGCCTGAAAACAAATTTTTTAAGGTCCTTAAAAACATTAACTAGGTCCTTAAAAGTCATTGATTTTCATTCTGTGATTTGAGTGGGAACCCTGATCCATTAGCAATGGTGTAGTGCAAAATGAAAATAAAAGCAGCGAAACCCTAACCAATGCAAAAATCCAAAGTGAAGTTTTCTGATTGAGTAGCTGTATTTAGATCCTCCTATGAAAAGGTAGTAAAATATTTCTAAAGCATTCTACTTCACCAAAACCTAATTTGTATAGCAAGCATTTTAAGAGAATGTATTCGTGAGTGTTTGCATTGAGGAATTTTCATGCTTTTTTGTTTTATTTTTAAATAAAAGTAGAGAAAAAATCATGGTAAAACAATACCTTTCTTTCAAAAATTTGAGCTCGACTAGATAGTTAAAAAAAAATATATTTAGTTTTTCACTTTGTGATTTGGAGGGGAAAAGCTAAGTCAATGTGCAGATGATGAACCAGTCTAAAACCTGTTTTAGACGAGGAGGGAATGAGGTTCCTCCTCGGATTCTATCTATGTGTAACTACGTCATGGTTTTTTATGCGTTTTTGGTCACATGACTTTTGCTTTGATTTCAGCTAATTTCAAACTCGATTTTTTATTAATTGAAAGCATAAAGATAAAGATGCACTGCTCAAATATATTCGTTGGATAACACTAGAAAATACAAAAAATATTCATTTTCCTCACTTGTGCAAGTTTCTCATTACTCATATGTCTCCTCAATTACCCATTCCTCGAATGTCATGAAAAATATATTATTCTGTAACTCGCATATTTTAACTATCACTATTTCTCAGTATAATCAGTTATATTTATATCTGCTAAAAAAAAGTATACTCAGTTTCCCTCTATTAGGTATTTCAGTATCATAGTGTAATAATTTTTTAAATGTTTGTATATTTTTTCGGTTATCTTTTAGGTAATTGATAATATCTTTAAGACATTTACATCAAAACTTCTTAATTGTTTTTGTTTCTGTGCTGGTGGCATTTTTACTGTACTTACTATCTTTCAAAGATTTTTCTGCATGAAATTTTTTTTTTTCAATGAAAGGTTATTTCAATAGCTTCGAATTTTCTTTTCACCTAGTATTTTAATTTAATGACTAATTTATGAAGTCCCTGCATCATTGTGATTCCATCTTTGTGTAGTCTACTTTTCCATGCAGAATAACTTATATCGAAGAATCTCTTTATTATAGAAATTCCACACAAAAATTTATGAAAAGGGTTTTTCCTCAGAGATAAAAAGTTTAAAACTGTAATTTGGAAAGTTCAAACTTTAAATGTGGTTTCTTAAAAATTGGAGACTAATGATTCATTCTGAAAATGAAAGATGCCTTTTTTCCTATTAAGAACGAGAAGTTAGCTAAAGCGTAGTAGGTATTTTTTTGCTGTCGCGGGGGATCAATCACGAAGCCTTTGGTTTCCCAACCATATACTCTATCCACTAGTCAAAAGAGATATCTGATGTCTAGAAGTTGTATCGTTATTTGTACAGGAGACCATCACATAGCCCTTTCCCAGTGAGTCGTGAAGGGACGAACGATTGAGTTGTTTGCACTTGTGGCAGTGAGTCGTTGAAGGTTGCTTGCTGTTTGGCAGTGAGTCGCCAAAGATGCAGAGGTGATTCTTAGGAAGTTATGCAGTATTTTCATAAGGTGCAGGTAGATGGCAGCATGATTCAGTTGTCTGATAGTCAGCAATAAAGCTTAGTAGCTTTTTTTTAGGGTTGCTGGGGATCAATCGTGAGACCTTTGATTTCCCAGCCAGATGCTCTATCCACTAGACAAAAGATATCTTTGGTGTCTAGGAGTTATATCTGTTATTTGTACGCGAGACCACCACACTTGCTAATAATTAATAAAAAATTTTGGATTAACTAATTATAATAATTTGAATAACTAATAATAATTAATAATTTGAATTCATACAGAGATGCCAACTTTTTTTACGAATTTTTTATAGTTTTTACTTATTTTCTGTAGTTTTTATGGATTTGTATGATTTTATGAACGTTCTTTGAATGACTACAGAAATGACCTATGTGAAATATCTTTTCTTAATCTTTTGCCAATAATCTTGAAATTCACGAATATTTTTGCTATTATCATGATTTATATTGTTTTCACTTAGTGATACGCTGTTGTAATAGCAGGGCTGCCACTGGCGACTTAAAAGGCTACTAAAGTGACTATTTTAGTGGCCAGGCGACTATTTCAGTGAAAAAAAGGACCCAAAACGACTATTTTAAGCAAAACCTTCAACTATTTTTGGGCTAAGGCTACTATTTTTTTTTTTAAGTAGATATTGTCTGATAGTAGGATGGGAAAAGCTAAGGTACTAACGCAGTTTTATCAAAATAGCGATATTTTTATGGGGGGAGTGAACACTATTGAAATAGGTGTTAATTTTAGTTCATGTTCGAGGGTCGAGTGGAAACCTGTTTAGTCCGACAATAGTATCTCTCTGGTAATCACACATGTGCAATTATTATTTTCGCCTACCTGTTAGGTTCCAATGTATCATCTTTCGCAGTCCGGGGCTCAATAACATATACTATTATATTCTCAAATATCAATTTATTTTGCCTTTATTAACTTTACTTGACAAGAATGAATTTGTGAAATTTGCCTTGAACGCCGGAAGAAAATGCCATCAGTATGGACAGCTTCTTTTTCCCGTTTTTTTTTTAATTGAAATCTTATATCTGCGTAAGATTACCAATTGAAATGTACATTTAGCAATTGAGAGTTGCCACGTAACCACTAGGGCATTTACTTTTGCGCAACTTAAATGGCTTGATAAATGTCATCGTAAATCATCCTTCTTCTCTTGTTAAAAAAGTCGCCTAAATTTGCCATTAGTATTTAAGTATTAAAAAACTTTTGTTATCATCCTAAATCAATCAAAGGAGCAAGGTGTATGCAAATCCGCATTAAACTTTCAAGGGGTGCATGTGTGTACTTGCTTACTTGTCTGTTCGCCACAGACCTTTGCCTGCATTCAGAATTCCAAAATCTTTGGTGGAATTACCACTTTTATCGTTGCTTCATCTGTTTCTCTATCATCTATATTTATGTTTGTGTGAGATTATTAATTTCATTGAGTTATTAGGCTGAAGTAATGACTGCTATTGCTGTTTTTTGAGCTTGTATGCAGGGCGATCACCGCGATTTACGTTTTTGTTATGGTTAATTTCGCAGCATATTAAGCTGATGTAATAGACATCCCAAGATTTGCACCGTTATGATGGACGCTATCGCTAATATTTACATTCTTGTAATGATAATTTTTGGTATGGAAGGCACCATCACCAGTATTTACATTGGAGTGATAGTCATTTTCCAAGATAAAGTGATTTGACTGTTTTATAGTTGTATTTTTGATATTTGCTGATGTTATAACTGCCATCTCTGAGATTTGCATTGTTGTAATGTATGTTTTTGCCAAGGCTTCTATTGGTGTTACAAGATATTATGTTCATCATTTATGCTGTGTAGTAGGTCAATCGATGCAGAATGACTAAAATTTCAATACTATAGCTAAATTTATAACTACTAATAGCTAAAATTTTGAAATAATTTACTTACTTGCTTTGAATGTAGCTTAAAAAATTGGAAACTGGGCTTAATTAAATTTGCCTGTCATTTTCATAATATTATATTTATATATGTTTAAACATTTTGAAAGAAGAAATCGTTATTAAGTTACGAAAAGCGAGGCTGCTATTATCAACGTCTGAAACTACTATTTTGGCTTCTATTTTCAACATCTAAGACTACTGTTTTGGCTACTATTTTTAACATCCGAGACTGCTAAAGCAACTATTTTCAAGTTTTATAGTCAGTGGCAGCCCTGTAATAGTCACTATTGAATCTCTTATTTCTTCATCATGTGAGAATATTGCTCTTGGATAAACAAAAGGAAGACAAAACCTGGAGATCAGGAAAATGTCAGGAAACTTTTTGATTCTGGAAATGTCTGGGGATTTTTTAAAATTTCACGAAAATCAGGGACATTTTCTATCGTATTGAAAGTGTTTCGTCGTTCATCCGCATTTGGGCGCCATTTACCCAGAGATTTGTGGTGGTATTAGTTAGAAGTTTAATGTTACGGAATATAATTTAAACTTTTATCTACTGCCAAAACTATTTTTTAAAAATTAACATATCTCTTTAGCATACATGTTCGATTTGATAAACCCTGGAAAAGTTGAGAAATTTTTTTTAAAAAGTTTGCCGTAAAATCAGGGAAGTTTTTAGAAATCTCTCGGGGGAACTTCTTTTTCTGAATTTTATGGCCATCCTTTTAAAAAAGTTAACATCTCTGTTCATATTCGTTTCTTTCACTGATTATAAAATATTTATGCACTATCAAATACTTTTGTGTAGGATTTGACTAATATTTTAATTTTACATGATTAATTATTTTTATATTTGCAGCGGATAAAACAGGAAAAAATATTGGAGTATCTGAAACACTTATTGGAACATCCATATGTGGCATTATATTTGCCCTTTTTTCTGGCCAACCCTTGATTATTATCGGGACAACTGCTCCTTTAGTATTAGTAGACGAGACCATTTTCAAGGTGAGGTTTTAGACTATTTTGCATTTTGCTGATGTATGCACCGCCTTATTGGATGTGCAAAAACTAATTTTTTTTATTTATTTTTTCAGTTTCGTGAAAACTTTCAATGTGATTATCTAGTGATGCGAGTTTGGGTTGGTATATGGACAGCTCTTATTGCAATCACTGTAGTGGCATTTGAAGGATCGGTATTAGTGAAGTTTTTCTCTAGATTTGTGCAAGAAATTTTTGCTACCATCATTGCCTTGTTGTTCATTGTTGATGCTCTTACAAAGCTGTATTCGGTGGGCACACTTTTTTTATGATATAAATCTTCTGTTCAATCTAAATTTTTTAATATTCTTATTAAAACTTAATTTCTTATCTTTTGATGAATTTTTAACTAAACTGTTATGACTTTTGCAAGTTGGTTTGGCAGAATTTTTAAATGAAAAAAAATTAACTAATTTTATATTAGCAGAGGTCACATTCTCCCTAATCTTCCTTAAATTTTTGTTTCTGCCTAAAATTCCTATAATTGTACGTAAATTTTTTGCTAATCCCTAAAAAAATTTAAACGCTGAAAATTCCTGATATAAATCCAGAGGAGTAAATATTTTCTGAAATTTTAATTATTAAAATTTAAATTGACCAACATAAGTTTATGTTTTGCTAAAAAGTTTGACTTTGTTTTTTTAAATTGGCAGTTTTTTTACTGGTATTGATACAAGTTTTGGAAAGAATATGTTTGTGCCAAGAGCTTCTGACATCTTTTAAAGAAATATCCCTAAATTTTTAGAATTATCCCTAAACTTTTGGAATTATACCTAAAATTCCTACCTAATTTGTTTAGAAAAACTCACTGCATTCCCTGTATTACAATCTTTGTTTGAATACCTGCTAAAATTTGATTGAATTAGTTTTTAATTGATACTAGATTATTTAAAATATATATTTTGACAGTAGTATAAAAGTACAAGTTGGGCCTTGCCCTACATGTACCTACTTGCATTGAAACTATTTTTACATGCAAGTTTAATAATATTCAAGTATTTAATTAACAGTTCAGGCTTAATTCTAATGTGCAAGTATGACCTTTGTTTTCTATACTTTTTTGTGTGTTTGAATTGTTCACTTCTGTACTAAGAATGAAACATTATGTTTATGGTGTATTTCTTTTTGAATATTTTTTACTAACTCTAAATCATGTTTGCAGATTTTTGTGGAAAACCCTCTTCTTTCAACATATTGTAACGATACAATTTTTCAAAATACCGGTATGAATTCTACTTCAACACCGGAAATTATTGTGCCACATCCAAATACAGCTCTATTATCAGCAATTCTTATGATTGGCACATTTTATATTGCCTTCTTTCTCCGGCACTTCAGGAATAGCAAATTTCTTGGTAGAAGTGTAAGTTCTTGTCTATGTTAAAAGAATGCTTTTTGTGGTAGTTTATGCATTGTAAAGACATTTAAGTCCCATTGTGATGCTTAATTTTAGAATTGTGTATGTGTGTTAAAATAGGCTTTATTCTTGAGGAAATTGAAGTGCCACACTTGCATTACTAATTTTTACTCAAGCACAAATGTTTTAATGCTAGTTTTAAATAAAAAGTTGTTTGATAAAGTATAATTGTAACTTGTTAAACTGTTTATTATTAATTCAAAATCTACCATAACACTGATTATCTCCACTTTTAGACCCCTCTCATTTATTAGCCTCATTAAAGGTTGCAATAACCCAAAATGGTAAACAATGCTTCTCATTTCTTTTTATTACATGCTTGAAGAACATAACTATGTTTAAATACAAAATTCTGCTGATCCCTCTTATTTACTAGTCTCATCAACATTTGCAACAATCCAAAATGGTAAACAATGTTTCACATTTCTTTTTATCTCATGCATGCTTTCCTTTGCATACACGGGCACAAGAATTTTCTTCTTCATTATTCGAGACTACAAAGGGCTAGCTAATATAATTTTTACTTTGGTTAAACAGGAAATTCAGTATTTTGCACATGTATAATAGTTGCATAAAATTGTAATAAAAACTACATTATGAAATATGTGATTATTAATAATTCATAATGGTATTAAAATTTTTTTTAATTGCAGGCCAGAAGAGCACTAGGAGATTTTGGTGTACCAATAGCATTAGTGCTTATGGTCCTTAGTGATTATCTTATACCAAACACATACACCCAGGTATAGTAGCTTTTTTTAAGACTGATTTTATACTTTCATATGATGCCATACCTACAAACATTGACCAAAACCCTGCCTGTAGAAATGTTTAATGCCCACAATTGATTTGATGGTGGTATAGAGAGATTTTTCTTTGTAAAATAATCAATTTGATAAAAAAAAAGTGTTCCTAATTCAAAGAAACATAAACTTAGTAATAAGATGTTAACAGATAGCACTTTTAACTTTCCTTATTTAAACAGTTTTCTACTCCCCCCCCCCCCCCCCTCCTTTCCTTCTTATTTTGTAAATTTTCAAGTAGCAATCATGAAATTTCCCTAGTTGGGAAGTAAACAAAAAGCTTACATTTATACTAAAAGTGACTAATTTTATGAACGAAGGTTTTCATGTTTGCTGTGATGTACAGTCCGCAAATTATTTTTTTTTAAATCGGAGCTTTGGCTATATCTTTTATTCTAATTGATGAAATAACAAAAGTCAAGTGCCGTTGTAAACTGTGGAAGGTCTTTATTAATTGTATATAATTTTTTTATCATGAGGGGTCATCGACATATTAAAACTAAACCAAACTTTAAAAAGTTCAATGGCAATCCCTTAATATAACATATTTAAATTTAGAATCCAAAAAAACATCTTAATACCAAATTTCCCAATGAGTGATTAGTAATTTAAATGGTGTCAAAAAAAATGATAAATTAATGTTAAAAAGAAAATTTGTTTTTTTGGCCATAAATTCTTATATAGTTAATATATTTTAGCAATTTTTATTTCAAAGGATAGTTTAAGGCAAAAAAAAATTACATGCTACTTTTGTGTTAAGCAGTTTTTTAATAATTAAATAAGCAAGTTTTGAAATTTTTTAATTAGAAACTTGTATATTTTTTTTTTTTTTTTTGCTTCCATTAGAATTATTATGGTCAAAAACGCCTCCAGAATTTTTTTTCATTCGATTTTAACTTTTGGCTCTCGATATTTTAGCAAAAATGTAAAAAAGCTCACTTTAAGTGACCACGTAATAGATTACATCTTGAAGCATGCAAAATGTTCGATTCTTCCCCGCAATAGAGAAATTTGCCCTCAAAATCATCCAAAACATTTTTGCTCGTAAGTTAAGTGTTTCTCAACATAATGAACTGAGTTTTGGTATTTAAGGTAAACGAGGTATTTTAAATTGAATTAAAACGTAAAATAGCAGTTTTGAAATTTTTAAAGATAAGAGTTCAATTTACTTAGTATACAACCCCTAAGAAAAAAATTTTTGCATCAGACATATAGAAAATCGTAAACAAAACATTTTGGTGGAAACCGCAAGATTCTACAATAATTAGAACCAAAGATATAGCCTTCTTTCGGATTTTTTGTGTGTGTACTGTACATCCAATGCTATTCAATAACTAAACAAACTTTTATGGTATTCAAAGTACAGGGAAAGATACATTTCTTCAAATTTTACAATCAACCAGACAGTGCATTTAATTTTTTAAACACTTAAAGATTTAAACATTCATACATTACTTATAAAATTTTCACAAACTCTGTTTACGATGTACCATTTGATAACTATCTATATACTGCTATTTTTCTTTTGTACAGAAACTATCTGTTCCGGAAGGATTTTCTCCCAGCATCGACAGGCTCTGGGTAGTTACTCCTTTTCCAGTTTCCATAATGGATGTTGCCATTGCCTTTGTGGGTGGCCTTTTGGTTTTCATTCTGGTGTTTATGGAAACACAGATATGCGAGTAAGTATAAACTATTTACAGGATTCTACATCAATTAGTTTGGCAAAAGGAGTGGTTTATTATCCCTAGTTATGCACCACAGTGTAAAACTACATAGAATTTTTAAAGTGGTGAAACACACAAAGCTTAAGTTTTTCACAAATGTTATTGCCTTTTTTTATCTACAAATCATCTATTAGATGATCAGTTCTTGGCATATGTTTGCAAGTGTGTTTACATCAATCAAACCAAATGCAGTGCTCATGCATGATTTCAATTCACAAATAGGAGTTGAAGGCAGCGTTCACCACTAAATTTTAGAAACAGGTTATATGTCTTACGTTGAAGCTTTTTGCGGACAGTAGATTTAGGCTAAATGAACAAATATATATTTTCAATTATTATCAATTGAACAATAAAAAGCATTTTTGAAAACTGAGAAGAAAAACCATTGAATTTTTATTTTTTTATTTTAATAAAACTACAATTGGTATTGATTATTGTTTTTTCAAATAATTAAGAAATAGCTTTTAGTATTATGTAAATCAAAGCTTAAACAATCAGTAAATCTTTTGTTATAATGTGAAAATATGTTAATTGACACAACTTCCAATAAAGGTATTTAAACCATACCCCCAAATTCCCTCCATTTTAGTCGAAATCAATTGTGAGACGTTGATGATCAAAATTGTTTAGTTTCTTTTTAGATAGAGTATGTTGCAGTATTGTTGCTGCCTTGTATAAAATTTCTAAAAAAATTTGCTTTTCTCTTTGGGCATCAAAAACCAATAATAAGAAATGTGTAATGTTTCCATTTGAATGTTATTTTGTAATTCTTGTAAAAATTGCTTTTTTGCATAAGGAAAAAAATTGACTATACCTGTATTTGTCCAAGCTTAGCAATTTTTTTTTTATGTTACTTTGGGCCCCTAAGATTACATATAATTTTCAAATTTATTTGAAAAAGTCTAAAAATTTTCTACTGCTCATTGGAATGTATTTTAATGCAGTTAATAAGAATGAGTTTTTAAGATGTAAAATAAAAATTAAGGAACACTATAAACCAATTAAATCTTTCATTATTATTTTTAAACATATTTTCTATGTTTAATGCATGTCTCGTTGGAAATATTTTGATAAAAATGTCATGATAAGAAATCATAATTTATGCTTGACACCATTCAATTACAATACATCTAAAAAAGAGTCTGGCTTAACCAGGAAAAGAGAAGCAAGAAATTTCAATATTGATACACAAGATTTATATATCTAGTGTTTCTCCTTCTTATAGTAAAATAATTGTATTCAGTACGACCAAAGTTCAGCAAATATATTCAGTTCCAACTGTGATCTTACTCTGGTGAGTTAGTGGTTAATAACTTGCAGCGTTAATTTTGAACAAAACTCATAATTCGAAATATTTTACTTTTGCTTTAGCAGTACTTAAAATTATGCATTATTTTATGGGGTGGGTTTGAATTTTTGATTCAGCACTTGACGTAAAACTATGGGATTTAAAGTGTGATAGGGATGTAGTTTAAATCTTAAGTCGCTTTTACTGCATGCGAAAAGTACAGGGTTCAAATCCTGGGTTAGACATGGATGTTCATTGTGTTAAACTGTAGGTCCCAGCCTGATTAGCTGTTATTGCGCAAAAAAGTAGGTCGTTGATGTCATGATGCAATCTGACATTTCCTACTATTTGGCATGAGGGGTTAAAGCACAGCAACTATTACACATCCCCCCAAGTAAAGCTGAGTTAGTCAACCAATTAAAAGATGAGACGGAGGTCAGAAGGTCTGGAGGAATCTGAGATCGGAGTAAAAGGGAGACGTTTTTCCGGGGGAGAAGGGAGAAGACTGGTTTTGGAAACTACAAGAGTTCTTAAGAGAGAGAGAGAGATAATGACCTGCTGCCCATTGCTTACCCCTGAAAATTATAGTGAGTTGATTACCTTTCTTCCTCTATCCTCAGCCAGTTTCAGTTTAAGTAACTTTAACAATGTCTGAATTTAATAGCAAATTTTAGTAATTATTGAATTTTACCGATTTGGAGAATTTTTACTTTCTATCTTATTTTATTTTTAATACTTGGATGCATGACAGTAAGCTAATGTTGCTGTCATTTGAGGAATATATCTGTACATTTATAGTGTATGTGAATAAACAGGTAGATTGATTTGCCATACTGGTTATTTGGTTGAATATTTAAAATATTAAGTAATTTATAACTTTGGTTTTTCTGGTGTTGGTAATTAGTATACTAACATCTTACGGCTCAATGCTTTGTACCAAATTACGCTAAAGATCACGTCAGTCATGACAATGCATTGTCTCAATGCCGATGACAATGCATTCCATCAAGTTTTGAGGGCGAAAAAAAAAAGTTAATCCATGAGACAGATTCGATGTTTCTTTCGTAGTGTTCAAACACTATGGAAACACGATTCGACTTCAAATCACTTAATTAAGTTGCAATTGTACATAAAAATTCTCAAACCATAGTTTGCATTGTAATTAACAATGTATTTTAATAAATTTTGGGGCTGTCACTAAAAGGTTGCTTTTACACACGCTTCTACTGATGCTTCAATTAACCAATTTACGGTCATCCAATTGAGTTGAAAATTTTTGCAGATATACTCAATGTCGATGAGAATGCATTCAATCAAGCTTTGAGGTTAAAAAATAATTAGTCCATTGCAAGGTATTGTTTTCCATCGTGGTGGTTAAACATAATGAAAATTCCATTTTGAATTATGGTGCCGTGCTGACGATTGTAAAATAATATTTTTCTCCCATTCTCAGGCTGATTATCAGCAAGAAGAAACTGAAGAAAGGCTCTGGCTTCCACATCAACATGTTCATGGTTGGCTGCATGGCTATGATAAGCGGATTCATTGGAGGGCCATGGCAGTGTGCGGCCACTGTCAGATCCATCACCCACACATCCAGCCTGATCGTCTGGTCGAAGACTCATGCCCCGGGAGAGACGCCGCATGTTGTAGAGGTCAAAGAGCAGAGGATGACTTCTTTTCTGGTCTCTCTGTTAGTAGGTGGGTGACTTAGTCCTAGATTGATTTCGATTATTGTAGTATCTTTTTGGGCTTATATTTATGTAGATTGTATATGAGAGCCTGAGAAGCATAGGGGTCCAAGTGACTTTTCTTAACTTTTGAGAAAGTACACTTTAAAGTTTTTTATTTATATTAAATTTGTATGGAAATTATTTGCTGTTCAAATACTAACCACTGGAATGAAGGTATGAGTTTTCATAGAATTAAATATAAATAAGAAACTTTAAAGTGCATTTTCTCAAAAATTAAGAAAAGTCACTTATACCCCTTTGCTTTTCAGTCCCTCATATATAATTTAGATAACTCGTTCCAAACTACTGAAATGACTTTTGTGGCAAAGGTTTATTGAGAATGAACTGAAATGTCAATTTAGTGCAGATATTGTCGTAATAAGTTTATTATGAGGTGGAAATAAACTATTAAAGTGTTTGTAATAATAAACTTTAGATTCCCTTTCAAAAATACATTACAGAGTTTGGGAACCTATGTTTTTATATTAAATTTTTTCAAAGTAATACTTTAATCATTTTAGGATTTATCCTTGCAAAATTTCCCATTTGGTTCAACATTTTTATAGTGTGTCTATTTGATCTAAATACAATAAGGGATGGTCATAAAGAAACTTTGCCAATGTATGGACCTCTAGTAGTCATTCCATTTAACAGATCAAGATGAGATTGCAGGTATAGTTATTAAGAGGTATGAGCTCGAGATTCTGTGAACAGCAACAAAATGGTTTTTACGGTTATAGGTACAGAAACTCGAAATTTTCGAATGGCTACGCCCATTTTTTCCTGTCTCAAAATTCTCAGCGCATGCGAAAATCATAAAGAGCGTTGGAACGGTGTTGTATCACAAGAAATAGATGCGTTATGCACACACAAAAGAGTGGCGTTCTGCGATTGGAGTTTTGCCTCTGTCGTGCATATTTCCTCCGTGATCCCAAAGCTTTTTTGTGTGCATGCATAACTCGTTCGTTTTTTGAGACACACATATTGTTCCAATGCTTTTTATGGTTTTCGAATGCAATGGGAAAAAGTGGCCATTGCTATTCGAAAAATTTTGATTTTCTGTACCTATAACCGTGAGCGTCACAGAATCTCGAGCTCATACCTCTGAATAACTATACCTGAAATCTCATCTCGATCTGTCAAACAGAATGACCACTAGAGGTCCATATATCGCAAAGTTTCTTTATGACCACTCTGTACTAAAAGTTCCATACTCTCCTTGCTGGTTTTCAGGTGTTGAAAATATGCTAAAATGACAGTTGTATACAAATTGCTGCTTCCATTGAATTACAATAGTGCTCAAATGGAAGATAATTAAGCCCTATTTTAACCCTAATTAACCATCACCTGATTGCTGCAAAACTGATAAAAAAAACGTCAAATTTGACGAGTTTTGATTTTTTTCCCCTCTACTTTTGCAATTACGGAGCTTTCATACTCAACAAATAATTTGCGCAATCGATATAAAACTTTTCAGGTAGTTTTCAACTTTTTATAGATATTTTGTGTGTTGCATCTATGTTGAAAAATGCAAACAAAAAATGACAAATTAAGTTAACATTAAGTTGTTTTAAGTGAAACTCTATGTCTCATACTAGGAGTGTGTGTGATTAGTTTAAGTTACTTAGGTTAAGTTAGACAATCACCTTTACTCATTCAACTATTTCTCATTGAAGGTCTTTTTTTACCCTCTTAGGTATATTATTACACAGATAGTATGAGGTTAATTTGTCTTTATAGTTATTAATTTTCAAAGGGTTAGTTATTTTCATAAGTAATTCATGCATAAAGTAATAAGTAAATACTTGTGTAATATAATGTTTATTATCTTTTTATTCCCCAAGTCTCTAAAACACTAACGGTTTTAGCATTAAGGAAGTAGAAAAACAAAGCTGCTTATGGAAAGTTAGAAATATATTTTAACCTGCTCTTCTCATTAGAGCTGAAAGTCTAGGCTTCTTTCTTCAAATATTATGTCATCAACAAATTTATTTTTACCTATTCCTTGGTATCATCAAATATTTGAGAATTGAAGTCATTCTCTTCAGCAACCACATACGTTAATTGTGTTGCAGTTGAACTATCAGTTACAAGGTAACAATATATATTCCATGGTTTGTACGTTTTAAAAAAAACCTTGGAAAAGTGCTTGAAAAAAAAAACTTTCATTTTCAAGTGCTTGAAAACCTTGGAATTTTTAAAAAATGTGTTTAAAGTGCTTGAATTTCATTTTATTTTCTAAAAATATAGTCTCTTAAAAAATTGTGGTTAACAAAATTAGCAAAATCCTTCGAATTTAGTTAAGGCAATCAGCGACCAGGAAACAACGAGAACATATGAGATTGTGTCATTCTTCAAAAAAAAAAAAAAAAAGAGAGAGAGAGAGACAAAGCAAAAGCGCGATATAACAAGGGGTTACTGTATTGCTTCTAATAAACTCGGAAGCTTTTTTTTTTCTTCTACAGTAACCTTAAAAAATATTTTTGTTAAAACCTAAAAAAAACATTTTTTGTATTTACTCGATTTGAACATACACCGTTTACCGAAAAAAAATTTAGAATTTTTTTAATGTATATTTGTGTTGTTATCTCATTCTTAAAAAGTGCTTGAAAGTCCTTGAATTTTTTTCTTCTTCATGTGTACGAACCTTGATAATAGTTCATATTGAAATGGACATTAACTTAGTATGTTAATAAGTAACTTAGGATGTGCCGATTGTTGTTTTCCATATTTCCTATGCATTTTTGTAAATCCTATAGTATACACTTCTATGTTATTGCTTCATCTAATAAGGTCAATTATCCATGTTGACAGTCTAATAAGCTTTCAACTGTTATTTCAGGCGTTTCAATAGTGATGTCTCCCCTCTTGCGTCAAGTGCCTCTTGCTGCCCTGTTTGGAGTGTTTTTGTACATGGGCATATCATCTCTGAGCGGCATTCATTTGTACGAGCGCTTCCTTCTGATTTTCATGCCCTCCAAGCACCACCCAGATTTCAACTTTGTTCGTAAGGTAAGCTCTTATGTAGGGTAATTCTGCTTTTGGTCCTGGTAAATTATGTAAAGGGTCTGATAAAGACAAATATAAATTGGATATAAATAATTACAAAATGGATATAATAAATACAATAAAAATATAAATTAAGACAATCAAATTATTTTTTTTCAAAGCACCTTTGTGAAAAAAAATTTTACTTCCTTCGAAAAGTTGTACTTGGATCTCTTTGTCCCATGAATATGAATATTTAGACTATATTTAATCATCTGCCAATCTACTTAAATTAATAATGCTATTGCAGTTTTAATTTTTCATTTTCCACTGTACCTTTAATTAGTACTCAACAATCATAACATGGGATTACAAAATGTTCCTTTTTTTGTGTGTTTCATCCATCGTTGGTACAGTAAAAGCCCGATTATCCGGAATCGCCGGGAAATTAGGATTTCCGGATAACCGAATTTTCCGGTTAATTGAATGTCGACGTTTTTTCGCCAAATTTAAACGGCAAATAACGCTATTGATGGCATCTAACATTAAAATCGTCACAACCGGAATATTTAAAAAATATTCTACTTGGCTTTTTTAGTTAAAATAATGTTATATTTTACCCTTATAATCGGCAATAAATTGAAATATGTTACCAAAATTTAATCATGTTCATATAAAAAATTCCTTAAAAAAAAAATAATAGAAGATTAAGCATTGTAAAATATGTAAAAAAAAAATAATAGAAGATTAAGCATTGTAAAATATGTAAAAAAAAATAATAGAAGATTAAGCATTGTAAAATATGTAAAAAAAAAAATTAAAAAATAGAGAGGTCTCTTGATTGTAACGATTCTAACCGAACCTATATTTTAGGGTTACTGGGCGGACAAAGTGGACTATCGCTATTTCAGTTCCGGATGGGAAGTTTTCTTGTGTGCGTTTTCACGGTCAGATTCCGAGAATTCTAGAAAAGTAGCTTTTGTATTTGGAAACACCGGTGATTCCATTGTCTTCCGCCCTCCCCACACACAACCTACTTTGTTCCCTAAAGAAAAATATGCTCGGGAAGACTACCTTCGTATTCAAAGATCGACTATTTTGTCGTATAGAAAAAAGGAATACAAGAATTGTAATGCAAATCGCCACGGAATTCCGGATAATTTACGGACTATTAAGAATGATTGTCTTATGAATTTGATTGTCTGGTTGTCGGCTAACCTAAAAATAAATATTATTAAAATAAAATTACAGCAAAACAGATTTATTTTTTAATAGATTGCAAAACACGTTAATAGTATACAATAAAATATAACTCATGCTTTTTGTACACAAATAAAGAAAAATAAACATTTTCCGTTGTGTGTACAAAATGGTTGACTAGCTTACAAATCGAAACTTTGATTGGGATTATAGGGGAAAATGCATTTAAATGAATGCAATTAGGTTTTATTCTGATTGATCGGGAGAAACTGATATAATGTGATAAAAGAATAAAATGTTTAGAATAGTTGAATTCTGCCGAATTGCACATTATCCGAATGCGCTTGAAAATTTACAAATTGAATCGCGGGTATAAATGAATTATGGATGCATCTATACTATATGGAATAGAATGTTATCCGTTATACATGATTTTAAATTTTGTGAAATGCATGTTTCCATTTGTAGATCTAGCCTACAAACCAAATGATTAATTTTATCCGGATTTTAGTCAAACAATTAACAAATTTTGAATTTCCTTATTACTCTTTGCCGGATGGGGTTGAGAACATAATTTAAGGTGGAAAATCATCTTTCTTTGTTATAATTACAATAAAAGTAGTCCATAGATTTATAGATTCCGCACATACAAATTACACATATTCCGGAAACGAATATACATTTTTATGCAATAAACGATGCAAGATTAAATAGATGCAAAAGGTGAAGTTTTTTTTTTTTTATTAGAATTCCGGATAAACCAAATTATCTACTGGAGAATGTTTTCCCGATTCTGTGGATATGGAATTTCGATTACGAAACTCTCTTTCTTATACAATTGAAACAAGCTAAATTTGTTTATAGATTCGGCAAATAACCACAGTATATTTATTTTTCCGGATATATTCCGGAAAAACATTTCCCATTAAGAATATTAAAGTTTTTGCTGAGAATTCACAGTTGTTTGAATAAGAACTTCGGCATTCTGGATAAACCGGAATAAAAAAAAATCACTTTTTATAGTAATATATTCATTTCTAATCAGTGCAAATTCAGCTATTTCGCCATTAAAAATTGAAAACCATCAAAATAAAGAGAAAAAACATTCAACTTCGAAATCTCAAAAAAAAAAAAAAAAAAAAAAATTGGCGACTAATCGCCGTTTTTCGGCAAAATAATGCAATTTTTATCGCCAAACTTGATTTTCAAAAAATTCCGGTTGATTGAGCTTTCCGGTTGATTGAAAGCTGGATAATCGGGCTTTTACTGTACTTACAAATTATTTCATTGAAGTCATTTGCATTGAATTTGTAGGAGTCTAACTACAGGATAATCTATACTTCTAAAGACATCTCTATTGTTATTTGACACTTTAATATATGATGTTAAAAGATTAATTTAAAAAAAAGCAATCTTCAAGAGGAATTTTTTAAGCCCTTTAAAATCCTCCAAAAAGTGTTTACTTAAGTTTATAAACTTGCGGTTGTTAATACCAACTGGATTGTGTCTTTAAACAAAAGATCTATTGCAGCAAATTTAAATTTGTTTTGCAAAAATATATTAAATGGAAAAATTGTGCTAATTTTGAACTCTTAATATAAGAGGATGATTGTCTTGACTACAGCACGCGAGTGATATCTTATGCATTTGGTAATACTGACCTGAGCACGATTTCTTTAGGTACGAACTAGCAAAATGCATCTGTACACCCTCATTCAAGTTTTCTGTATTGGTGTTCTCTGGGTGATCAAGATGTTTGCCACTATTGCATTTCCATTCGGCCTCCTGTCCATGATTCTCGTTCATTCGCAAATCAAACGGCTTTTTACCAAAGAAGAAGTGCAAGCGGTAAGTTAGGTTTTTTTATGTTATGTAATAACAAGTTTGTGCGACTCCGTTTACTGTTTATAACAATATGAAATATTAATACTGTTATGAACTTTTCCGCTGAGGCAATGATGGCACAGTTTTTACGGTATAAAAATATGTATTCTCTCTTCAGAAAACTCACAAAATTTATTCAAAGACAACGGTCACTCTCAAGCTTCAACACAAGTTTCAGCAAAAACAACTTCGAATGCAGCGATTATACAAACTCACTCCAATAGGTAAACAAAGCGATAAGCTTTCATCGAAGTCCGAAGTCAATCTGAAAACTTTCCCGATCCCCGGTCTTTATATACTTGGCGCGAGAGAACATTCGCGAAATTTCCAGCCAATTCGTCGATAAAGAAACATCTGGAAATTTCTTGATTGCTTCAGGTGTTGCCACCTTTTTATAATCTGTATAATCGCTGTTAATAAATAAAATAAGATAAAATAAATTACAATAGAATTTTAAAATAATACGTCACTATTTACACTATATACAGACAATTTATGCAACAATACTATTTGTAATGGGAAGACATTGTGATTATCTTTTCTTGACTATAAGATTCTATTGCATTAGGAAGAAAAAGATGCCTACATTTTCACATCTAAGAACATATTGGTTACCTTAATGACAAGAATAATTCAATATCCATTAATCAATATTGACCCCCCCTGGCTTGGCAAGTTAAGATGTCATCCTCGTGATCATAAGGTAGCAGATTAGATTCTGCCTTGTTGCATCACCAGTGTGTACAATAATGGAGGCTGATGCACATTAAATCTCTCGCAATCTCAATCAGGGTTCCCACAGTCATTGAAAGTCATTTAAAGAGTTTTCTCGTATTTTCGAACTCCTTTTCAAGGCCTTGAAGTGCTTGAAAATGATTTGAGGTCCTTAAAAGTCCTTAATTTTTGCCTATGTTGTGTGTTCAATTGCTAAATTTATAAAAATACAACTTGGACTTGCTATTCCCGATGACCGCCACTTATCCCCACCGACATATTTGTATTACACATTCACCAACTTGTTACTTTTTTGGTAGAATATACTTTATTAAAAATTTATCTATAGACATGATGCCTGAAAACAAATTTTCAATGTTCCTTAAAAACATTATTTAGGTGCTTAAAATTCATTGATTTTCATTCTGCGATTTGAGTGGTAACCCTGACAATTGTTGTTGGGGATCCTCTTGTTGGTGTTGAAAAGAAAAGTTTTAAAACTCAGGTGTCGTTGCCAAAAATTTAACTGAATTCTGATGCAAAATTATTCCAGTCGCATATTAATAGCTCTAATCTTTCGTGAGAGTTGCATAGGTTCAATATTCACATAAGTTTTAATTGGCATTCAATGAAGAGAACTAGCCTAAGTTTCATTACATCAAATATTTAAAAGCACATGGTACATTAAAAGAGAATGACGTTCTTTTGAAACCATAACATATAAATAAGAAATATTGCCAACATTTGTTTGGAAAGTTACTCTCAAAATGTCTTTAATCATTCAATTTATCATACTAAATACACTCGAACTCTGTTAACTCGAAGTTCCATTGAACATTCATTTTTCAGTAATGATCAAAAAACGGTTCTAACAATTTTGATCAAAATTGTGGTGGTAATAACCTTTTAAGGTACTCTAAACATCACCTCCTAAATGTTCATAGAAATCTGATAATGACGTAAAAAGAAGAAAAATGGATGTCTTTATTACAAAGTTCTTTTTCCTTGATCATCTTCCATCAACAACCGGTTTTCTCATCTCCCCTGTTTCACTTACAAAAAGGATAATGCAATATTTATTGAAAAACATATTGCCCATTTTGGTAATTTTTTTAATAATATAATACTTATTGCCAGTCTGGCCATTTTTTAAATAGTGTAAACGGTAAATTACACCAATCCATGAAAAATTTAAATGCAGTAACCAATTTTAAGTGTATTTGGAAAGTTACGCGATATTCCACGCTCCTGGTTATATTTACTTTTCTGCTACAAAATTGCTATTCTTAATGAATTGCTGACATCTTTATTGACTTCTCCATTGTTTTATCTTGAAAAATGTCTTGCAGTTGGATGAAGAGGGGGAAGGCGAGATTGAAGATGACGATGAGCCAGATTTTTACGAACAAATTGTAGCATAAGCGAATCTCTCACAATCTGCAATCAATGGGAATCTATTTAGAAAGAACTTTTTAATACATTTGTGTTTATATTTTTGATCCCTGTGCTATTTTTACTCTTGTAATGTAGTCCTATTTAGTTTTTTTTGATTTTTTCCTTACCCTATCAGTGTATAGCAAAACAAAAGAGTGTATTTAGGCATTTGTTGCTGTATTTAGTTGATATTTAGCTATACACATGAGCAGTTGGAACACTTATACATGTTCCTGTGATAGGGTTATGTGTTTTTAGACATTTATAGCACTTGTGTTTTTTCTTGTTGTATAACAAAGACTAACACATTTTTCAGTATCTTTATTTTGACTAAAAGAACTAACTTATCTGTGTGTCCTTGAAAACGTTCCTACGGAAATAACCTTCCACAAGCATTGTATGCCTTAATTATTTCTGTATTTGGTGAAGTGGGAAAACGACCAAAAGAATGATTTTAAGTTACATTAATTGATGAATTTTGAAATGTATTAACTTATTTATAATTCATATAGAAATAAGATGCTTGAGTAATAATTTTTTTTTTCTGTATATTGTTAAAGTAATAGGCCAGTGGTCAAAATGTTGAATTTAACTGGCAATGTTCATTATTGCTAAATAATTACATTTATAATATCAATAATGAACAGAATGTAAAAGAAGGGATCCATTAATTAATTTCTAGTAATTAATCAATTGTTAAAATTATCATTTGGTCCTTTGTTTACTTTTACCAATGTCCTGATTTATTGTTTGTCAAGTTTTAGATTAAACAAAAAAAAATGGCATATGAAATCCACAAATGTCTTCATAATAATTAAAAAATTTGTTCTGAGCGTAACGTTTTTAAAATTGAAGAGCTTACTTTCAAAAATTAACTCGTTAATTGACATTTCTTTTAAAAACATGCTTTTTTCTTTCTGTAAATAACTTTACTAATTTTCATTTTATATATGAATACTTTTTGTTACTAAATTTATTCATGTGATTGCTATTTTTATAACCCAATATGATTAAAATAATTTCAAAATTATGTTGTATATTTTACATTATATCCATTCCAAAATTAACATGTAAAATATATCATTTATATTTTGCTAACATTCACAATTTTTTTTTAATTTTATTTGATGAAAATTTATAGTGTTTAATAGTATTATATATAGTTTATATAGTTTTTAAATGTTAGTCTTCCATTTTTCAGTTCATTAATTATTTCTATAAGATTTTTTATTGACTCTTTTAGTCTCCAAAGATTTAAAATTACATATTGAAATTCAATAAACCCCTTTTTAATCTTTAAGTAAATGTATTCTGAAAAAAGCAAAAGCAGTATAAACTTTTCAGTATACTGCATTTTAAAACTATTTATACAGTGCATTATTAAAGCTCTTCACTATTTTTTTATAATTTTTTTTATTGTATTGCAAGGCGGCATTTCTTTAAAAGTTGATATGGAAATTTTTAATTAATGTAAATAATATCTTATCTGCATTCTTTTTCATAAGAAATAAATATTTCTCCTTGTGTTTACTTCCTTGTATATTGTGTGGTATTTTACCAAAGAAGGAATCTCTTAACTCAAATTTTAAGTATTTTTTTTTCTAATTTCATCAAAAATCTTTAGTGAAATTTAAAGTTTATTTAAATCAATAGCATAATGTTTGGCATACTCCGTTTATTTTCGGGGCTTATTTATATATGGTGTATTAATCATTTATTACTGTAGGTGCTTAAATTCAATCTATCAATCTATACAACTAAATTTAAAATATTTTAATTTAATGATTATATAATATTTTAACCTTTGCATTAGATACAATTTTTATTAAATATTTTTAATATTTGTAGAATAAATATTAGATTATCTTATGCATACAAATCAAAACTTTGTATTTTTCTAAAAGATGGTTTTGTAACAAATAATACCATGAAAACTAGATTTGTTTCTACTTACAGAAATGTTTGTTATGAAATGTATATTTTTGACATTTCATCTATTATAATGCTGGGACCACTGACTCTGCTATTTGACATGAAATGTTAAGTTTTTTTTTTTTTTTTAATGCAGATTTTGTTATAGTGTTTTTTTGTGTGTGTGTTTCAAAAAAAAGATTTATTTTATATTTTATGATTATCCCTGTATTATTTTTGTTATGTTTTCTGAGTTGTTTCTCTTTTTGCATATTTACTTTTTTGTGACATTCCATATTATATCTTTGCATGGTATTTAATTTATTTCATCTTTCACTTGGGTTATTTTTCCGTGCCTATTGCTGAGAAAAAAATTGTTTTTACATATCTTCTTAAGAATTAACTGCACTTTTTCTAAATTCATATACTTTTTCTTATTCCTGACTTTGTATGATGAGAGCATTTGTTTTAATTATGCAAGGCATTAGTTTTTCATTATTAAAATAGACAATTGCTAAAGTGAACATGCTGAATGGTCAATATATATTCTCTATTTACATAAATATGAATATTTGATGCTTATTGCTTAAAAGTCCAACAAGTGGCAAGAATGTTTTTATTCTGGAAAACATTGAATTGTTTAAACTACAATTTTTATTAAATATTATCCTTTTATTCCACTTTCAATAAAGGCTTTTTTCAATCATTAGGTACCATATATATATATTATACTTTTTAAATATATTTCCACCTATATTTCTATTCTTAATATATTTCTTTTTAATAAAATCATTGATGTTTTTATAATTTTTAAAGAACCGGTAATCTGAAATTATATCTAAATTTATTCTAGATAGCATTTCAAAATGTTAGAATTGCTTTTTTTAGTGAAATTTTTTTATCAAATTAATTGAAATGAAATTGCCAATTACTTTGACGGGGTTCAAACAAGTATTTATGGCATTTACTTTTTATCTTCAAAGGTCCTTTAAATATTAATTTATCAAAACTTTATTTTTCAAATAGTTTTAAACACTTTTTTTTTTTTTTTATTCAATTTAAGCTAATTATGCATTTCCTATTTTTTTAAACTTCCCTTTGAAGTTTTGAATTATCTAAAAAAAACTTCTTGTTGAAAACTTTTTTCTGAGAAATTTGATACTAGTTACGTTTTCACATACGTGCTTGTTTTTAATCAAGAAAGATGGAATTTTGGGACATACTTTTTATTTTTAATAAAAGTTGCTTCCTTTTCCATTTTTATGACTATGAACCCTGTTGCTTGAGATCATGTCATAGTCTAATTTTTTCTTAGAATGGTGTTATTACTTTTAGCTTTCTAGTCTAGCTCTGTACCTCAGGAAAAAGCTTATCAAGTCTAATATACTTTACCTTTGGGGTATAGAATTTTTTCTTTTCCATAACATAAAATTTACATGAATGTATTATGTTTGGAATCAATCCTTTATGCTCATTAATATTTTCTATTTCGATAATCATTTGTATTTCTATAACGGCATAGTGTAATCTTTTATCTAACAAGGAAAGTTCTCTTAAGCAAGCTTAAATTTTTCATCATGTGGTTCACTTAATAATCAGAATTTAAACAAGGAATCAACTAATACTTTATATTTAAATAACATATTTAAATTATTCAAATACAATTTGACCTTTAAATCATTATATTAAATTTAAATAAAAAAATTTTATATTTCTTATACAAATTTTGAAGTATCTTATTTCTTGAATTACATTATAAATATAACTTCATAGTCCACTTTACCCAGTTAGTGTTGGATCTTAAGTACCATTTTTTTTTTTTTTTTAAGGAAATGTTTAGTTTATTTTTTGTTTGTTTTCTTTTACTGTCTGTGATAAGCCAGTTCCCAGTGGTAATCCCATGAAATACAAAAATTTTATTTTGAAGTATTAAAAAAAATTAGTATATTTTTACAAAAAATTTTATGTATACAAATTATTTTACTGTCATTTTACTCTGTCACAATCTGTGTGTTGAATAAGCTGGATTATCCACCTATATTCAGCATAATGTAAATGTGCACATTATAGTTTTTAATGTCTTTTTCAGCATGTGCTGTTGTCTATCCTTCATACAGGTGCATTGAAATGATTGAGGCTGACTTAATGTGTGCTGTATAGCAATCGTTTGGGTAGACTTGACACCTATTAGTTTTTGTATTATCTTAATTAACTTCTTAAGTTGTTTGTACCTTAAATTTGGCTAAAAAAATATCCTCAATAGTTAGTAACTGTGGTTCTTATGTATGATTTCGCCAAGCCTACATCGGACATTTTGATGGCTGAAAACCCCATCCAAATAACTAATTATCCACCTTTGTAAAATCGACTTCTCATAAATTTGGCTAAATATGAAGCTAAGTGATTTTGTACAGTATCAAAGTTTTTTATTTTGCCCATTTGCTTGAATCTCGCAGAACCTTTTTGCCACAGTCTGAAAAAAAATGGTTGACGGACTGATACTTAAATACCGAGTTCCTTATTTTCTCATTCAAAATGGGAGTAGAATATAGTTTGGGAAATGTTCTATCATCCTTATGTAAAGTATTCTTACTCTGTAAACCTTTAAGAGACTATACATAAAGATACTGTCATTGAGGCTGCCCCAATCATTTTCATTTATCCTGTATATCAGCTTTTTGCAACTGTGCCTTCATGCTGTTGATGTGTAATATAATGCATTTACTTGCTACACCGCTATATTTGTCTTAAGCTATACTAATTGAAAATTGTGAGATCTGATTGTAAAGCAAATGCCCATTTCTGCATTATAGAATATTGTAACTGTATTTTGGTTATAAATAAACCTGTGATATTGTTACTTTAACCTGCGTCATGGATATTTATTTTAGCATTCTGTAACTTGGGTCAAATTGTAGGAAGAAACTTTTTTTGTCATATTGCTGATCAACACGTGGAGTAACATGACAGTCAATAACTTTTTATAGATTTTGCAGTGCATTCTGTAAAATCCTTATAAATTTTTGGATAGTCCTTAAAGATATCTGGAAAGTATATTGGAATGCATTTCATCAGCTATAAATATATGCTTAAAATTCATCAAAAAATTGAGATTGATCAATAAAATATTTTATGCTCTTGGTTGCTGCAAAAAAAATTTTAAGAGGCACAATTCAGTACATGTGCTGAAATTAAAAACCACATTATGTTTTCTTTAAAAAAGATACTATGGATTTTTGCTGACATACAAATTGTGGCATCGCAATTGCTTGTCTGTGTCATATGAATTTCGTTAAGCGAATCCAAAAGAGATTAAGCTATGTTATTTTTTTAAGGTTTAAAATTAGGTAGAAGGTAGCAGAAGATAAGAGTACCCTGAAATTAAAATTTGGAAATGTCTTGGACCATAACAGTTATTTTGACTAAGCAAATTGCTTGTTTCACCCAGGTAGGCAAACATTTTTAGGTCATACAGACAACAACTCATTTTTAATATGTACCTTTTACACCAGAGTACCATAAAAACTTATATAGTAGTATTCTTGATGTGTCAATGCTTATCAGAGGTAGGTACTCGATAAAGTTCATTCAGTGGAAAAATCGAGCGCTGTTATTTGAAACACCCCTCAACTATAATCACAATTGAAATCCAGCAACTTGCCTGATTTTGTAAAAGATAGTGCTAGCTATTCTAGATTTTTAAAGATTCAACAACTTTATTTTAATAACATTCTAAATGACTCTTGCACTCAAAACGAGATGGTTTCTTAAAAGCAGCTTTTGGTTTTTATTTCGATCTTATGAATTATTTCTGGACAATGTTTTTTACTCCCTATATACAAATAAAACCAAATTTTAAAAATTATTTCCTAATTTAGAGGCGAAGACATCTGCTTCTGACAAATAGTTTATATACAATTACCTACTTAATTTTTTATTTTGTTACATGTAAACTTTGGAACTATATGTGTCGACTTGGCCTATCAATGTTCCCCTCAATGGACAATTCCCGCATTTTTTTTATTTAATTCTAAATATTTTGAAAAGGCCATAAACAGAAAAATGTCTGCCCAATGCTCGAATTGAATGCGACATCAAGACTTCACAATGATCTTGGCTTGAAATGCTGCAGCGGAAACCAGTTTCTCGCAAATCGCGCTAACCTGTATGGTATGGGATATGGCAATGGTCTACCAATGCCAACTATATGGCAGAAACCTCACGATAACTATAGAATTGGAAGGAAGCTTTGACGTCACAGATTTTGTTGAGTGTTTTGTTTGGACTGGTTTCAGCTCGGTTTTGGTGTATTTTCTTTTCTTAATATTTAAATAACTAATTTTTTTAAAGAAATTTTGTTTAAATATTTGGAATCGGAAAGAAATTCTTCATAAATATAAACTAATTTCGCTCGTTTTTAAAATTTGTGGGAATTGTACATTCCTGTTGTACTTTAAGCTACAACAAATAAATGTATTACTATTTTAAAGACATAGTTGTCTGTTTTAAGTAATTCCCTTCACTATTTGTTGTCAAATCAAACTTAAATGTTAAAAAAAAATTCTATTAGGTACTCTATAATAGATGTATTGTACATGATGTGTGGTTTATCACCAAACCCAAGCTATGCCAAGACAAATCGAGTTTCATTACATCTCTCAGCAATAGGGTACATTATCGACTTCCAAAAAAAGTTAATTCTTCTAAGCAATCTTAATGTGCAAGGCTGTGCAAAGGCTCAGATGTCAACATATAAAACCAGAAGCAAAGAGGAAGTTTCTCAACAAAGTTCCAAAACAAGTTGTATAAAAATTAGCAGTTAATGTTCATACAAAAACACATTTTTCACAAGAATTCCTTTTTCTTATTTGAATAAATCTGAGTGGCTTTTTTTCTTTTTTTTTTAATTGTAGCCTTACTATTGCAGTTTAATTAAAGCTTCAATTGTTTTATAGCACACAGCAATGTGAAAGGCTCTTTGAAAAGAAAAAGAAACTAAAAATCTTCATCTCTAACCTTGAATTTTTATTAAAAACTTCAAACTTGTTTTATTCCTTGGACAATTTCAGAGTTAAATGTTTCAGTCAAAATCCAAGTTTCATATTGAACTTCATAGAGTTTAAAAAGAGAAGTCATTTAGTTTAAATGCTAGGATCAGTGCTAGAAGTGTGGGTAGACAAGTCCCTCCACTTTTCAAGAAAATACCCATGTGTCCCTCCACTTCTAAAAACACTGAAATCCATCCCCCCATTTTTAAAAACTCTCAATCTGTCTAAAAACTACTAAAGAAAAATAACATTAATGAGAAGTGATTTAAAAGTTTTCAAATTAAAAAAATAAATAAACTATGATGTATATATGTCTATCAAACTGTTATAGAAATGTATTATACTACTTTATATAAAGAAGTATTTTTATTGACAAATACTGTTGCTATTGGTCAACTTTTAACTTTAAAAGAACTTTCTTTCAAGTTAAATTTCTATTCTTGTTTCATAAAAAGACAAGCTATTTTTTTAATTCTCCTTTAATTTCATGAAAATATGCACATTTGGAAGCACTGTTTAAATCTATATAACCAGTTATGTATATAATGTTGAATTAATACTTCATTTTATTTCTTACTTCCAAGTAAAAAAACTAAGTCACAGAATATTCATTAAAATAACAATAAATTTTGAATCTTTGTTCAAAATTAGTGTTAAGAAGTATAAATTAAATTATTTCTCTACTAGTTATAATTTCGTATCTTATAATAAAAATATTAACATTTGTCGTTGGGAGGGGGGGGGGGGGGAACGCACCTGTCACCACCAACTTTTAAGCATTCCCCTACTTTTCTTTTCCCACTTCCACCACTGGCTAGGATTGAGTTTAATTATATTAAATTATTTCAAGTATTATACAAAATATGAGAATTACATGATCATAAGTGAAACATAAATGTTAAATGATACATTTTTTAATCAATTAGAGAGATGGGATACTGTTTCACTTTAAAGAATGTCAATTCACATGAAACAATTCATCACAACACTGTTATAGAGCATCAAAAACTTATTTTTAAAACAAACAAATAATGATTTATTGATTACAAAAAAAAAAATTGTCCTTGAAATATAGCATTATCCTGAGGACTGGTTAATATTGGATCTCCGTGAACTGAGTAAGAAATATAAAATTTATAATATTTGACATATTGTTAAAAAAATATTTTATTAAAGTGAAATGATAAATATTGAATGGGGAAAATGGAAATTTAAAGAAAACCATATGTTAATGAATGAAATCATTAAATATTAGCTGGAAAAGGTGAATATGAAAAGATACGAGAAATGATATTCTGGAATTGGGGGGCTATGGCCCTCAACTTATGTTTTCGCAAAGGTAAAAGTCTCCATGTTTGGCCACTGAAGTCTTTAGTGAAATTTGTTTTGTCTTGGAAAATATTTCTTTAAAAAAAAGTAAGGTAATAAAAATTCCGATACTTCTTTATAATTTTTTTTGTTTTATGATAATTTGTGCTCAAAATAAGAATTTTAAGAACTTGCTAAGCTAGCACTCTAAATTTCAGCTACACCAGTAATTACTATAATAAATGGACTCAACCTCTTGTTTATTTCAAATGGTTTTTAATAGAATCGATAAACATTGTGGATGATATGTAAATATCATCAACAATTTCTCTCTTGCACACATGAAATACATATTTAAAAGATTGTTATGTTGAGAATTTATTTTCATTGTTTTTATGATTAGATGTTATACATATCGACCTAGAAACAACATCTTTGACTAAATCCTTGAATATTTTTTACCACAAAAAACTAAATATTCTGATAAATTTTAATTGGCATTCAGTGAATAGGGAAAAAATTACCAAAGCTATCATAACATTAAGTAGGTACTGAGAACTTAACATAAAAATTCTTCTATTGACTCAACAGTATCTAGTGAACCACAATGTTCTTTTTCCATTCTGCTCTCTTCTTTGCCAGGTTGATTTGTATACTCAATGACCTTTTTTAATGAACAATAATCAGGCCAGGACCTACAGCTCAACGTGGATCCAAACCACAACGAACATCCACGCCTAACCCAAGCCCAAGACCAGAGCGTTAACTACAAAGCCATCAGGTGGGTCTTTCTTTGCCAGGACATTCTTGTTGCCAACATTCTTGTCAATACAATCCCCCACCTTAGTCTTGGCCTGTTTATGTTTCCATTGGTTTGTAATTGACGACTCTAGGTGTTAATGATGAGGAATCCATTCAGCAGATGAGTGCAGCAAATTTAATGCAATTAAAAATTTTTACTTGATTATATCTGTCTCTCCATATATCCTCTATATCACATAAATAATTAGTATAATGAATTTTTTTTTTTTGCAGTATACCACATGACAAAAAAAAAGTGCAAAAATCAAAAAAATCTATGAGTTGCTTTCAAAATATCTAAATATATTCATTATGACAAATCGAATAATAATTTAATATGCTAGTGAGAATGTAATTTTTTTTGTTGGTATATATGTATTACAGTATGAATTATAAATGTTTTTTTAATAAAGATATGCTTTAACATCAATTTATATACTCATTGCAGTATGGTAAATTTTTTTTAATCAATTAGTCATCTGTTCAAAACATTGGAATACAGACTAATATGTGTTACCAAATGTGCTCATCACACTTGTAATAAAATTTTCTGATAAATTCCGATCTTTATTTTCAACTACTATCGAAAATCTTAAAACACATATCCCACAGTATTAACCTTAACATATTTGATAAAAGACAAAATTGGGACAAATTTTGGGTAAAAGCAGAAAATTTCCATTTTGCTCGTTTTTGTTAATCAAAACAAGTAGCTGTAGATTAAAATCTTGTGATATTTGGTAACAGATCGGAACTAAAATAAAACAGCTGAACACTAATTGGGATTGCTTTTAAACTTTTGAGATTGATATTACAAAATTAAAATGTAAATATATTCATCCTCTTAATAAATTTAAGGAAATATATAAAAAATCGTCAAAAAATTCCATTCCAAAATTTCATGTCTTTTCTCTCTTTTTGTTTGGGATGTTTTGATTTGTGCTGCTGGATTCTTGCTGTATTTTTGACTTATTTACATCGGCACAATTTGCTTTACTTAAATAGAAGCAGCATATTTAGTACTCAACTCTATATTATTGTTATGCCACTTTCCTAATCCTTTTCCTTTTAAATTTTGGAGCAAGGGGCGGTCTGTCTAACATGTGTTTGCATCATTTACCAATCATACGAAGTTTTAAAAAATTATTTTAGAATATTCGTATTCTTTTAGCTTACATTTCAAAATTTGTTGTCCAGGAAGTATGAAAGTTTATTGCGTCGCACTTAAGTATACATTTCGTTTCCGTTTCTTAGATTGCGCATTTATTCTTTTTTGACGTAATTGAGCAATAATTTGGAATTAATAAAAATTATCCATCTATAAAACTTTTACTGCGTACCCTTGTTTGAGTGGTTCAAATTTTAGTTTATCACTGCTGCTGGTTTTACTCTACAATGCCACAAATTTCAGTTTTATTATTTTGGGTCATGTGACAATGACTGGAAAGTAAAAATGCCTGACAGCAAAAATTCTCTCGAGAACGCTAATCAGTCAAAAATTGAAGCAGGCTCGTCCCAGGACAGATCCAGCGATAGCTCAGGTCCATCAACATCCCACCAAGAACCAGAAGTAATTCCTTTAAAGAAAGAACCTTTATTCAGTTATGGAGAACTAATCATCTTAGGATGCAACGGAAGTTTGCCTCAAGGTGAAAAAGGAAGACGTCGCAGCAAATTCGTCCTCAGTCGCCGACCAGTTTCAAATGGCGTCAGAAAATCTCAGCACTATGTTGTTCAAACCCCCCAGTCATCAAAAGCTATCCTGGATTCAACACAGCACTGTATATCCTACACACTATCCCGCGACCAAGCTGTGATAGTTGAATACATGCCTGATGACGACACTGACATGTTCCAAATTGGGCGGTCATCAGAAAATCCCATCGACTTCGTCGTCATGGATACGGTGCCTGGGGACAAAGTTTCCGAGGGGAAGCTGACAGAAAGCACAATATCCCGATTTGCTTGTCGACTTCTTGTTCAAAGAAGCGCTAACTTCACCGCCAGAGTCTATGCAGCAGGTTTCGATTCATCGAGAAACATATTTCTGGGTGAGAAAGCAACAACTTGGCAACAGAATGGAGAGATTGATGGTTTGACAACCAATGGTATCTTAATAATGCACCCAAAAGACGAATTCTACAACGATAGAACTCCCAGCAAAGGTCGGAGTCAGCCAGGGGTTTGGCGGGAAGTTTCTGTAAACGGCGGAGTGTATACCCTTCGTGAAAGCCGATCAGCTCCTCAGAAAGGACTAAAGCTCAACGATGATGCTAACAGTCTTTTCGATGGAACGCTAATTGATCTCTGTGGAGCAACATTACTCTGGCGTTCTGCCGATGGACTGAGTACTTCCCCAACAAAACGTCTACTGGAACAAAAGATTGATGAATTAAACGCTGGTCGTCCTCAATGTCCTGTTGGATTGAACACTCTGGTGATTTCTCGAAAATCAACCATGTCTGCGAACGACAAGCAACCCTATGTTTACCTCAATTGTGGTCATGTCCAAGGTCTCCATGAGTGGGGACAGGACAAAGAGACTAATGTTCGTACTTGCCCAATGTGCCTCAAGGTTGGCCCTATCGTGAAACTGATGATGGGCATTGAACCATCGTTTTACGTGGACATTGGACCGCCCAACTTTGCCTTCAATCCCTGTGGTCATATGGCCACAGAAAAGACTGTTAAGTACTGGTCATCTGTTCCGATTCCTCATGGTACCAGTGGGTTCCATGCTGTTTGTCCATTTTGTGCCACACCACTGGTTGGATCTCCGGGTTATGCTAAATTAATCTTCCAAGATAATGTAGATTGAGCATAATTTAGCTGCAAAGTATTGTATGAAGGAAAAGGTACACAAGATAAACAAAATTGTAGTGCTCGCTTGAGATTTGATTACTTTCCTGCCTTTATATTTAACCTTAATTAGGATGCATTTGATCTCTTCTGCCTTTTCCTTAAATTGGTTTCTTAGAAGTCTCCCATCATAGACTGTGAATGAAATAAATCAAATATTTAAATTTTGCTAACTTTGATATTCTTATACTGGTATCAAGTGCACTAGCAATTTGTTAGTTTTAAAGAAAGTCAGAAGAATATGCTTGTGTTTAAGAGACAGTTTCAATATTTTAATTCTTCAATTTCACTCTTTAGATAGTTCCATAGCAACCAAAAGTGCTTGGTGTTTAATTCGCTAAAAAGTTGCCAAAAGATTTCATGTGCTTATCAATAGTTCATATATACTTATTTTTATGCCAATATAGATTGTTTTTCAAATGCAGTTTTATTTTACTTCTCACGATGCTTCCTTAATAATGAGAAAACCTTCAACAAAAGGCCGAGTAGCGTAGTATTAAAAATGTATCCAATAGAGTAAAAAGAAGTGTTTATAATGTTGTTCTTCAACTGTATTGTGGGCAAAATCTTACTAAATGAACTTCTGGTTCTGATATCCTTCTTTCTTGACAAGTTTCCAAGAAATTCAGAATTTTGGAGAAAAAAATTCATTATTTTTTACTAACCTATTCATTATTTTTTATTAACCTATTCATGTTTTTTTTGTTTTGTTTTTCTGAAGTGTTTTTCATTATCATTATTTTGCAGAAAAATTGAAAAGGATTAGCATTTATTTAGTTTTCCTATCTATGCAGAATGAAGTTTATTCTTCTATAAAATGTTGGAATTTGAGTTTTTTTAGTTGCATAATGTCAAATATACCATTATTTCTGCTGATATGCTAGATTTTCTATGAGCAGTGTTTAATGCCAAGCAAAAATTAACAAAATTTTATAGTGTTGACTGTAGAAAGAAAAAAAAACCCAGATATATTAAAGAAATTTTCTTGCTTAAAAAAATATTTCAGGAATGTCCTATTTTATATTTGATAAGTAATAAATATTCTCAAGAAAATGTCAGTAATTTGTTGCATATCTCACTGAAATGTAGTGTTATTCTTTTTACTTTTCTGATGCTCATGTCATAGATTAAGTAGAGGTAAATATTGGACAAGTAGCATGTTGTTTCCGTGAGTTATGCAGTTGTAATTTTTCTTGATTTAGATAAGATATTGGTGTACTCTTTCGTTAGACGGGTACCAGTCGGCGCCAAGGTTAAGTGATGGGAAATGTATCTTCAACCCTAAATATTTGCTGTTTGTTATAAGGTTACTATAGCAACTCTATCTCTGTTTATTATAGACATTATGAATGATTTGAAAGTTGTTAGTTGTGATGAGTACTCGCTGAAAGTTGGCGCTTTTTATTTGGTCCTAGTCTAACAGAAGAGTACCAATATTGGGTGTATGGAGGAAATATTCCTGTGCTTTTGAAGCTTGATAAGTCGTTCTTTTCCTAGACTCAAAGCAATCTAATTTTCCCATAACTAAACATGCAGGTGAAACTGTTATTGATCATCTTACTATAGTATTTTTCAGTTCAAATTACCTTCATGCGCATAATTACAAGAGTAGGCATTAAAAAAATTCAAGATCAAACAAAAAAAAATTGCTAAAACATGCATGACTTTGTTTCATTTGAAAAGATTATCAAACCATTTTGTTCAAGCTTTTTGAACTGTTGTTATATTTTTTGAGAACATGTATTGATCTCTTTGTGCCACTAATTAGAGCATTGCTGGATATGAAATTGTTGGTTAAATGTAACAAAGTGGGATACAACAAGGTTTTTAGTCCCTTTCCAATAATTCTCTCGATTTTCTGTGTGTAA
The DNA here is from genome assembly GCA_963978545.1 of Linyphia triangularis. Taxonomy (NCBI): domain Eukaryota; kingdom Metazoa; phylum Arthropoda; class Arachnida; order Araneae; family Linyphiidae; genus Linyphia; species Linyphia triangularis. The sequence goes on along the minus strand of OZ021723.1, from coordinate 12,576,235 downwards.
TAATTACCTCAAGTCACCCTAGAAATGCAAGAACATTTACATATAAATTTAAAATTTGGTTGATGTCCCATTGAGAGGAAAATATGCAGTGGTGAATTGATTTTGATAATTAATTTCATCTTGAATTTCCTGTAGCATTGTGCAGTATTTGTTTTTTATAATCAAATCATTAGAAGTTTTATTGTATGATGTGTTGTTCTTTCATATCGAAATTTTGGAATAAAAAGTTATTGAATCGAGTAGGGAGAGGGTACATGTGTACAATTATTCAATTTTTTTAGGTTAATTAATAATTTTTTATTTATTTGACGACTGCAAGTTCCTGAAACAAAATTTACACACTTTTTTGTAGAATTGTTTAACATACAATTATTTAAATAATTATTTAAAGCCACAAGCGTCTAACTGAAACTTTATGTCTAAAACTTTAAAACATTTTTAATACATGATTGCTTTGAAATAAGTGTGCAATTTAATATGATTAAATGTGTAGGTTTACCTTAACTAATGGCTGTTATTAGTGAAACATGTAAATGATCAAACAGAGAAGTAAAGACTTCTGTATTAATTTGTATTTTAAATAATCATGTTAGAGGTGTAATGTTTGTTTGTAGTTTTTATTTCCAAGCTAGACGTTCTTTTTTTGTTATTCCATTACTCTTTCTGTGAAATAAGCAGTGCACTTCAAAAGCTTTTTTAAATGCAGCATTTTAAAGCTTTTAAGACATTTCTTTTTTTATTACTTTTTATAATTTTTCTGTTAATTTGAGTTATACTTTCAGTTGACTTAACCTTGAATATATACATGTTCACATGTGCCCTACTGTCTTCATCTACTTTTAGTAGTCATTTTTAAAGTTCCTACATTTCTTTGAAAAGATGTTTTGTAAACTTTTGTGTCTTTGTTTGCTTCTTGCTATCATGATTTTTTTTTCTCCATTGAGGATTATATCATTAGCAGTTTTTTTAAAAAAAGATTTAAATATCCAATTTATATATTTCTATTTTAAACTTTGTTTATTTTTGTATCGTAAATTTTTTTTGTATGAATTCTTTTTCTATAGATTTACTGTAAATTAGATGTAGTTATGAGCTGCATTTTTTAGGTACTTTTATTAAATCTTCTCTAATAATTACAGAACACTTTGTCTAATTATTAATATTTTTGTTCATGTTAAGGAAGTAATTTATCTGGAACAAAAACAAAATGGCACAAATGCCTATAACATTATGCTTTAATCTTGTGTTACCTTTTTTTGCCTTTGTTATATTCATAATCCAGTTTCCAACAAATGCAGCCAACTTATAAACTAACAGATCTGCAATGATATGCAGAAGAAATAACTTGTATGTTGAGGATCTATGTTCGTATTATATAGAATCTACCAGATTTTATTTATTGCTTGCCTTTTTTAATTGCTTTTTTTTTCTTCTGAATAATTAGTTCTTTTTCTTTATATATATATATATTCTTTAATGCACATTATTTCTTAAATAATATAAAACTTTAAAGTAACAATTTAAGAAGTAGATTTTTTTAGTAATACTGAAAAGTTAAATATTCTATAGTTTAAATTCACAATCCATTCCTTAAACTTGTGTTCATAAGTAGCTACATTGTTATATATTTATATGTCTATAACTAAAAACATATAAGTAAATTGCATAATATATTTTTTAAATACATCTAGAAATACTTCAACTATCAAATGTAACCTAATAAAGTGTATATTTTTTGGAACCTTCAAATTTAAGCAATAAATTATTTCGCTGTATTTCTTTGTTGTTTCTCAAAATTCATACTCTCTAACAAAACAGTTACATGCTGGAATTTTTTGACATTATTGATGAGTCTTTGGCTTCAGGTGTACTTAACTCGAAACTGAGTTAAAGAAGCTTGCATATAGGACATTGGGTCATCACTATTATTCAAAGTTCATCAGTGTAGTAAAGTATTTAAGACTTTCAATATTAATCAGTGTATCATCAATGAAAATACAAAATGGGTTGTGGCGAACTTGTACCCTTTCGACGACATGCCTCAGCAATCCAGACAACCTTGTAAAGCGTATGCAGCTTTCGTTGCGGGCAACGGGCCTCGATCGCGAGACCATTGGATCTCGAAACAGATACTTTACCGCTGTGCAAAAGAGTACTCTAGTGCACAGAAGCTTTATCTGTTATTTGAAGTCGCCACACTTGTATTGAATCTAGTGGATATCTTCCTATCCCCTTACTCATCTTTGCAGTCTTATGTTGTGTGTTTAGCAAAAGTACTCTAGTGGCTTCTGATATCTCTTGAAAGAGATATTGTGGCTATTTACATATGCTGTTTCACTAATTAAGATACTAGCTTTAAATTGACAAAGTGATGTATTGCATTGCGATCTTTCTACAAGATGAGTTTACCGGAATTATTGTAATAGTGACATGCTATACCTCTGACATAGTAGCTCATGAGCAGGGGAGGGCAAAAAAGGACATTACCTTGGGGACCGTGAAGACAAATGGGGCCCATGGTATATGGTCTAGAATTTTTTTTAAATAAATATTACTAAAAAAAAATTTAAAGGACCTTTAGTAGCTAACATAAAAGCAAAGAAATGCTTTATGGAAGACCTCGGGTATAAGTTTTTATTGGTGCAAATCTTCTGCTCTCTCCCCTTCTCTTTTCTCCTAATTGGATTCTTGTCAACCCTTTATCTAGGTCCAGGGCTTGGAAGCATGCCTTCTTTGCCTTGGAGGAAGAATATTCATTCAAAAGAAAATTAAAATGTCCTAATATGGTGTTAACCCTTTAACACCATAGGGGCCAAGGAAAGGATATTTTAAACTGGTACAGTCTTCTCACTAGCTGTTACATGAAGCATGAAGCTCCTCAACATAAGATTTTTGTGGTGCATGAACAAGAGGTACATTAGGCAGTTAAGTTATGCAGAGTAAGTACTCTCAGACTGAGTTACGATATATATTTTTTGTATATACGTATCTTGTCAGGTACTTCGCGGTGACATATTTCCCATTGATGACAAGCCGACTAAATACACCTATATATCCAGTGGATGGTGCAAAGCAAAATGCTATTATTTGTTATCCATGTTGGGGCATTTGTAAAATTGTCACCAAAAGAACTTGCGGTACAGTCCATTTCCAATTTGGACAGATCCCAGGAGTAGAATGTTTTCAGAGCTGTGTTAGAGCGTTGTGATAAATTTGCTTGTTCTTTTGGCAATATATCACTAATAGTAAATACTATGATTTTCTGATAAATATTTTACTATTTGTGACACAGGATGCCAAATTAAATACAATTTTTTTTATAACTTTTACATTTAAATGCTATGTACCTAAACCAGTAGTTTATTGATTAAATTTTAAAATTTATCCTAAAAAAATACAGGAAGCTCCCTCCAATGCTGTTTCAATCAACGTATTAGAACGGTGTATAAGATGTTGAAACATAAATAAAATACAAGAAAAAATATCGTACTTTTCTTTGAAATTTTGCAGTTTTATGTTGTTTTTTCTTTTTGCTTGCAAACATTGAGGAGACCCGGAGGGAGATTGCATAGGTTCCTGAAAATTCTGTCAGTGGTCCTGTTCATGAGAATTGTTGTAACCAGCATAACTACTTCTGAACTATTATGTTTATTTTATATACTAATTTGTTTTTGCGATTTTTTTCATTCAAATGCAAAGGTTTTTTTTAGTTTTTTTTATCAAAAGACATATCCAATCAAGAAGACATTCCCTTCTTAAAGATAAGAACCTAACAATGTATCTATCCTAATCGTGAAGTTATACTAAACAATCTCCTATTATCAATAGGCCCCACCTGACGGCTGGTGTAGTTAGCACTTTGTCCTTGCACACCAAAGGTGCCGGGTTCGAATCTTGGAGTTAGGCATGGATGTTTGCTGTGGTTAGGAATCCACGTTAAGCAGTAGGTCCCACCCTGATTGGCCGTGTGTACAAAAATAAGCTGTTGAGCATACAAACCAACCAACCCACCATGGAATATTTGCAAGGGGGTGACAGACTAGATTTTTATCAAAATCATTAATTTTTTTAGAAATGTTAATAATTATGCATTATAAATTATACTCTTTGAGAATAGTTAAAATTCGTATATATTTTTGAAAGCCCAACTCTGTTAAAGAGAAGAAAGAAAAAAAAAAAAAATACAAAATAGTAAAAATATATATTTAACGATTTTTATATCATGCAACTAGATCTCACGGCATTCAAGAGACAGTGTTTGGAATAGAGGAACTCGAAGATGGCAAAAATACCAGCAGAGTAAAAAAAAATTATTTCTTCCAAATTTCGGATATAATGAAAAAAATCAAAATGAAACACGAAGGTTGTATTGGAATATGTTCAATTGAAAAATAATTTCAAGATAGTATATCTGATGACTTAAAAACAAAACATTTTCCTGGAATTTTGAGTACTACACAGGAAATGATTATACAATAAAAGATTATATAGAAAAGCGTCACTCAAGTATATAGCTATAAAAAAAAGACATAGGAAATGAACAAAAGACTGAATTAAAAGGGGAAAAATGCTCATTGTAACATAAAAGTATAAACGGCATATGTGCTTTTTTTTTATCTTGGAATTTACAGCTTTTCCCTCATTTTTTACAAATTTTCAAGAGCCAGGGGGTTGCAAGTACACCTATCCTTGCACCCTCCTGGGGGCGTCCATGCAACCCCCACTATCAGTCTAAATAGGCCATTTGCAGATTCCAGAGTAAATTGAAAATGAATTTATAGATTCCTGGTTTCAAATAACATCTTGAATATAAAATGACCATGAGAGGCAAATTAATCTTTCATTTCACTGGTTAGAATAAATTGTTCTAATTACAAAAATCAAATTACGCACATGGCAAATTATACAAAAGTCGGGAAGGTAACCCCTTTTGCCTTTGCACTCTGAGTCAGGGTAAAGTTGAACGGCAAATTGTATTTGGGACAAAAGGAGACAAGATACATTTTTATCAGTATTAATGTGGATCATGGATCAATATGAACAAAATCACAGGTTCAGGGTCCAGAGACTTTTAATATTTGGAAATGGGAATAGAGATGCATTTTACATCACAAAAAGTTATTGAAAGGATTAAAAAGTGTTTGTAGTAGAAAAATTCAGGTATCCCAAAATTTAAACTATAATTTTATAAATTAAATAATTTATGATATTTTTAAGGCATTTTCCCTTTAAACAAATGACATCACGTTGAACAAAAAAGAGAAGGCCACAGAAAAGAAGCAGCAAAACTACTCAACTATAAATTGCGTGTTTATTTAGTTTTGAATGCGGCATGGCATGTGTTTCCTGATATATTTGTTATAAATCTGTTTGAAATTCAAAATGACCAGAAAAAAGAGTAACGAATCGAAAGAAAGGTAATATTAGATACTTTTTTAATTTAAAAGTTTGATACTTAATTAAAATAACTTTCTAAGTTGAACCATGAAGTTATGTCAATTTTCAGCTTTTTCTGATTCTATTTAGAATTACCTAATTGAATTTTCGGTTCTCAGTGTTGGTACACATGCTTCGTGTATGGGTCTATTCCTAGTTGACGTTAAAATATCGCCAAGCCGATTTGGCGCTGTTTTGTAGGCGATACAGTTCTAAATTTGGCAATCCCATTTTTTTTATTGACGCGCTTTGGCTTCAACCTTCCTATACTACAAATCATGGAGCTGGTTCGTTTCTCAATTTTTCATATTGGAATTCCGAATTGGCGACATTCTGGCTTTGTCGCCAACTTTTCAAAAGTGCGCCAACCCATAAACGTGAACTAGGAATTTACCGCTAGTGCTACTGACAAGGAGACCTTACGGTCTCGGAAATTCAAATCGGGATGAAATTCGGCAGATTGATAGTATACCTTAAGGGTATCCACACTGTAAAGCAATAAAGCGCACTAGCCAGAAGATTCCGAGAAAACAGGCTCTAAAGTATTAGATACTAGTAGAGATTTTTGCTCTGCAGCTTGCTTGGTCAGCGTGCTTGTTTTCCGTACGGGCGATCCCGGTTCGATACCTCGTAAGGTAATATTTATTTTTTCCAATTTATAAAGTGACCGTTACAGCTAATTGAAATTTGAATTAAAGATAATACTTTATTTTTAAATATGTAATGTATTTTTAACAGAGAAAATAGAGATATAAATTAAAATTCTAATTACCACGGCAACAAAATTATTGTAGGACTTAATTTATCTATGGATTTTGACATATAGTTTTTATTTATCAATTATTTATTTATATACATACACCAGAATGACACTTATCATAAAAACATGGAAAACAAAAACTGTTTTGACATCTAGCACAATTTATAAAGGAAGATTGTTTACAGGAACAACCTTTTTGTAAAAGATTCGTTGGAAAACATACTTCATTAACATTCATGAAAATATATCTTTCAACAGAAAACTTGGAAGCATACCAGGCATACCGGATCATTTTATTAAAAATTGATGATGACAGTTAATGATAGACGATTGATTGTATTTTTATGCAGTCTTCACGGGTATTTATTTCTCTATTATTTTCAACCAGATACACGCAATTTTGCATACGCTTTATTAGATTTTTTTCCTGTCTATAAAAATAGACTTCGCAAAGTGCCTTTAGGGTTTTGAAAACTTCCGACTACCTGCTTGTGTACAATAGGACAGCATTCTTACTCTTCTATATAGAAACTGGTTCTTCATGTTTTTTGTGAAAATCACTTACTTCTCTACATCTTATAATATCTCAAAATTTATAATCACTTGTTTGTGAAAATAGTAAATAGAGTTTTAATGTACCTTCATTAAAAATACATTACGTATTTAAAAATAGAGTATTATCTTTAATTCAAATTTCAATTAGCTGGAATAGTCGCTTTATAAATTGAAAAAATAAAAATTAAAAATTTCCTCATTAAAAATACATTACATATTTAAAAATAAAGTATTTATCTTTAATTCAAATTTCAATTAGCTGTAACGGTCACTTTATAAATTGGAAAGGAAAAAAAAAAATTACCTTACGAGGTATCGAACCGGGATCGCCCGTACGGGAACCAAGCATGCTGACCACTTAGCCACCGGGCAGCTGCAGATCAAAAATCTCTACTAGTATATAAGGCGCGTGTAATACTTTAGAGCCTGTTTTCTCGGAATCTTCTGGCTAGTGCGCTTTATTGCTTTACAGTGTGGATACTCTTAAGGCAGAGTTCATCCTAGACATTTTTCGAGGGGCGGCGCGCCCTGCCTGCCCTTTTTCTATAAAAATAGCGCCCTTCTTGTCCTTTTTCTATAAAATTAGCGCCCTTCCTGCCCTTTTTCAGAAAAAATTTCATTCTGAAAGAATTCGAAAAACTTTCGTTTTCCCCCCTCCCAACAGTACGCAATATGTGGATCACCCCTACTGAAATCGGCTGTCGTGCATGCGCATTCATGTTCAAACGCGCAACGTATATATCAGGGACTGAAACCATTGAGTAGATGTCTATATAGCGTGCTTCATTAGTAGGTGGATTGAAAGGCGCCGTCTTACAATTTCCTAAGTGCACATTAGTAAACTCTGATGGCCATTTCGTACGTGTTTTGATTAAGTGTATTTCACTGGATTTTTACCATGCCTCCTTCAAAATAGTGAAGAAAGGAATTTGAAAGACTTGAATAACTTAGTTAAAGGTTTATAACTATCAAATGTTAACACTAAGAATTTAAAAAGAATATTTCCGTTTGGACACGCGTAATCGCGATGTCCTCCTGTTAAATTTAGGGAGTGTTTTTGGTAATTTGCCTGTTACCAATTAATTTCTAAACATCGATTTCATATTTAAAATTAAACATAACAGGAATGCAACCAAAATCCCAAATTATTTCCGATTTTTAAAAAAATAAAACTTCTATTATAGCTTACATAATAGCGGCATGCACGGCAAAAAAATCGCCTTTTTGACGCTAAATTTGATCCGATTTTGAAAATAATAAAATGCAATAATTTCAGGTCATAGTCCAAGTTCTTTAGTCGGAATACTCCTTGTGATATCCCACAATGAATAATGTTAATTAAATTTGGAGGAACTCTATTCTCTATCTGACAATAGCAAAACTAAGAGATGAAGTTTAAGGTTGATTCATTCAAACTTTAGAAAATTTTGAAAGAGTGAAAAGTTCTTAACACATTTTCATATACTAAAACATTCTTATCTTAATTTTACTGTATTATAAATTGATAATTTTATAAAAATTACTATTTGATGAAAATTTTACTGTGTATATTGCACTTTAATTTTAATAATTTTCTCAGTCTCATTCCATCATTGGAATTAGGACTGAAGCATTTTATCAGTATTTTGATATCTTTTAAGTTTCTGAGCGAGTTTTTGATTCACGGATTTTTGCATTATAATTTTTTTTCTCCAGAATATTGAAAATTATTTATCGTGGTAGAAAAGTATAACAATATTGAAATTGTGGCAGAAAACGCGTATTTCTGCAATTTGCCATAAAAATGCCCTCGTAAACAGGAAGTGCCCTTTTTTTGGAAAATAGCACCCTGTCCTTTTTCATTTCTAGGATGAACTCTGCTTAAGGTATACTATCAATCTGCCGAATTTCATCCCGATCTGAATTTCCGAGACCGTAAGGTCTCCTTGTGAGACTAGGTAATTGGATGATGTATTATATGATGCAATGTAAATGATGTAAGGTATGATAAGGTAAATGATGATCGAATGAAATATTAGAACGCATTATTACATTCTTCTTACATTCCAGGCAATTTCTCTGTATCAATATTGAATTAATCTCATTATTTTAGTGTTCTATTCGGAGTTTCAAAAATTTAAAAATTGGGCATTAAAATCTTTTTATACAAAAATCTAGTTCTAAACATTATTATAAAGTTTTCATTTAGTGTGCCTTAAAAATTGCTCCTGTGCATATCAAATCCAATAAAGCGAACAATGTTGTTAAAAACAAACACCCCTCTTTGACCATCATTGCTTTTTATGTTCGAGATCTGCTGTTTTATCTATGTCAGATTAACTTTGACCAGCTAGAATTTGGCTAATTTATAAGGTACTTTTTGCAGCCGTGTACCAGTTGTTGCCAAACCTAAAGGTTAAATGACGTGTAAATGTATCCCTAAACCTAAATTTTTACAGCTTATAGCAACCCTGATGTAGTAGGAATTATAAATGATTTGAAGGTTGTTGGTTTGGATAAATTAGGTCTGTAATTTGGCAGTTTTTATCTAGTACCTGGCTAATGGACCTTTTATCCACTAAGCTTGGGGCCAATATTATTCCGGTTTACGGAATTTGCTGTATTTTTCGGGTCGTTAAGGAAAAAATGCCAATTAATGATACTACTGTTTTAGGATTAAAAAAAAAAATTGTGCTTCCCTTTCCCCACTAGCTCTTCCTGTTCACGAAAGGTGAATACTTATAAGCATTCCTAATGATATTGAAGAGAAATGTAGACTGCTTCTTCCGTGGTAGCCAAAACAATCAATTCCTTGAAAATAAATAATGCATTGGGAAAATAATTTAAATTTAACTGCCCCAAGTGTTTAATTTTTCTTTCAAAAAAATCTTAAATTTTATAAACGGACTAAACTGAAAAAATGGCTTTTGCTCCCATGCTGTGTAAAAGTTCCTCCATTAACGTTTTAAAAACACTTTTTTTTTTCGAGTTCCTTGGATGTATATACATGTGACGTCACAAAACCAACTTCTAAAATCCAGGTCAAAATCTGCTAACTTCACTGAGATTTCCCTGAAAATTTGATCACAAAGAAATGTTAATAAATAAAGACTATAAAATTAACTAAGCAAATATATATTTCAGAATATCTTAAATGTGATTAGTTGGTCTGTTTTATGTATTAATTACTTGCATATAGAATTAACTGCAATGTGACGTCACAGAGTGATGCAGTTTTTCTCTTTGAAACAGAATTCCGAATTGATAAAAAAATCCAATTACATGCTGGTTTTTGGATGATTCCAGGTTGATGAATAAAGGGTTCTATAATGTGGTCCCATTTATAATCACAGGCATGGGATTGGTTGAAATTTGCCTCCAAACCAAAATAACTTTTTTTGAGATCCACACCAAGCTAGAATTTATAAGAAAATTCTTTGTGAAACACATTATAATACTTACTCTATATTTAGTACAAATGTAGTATAGTTAATTACTTTTGAGGTTGGTTTTAATTGTATTTATGAGTGTTCTGGCAAACTCCCTTATTTTTTAGGTTGGTCGAACTAAAATGTTCCACTGTCTTCGATTCTTTCAACCTCGCTGGCAGTGAAGTCCACCAAATTAAATAATACGTGCCTTTGGTTGTTGGGAAAAAATATACTAAATAATCTATGTTTAATTTTATTTCCTCTTATTTAAAATAAGCAAACAATACAATTGAAATTTTCCCAAAGCTATGTGCCCGGATCTGTCTTCTTCACATAATTTTTTGATTTGACATTGGTACCCGTAAGGCCAACAAAAAAAAATTTAAAGGTTTGTTTCCTGTAACATAGACAAAAATATCAGGGTAGGTAGGTAAGGAAAAGTTTTTTTTTTGCTAAATAATTTTAGCAAATACGCACAAATAAATACTAGCAGAGTATTAACAGGATTCCTATGGTCATTAAAAGTGCTTAATATTTTTAAGCTTGTTTTCAAGGCATTGAAAATGCTTAGAGGTACTTAAAAGTTCTTGAAAATGCTAAGAGGTCCTTAAAAGTCCTTAACTTTTGCTGATGTTGGGTGCTCATTTGCAAAATTTATAAAAATACAACTCAGACTTGTTACCCCCTCGTGACCGCCACAATATTGGAATTCTCTAACATATTGGTATTACGCATGTGCCAACTTGTAGCTTTTTTGGTAGTTTTGGAAAATTTATATATAGACATGATGCTTGAAAACAAATTTTCAAATGTCCTTAAAAAACATTATTTAGGTCCTTAAAAGTCATTGATTTTCATTCTGTGATTTGAGTGGGAACCCTGTCTGTTGTTGTTTATTATATATACAAACTTCTACAAACATTATTATATATATATAATTAAATTTTTTTTAAAAAGGAAAAAAAAACCAACACTTTAGGGTCAAAATTTTTATATTGTAATTTTAGGGTAGGTAGGGTAACAGAAAACAATTTTTTTTCCCCCTCTTAGTCCTAAGTAGAAATAAACCCCAGTTTATTTGGAGGTTCAAAACTCTTCAATTTCAACAACATTTATTGTCTTTTTGTTTCTAATTTACAAAATCTTTTACATCTGCAAAATTATTTATTATACTATATTTATAAAGCAACTTCTTCTCTTTCAGTTTTGATGTTTATAGGAAATGTGAAGCATTTTACACTGGAGGAAAAGTTCAGGTAACAATTTTCATCTTCATTAATAAACTTGTCTTTTCAGCAATTTGCAATATTTTATCAGAAACAATAACTTTTTTCCATTTATTAATGTTTAAGAATATACTGTAACATTTTTTGCATAAATGAAGCTAAGAGAACTTAAATTTTCTTTATTTATTTCGTTATTCCCAGAGGTGGCACTCTGTTTTAAATTTCTCTATTCTCGGTTTTAAATTTTATGAGCTAATTTATCTTTGGATAATTTTCTTTACATTTAGTTTTCAATCATTTGCATGAAATATGTGATTGGTGATTGTCAGTGGAATTTAAATTCTTTTCCTTCTGGATTCTCTGTGAAAGTTACATAAAAAAAACTTTTTTAAAAGTCTAGTATATACTTGCACGGCAAGTATTTCATTACCTAACACTTTGTGAGTGGGTGCTCACCCTTCATCAGTTTATTTCTTTTTCAAATATATTCAAACTTAAACCATATGTTTTATTTTTCTAGTTCACATCAAAAGGAGAAGCTATCCTAAGTATTTGTGAGGGAAGACTAAAATGTTTCCAGATAGGCGGTACAACTTCTGATGCTGTTGAACATGTAGGTCTTTGTTTTCGTATTGTTTTACAATTTGTATTGAATATTTTTTTTTATAGAGATTGTGTTTAAATTTCTATCATATTTATTTTATTGAATATGTTTGTCAATTAAGAGATTGCTTTGTTTATTGCTCCACAGATGTGTAATTGACCCAACTATTTCGGAAATTCAATGTCCGTTTGTTATTGCTGTATGTAATATTTTTTCTCTTTTTGAAAGAAAGTTTAGATAGGTTATTTTCAATATTTTAAAAGATGGTTTTGTGTTATCGACTCAATTCGCGTTATCAATTCTTTCATGCATAATCATTAGTCTATATACTTTTTAGTTAAGTCATCTGAAAAATTCAAGTAGTTTTCCTTAACTAATTTAAGTGGTTACTATGTATGAAATTTGTACAATAGAAATACAAGCTCTATTAAAAGATGTGAAAAAGTGTTGTTGCCTGGCATTTTAGACTCAGGATTTTTATTACAGTTATTAGCTCAAAAAATTAGTTAATTACTTTTTTGTATGGTAATTTTTAAACGAATGCCTTATACTTGCAACAGTTGTTGTTTGATTGTTGTTGATTTATCTGGATTTCATTGTTTTCTTGACCAGAAAGTTTTTTTGATGTGTAAAAAGCAAGTTAATTTTATTCTGAACAAATGCTTTTTAATTTCTAGTTGGACTAACAGTGAAGATTAACATTTATTTGGAAGATTTATAGAAGGATTCTTATATATGCCAGAATAGATTTTTTCCCAACTCTGAGCAGCACTAATATAATATTTATTTTAGTTTGAAGGTGAGGAAATAGCATGTTTCCTATTGGCCGAGGATGACAACACTCTTGTCACAGCAGCAAAGAATGGGATCATGAGGCTCTGGCACTTGACCACAAAGCAGTTAGAGAAAACTTGGAAGGTAACCTAAAATTCAAGTGTAAATTGATTGGTTTACTTTGCTTTAGAAATTCATTTTTCAAATTAAACAGCTGAGTTACTATCTTTCATTTCAATCATTGTAGAGTTTATACATTGTTCACTTTTTCCTTACTTCCATACGTAAAAATCTGAGTGTTTCATTGTTTGAATTGCATAATAATATCTACTTTTAAAAATAATTGTTTTGTTAAAGATAACTAAAGGGGTTTTAAGACAGAGCAGAAGTGCATGCGATGGAAAAATTCTGTAATAGCAGCGACTCTTTTTAATCGTTACTTTTTTTTCAATATTGAAAGATTTTCAGGCCATGAGAGAAATTTATCGGTTTTCTACTCTATGGATATGCACCTACACCATAAATGTGATGACAGGTATTAAAAATCTATTACAGTCAACAATTATTAGCAAAGCACGTCGTGGTTTTCAAAACGTCAAAATGTTCATTATAACACAATGTGCATAAAAATAAGGTCTGATGATTTAGATCACCAATTATGCTCATTCGATTCCAACAAGTTAAGATAAAACAGTTCTCGTAAATTCATAAAAACCTAGTTTTGATTTGATAATGCTTAAATGTTTATTAAATAAAGGGAAAATTAGTGAATCTTTAGATTTAGTCAAGGCCGAACTGGATTGAACCAGGCCGTGAGAACTAATAGTAAAGAGTGGAAACAGCAGCAGTGGACTAGTGGCGCCGCTGCATTCCAACCAAAACAGTAGCATGTGTTTTCTTTGCTTGGTCAAATACGAAAACCAATACGTTACTAAGAGGACAAAATTACTTTATTTTTAAAATGCAAAAAGAACACGGCGAATATTGCCAAACGATAATATTAACAAATGAAATAAATTTATACACAGTTCACTCGCGACAATTTATTATTCATATTTCATGCAAATATGATGTCAGAAGTCACACTACACTATCATTTATTTAAAAATTCTTTGCTTTATTTTTTATTATTACGCATCAAATATGAGACTTCAATATCTATTTTTAGAATTAAGTTGTTTATTTAAAATAAGGCATATATTTGAATTTTATTTTCATTACTCTTTATGGAAACAGAGTTTGGAATTCTTTGTCGTATTTTTAAAAAATATTAGAAATTATAAAAATTAAATTAAAAAGTCGTCGTTGGCAATTCTCGTGATTTCAGAGTTGGCAGCCGTGGATATTTTTATTTTAGCTGGTGTTCTAAAAATTTTTATCGCAGTTTTTGATTTAATTTTTTTAATTTCTAATATTTTTTGCAAATGGAATTGATGTCATTCTAATAGATTTACATTTATTGATTAATTTCATTATCATTTAAAAACAAACATGGTGAATTGTTGCGTACCACACTGTACTTCATATTCTGGAAAGAGAGCCGATGTTAAATTTCACGAATTCTCCTTGGATCCGGATCTAAGACAACGAATCTGCCTTATCGACAACGAATCTGCCTGTCAAATTTCAGTGCGATTGGATGACTGCAAGTTGGTTTATTAGTATACTGAAGATAGAAGCGTGTGTAAAAGAGACCTTTTAGTGACAGTGACACCTCCCGAAACATGATATAATGTAACTTTAACGACAACAAATCTACCTATTAAATTTCAGGGCGATTGGATGACGGCAAGATGTTTTTTTTAGTATCTGAAGATACAAGCGTAAGCAAAAGCGACCTTTTAGTGACAGTGAAATTTGATAGAATGCCTCCATAATTTGATAGAATGCATTGTCATTGACATCAAATCTATCTGCCAAATTTCAGCCCGATTGATTTACAGCAAGTGTGTTAATATCACTATATTGCAATTTCAAATCTGGTTGGATTGCAGTGCCCCCTTGTTTTGTGGGAGAAAATGGAACTAACAACTTGTTTCCTTCGCACCCATAGACTTTTGAAAATTGTCACGACCTGGAGAGTACCTTAGCGCTCGTTACAATCCAGTTCGGCCTTGATTTAGTAAAAGTGGATTTTGTAATGCATAGCGGGAAAATAGTGTTCATTAATAGGTAGTTTGCCAATGTCAAAAGTTTATTAGTAATTAATATTGAAGTTCCTGAAAGAAAGTTGTGTTTAGCTTTTAGGACGTTCTTGTTTAATGCACAAATGTAAACAAATGTTTTGATAATATAAATAAAATTGTTTTTAAAGTATCATGATGCTTTTCTCACTGTTTACGACTTTTTCTGGTGTTATAGTTCATGAACTCATATGAATAAACTTTTATCCTAATTATAAGCATTTTTGTAATAGTTAGTTTCTTGAATTGTTTCCAAGTTACTATTTATAACAGCGAGTTGCGAAAGCATAAGTGGTCTGTCATTTATCTTTTTGCTGATTTTTTTCTGATTTTAGCATGTTGTTATATAAATGCTTTACTCAGCTATGACCTTCTTTTTATCTGTTTGTTTTTATAGTCTGTTCATGTTGGAGTTGTTAGCTGTATGGCCTTTGATACCACTACTACTTTGCTGGCTACTGGAGGTTCAGATTCAACCATCAAAGTGTGGGACATTGTTCAAAAGTATTATACACACAACCTGAAAGGTGGTAAGGGTGTTTACAGGTGTGTAAATTTTGTCACATATTTAGATCAAACAAAGTGAATTGGTTAATTTTTAAAAAATTTAATTTAACTTTATAGCTGAAAACAGGTTTTTTTTTTTTTTTTTTTTTTTTTTTTTTTATGAAGGTCATTATTGTTGTATTTACTCATTAGAAATATTTAAAATAAATAAGCACTGTAATTTTGGTTACCCTTTATTTAAAAATAAATCTTACTGCTTTTTGAAACGTACGCTCTTTTATAGTTTTAAATTGACTAACATGCAATTATTTAATTAACCTATAAAAGTGCCTGAATCAATATTTGTTACTTAAAGATTTCTTTTAATGTTTCTAAATTATGTACAAAATAGGAAAGGACACTTTTGTAAATTTCAGGTTTTTAGAATACTTCATAATCAAACAAACTTTGTTTTAGGTTTTGCCTGCAATATTCAATTTCAGATTATATAAATACTGGCTATTTGCTTTAACCAAGATAAAAAAAAATATTTTTTTATAGTTTAAAATTAAAATACTAAAGATAGAAAACAATTTATGTGCTCAATAATAATTTTTAAATTTAAATTTGTTTTATATATATTTATATACATACATAATATTTTATTTTTCTTATTACAGTACTGTGTGTATCCAGAAGCTTGGATCTGAATATCACGTGTTTGGTGCCGCTGATGATTATCAGATTCACATTTGGAATTTACACTCTGGTGACCTTGTAACCAGCTTTTCTGGTCATTTCAGTACTATTACTGGACTCACATTTTTGAAAGAAAATAGTCAGATGCTGAGGTAAAGTTGTTGTTGGTTAAGTTCTTAATAAATCATCTTAATCGCTAACGATTATTGATTATTTTACATAGTAAGTCTTTACTGTCATAGATAGTATTTTCAACCTGTGCCTTAAGCCCAAGGGTATTAGTCCGAGAGGCGACTGCAATTTTTGGACCCCAACGAACATCATTCTGAATTTTTTATAGAAATTGGAGAAAAGTGAGTAGATTAGGAATCCACTGGTCTGCCGTGTCAAAAATGACCGAAACTGATCAATAATCGACTTGGAATGAGTTGAACTAATATCCAATTGCCAAATATGTCATAACTTGCCAAAAATAGAACAAACTTATTCGTCGGGCAACCCAAATCCTTTTGATTTTCAATGAGAAAAAGCGCAAACGATTTCTGATCTTTGGCTCGGAAAACTTATATCTTTTAAAAGTAAGCCAAATTGGTGACATCAGTTACATCATAAGTGACGTAATATTTTTTGCCAACTTGGCTCCATTTTAATAGATGCAAGTAGACCGTCGCCAGATATCAGAATCGTTTGCAACCTTCTTAATTGAAAATTAAGAGTGAGGGTTACCAAGTAAAAAAAAAAAATGCTCATTATTTGGCAAGTTATGGCGCATTTGGCAATTGGACTTAGTTCAACTTATTAAAAGTCGATTTTTGACCAATTTCGGCCATTTTTGCCACGGCAGACTAGTGGATTCGTAATCTACTCTTCTCTAATTTCTATAAAAAATTCAGAATGATGTTCGATGGGGTCCAAAAATTGCAGTCGCCTCTCTATCTATATTGTTTCAATAGGTCAGAAGTGTGGTCCAAAAAGTGTCCGCCTCCACTTAATGTTTGGGCGTGTGTAGGAAAGGCATTATGTGTGCATGCACTTGCTCCGCCTGCTTGTATAAAAAGAGATGTATGCTGATGTTGTTCAGTTGTATTGATGTTTTATAAAACTCAAAAAATGACAACTTTGTAATGGGCTTAGACTTAAGGCCCAGGGTAGACTGTACATTGGCCCAAGTCAATTATTTAATTTGTAATTTAAATTGTATAACGCAGGACAGAAAACCTACCAGTTTTAACCTCCTTTTTTTTTTTTTTTTATTAGAAGTGATGTATAATGACCTTCACACTTTAACATTACGAAGTACTTCTTAAATTTTTTTATTTTGTTTTAAATTTAAAAAATAATAATCAGTGTATTACTTTTATTCATATTCTTTCTGAATGTTTTTAAAAAATGTTACTATAAAGTCTTAAATTTTCTTTTGCAAAATTCTTTGTTGATAAGGAATGGACGATTCCCGCATTTTTTAAAAACGAGTTAAATTAGTACATATTTATGAAAAATTTCTTTCTGATTCCAAATTTTTAAATAAAAGTTCTTTAAAAAAATTAGTTATTTAAATATTAAGAAAAGAAAATGCCCCAAAAACCGAGCCAAAACCAGTCCGATCAAAACAGTCAACAAAATTTGTGACGTAAAGAGATCTCTGCATTTCTGTAGTTATTGTGAGGTTTCTGCCAAATAGTTATAGTTTAAAAAGTTGGCGTTGGTAGACCATTACCACATTCCGTACAGGTTGGCGTGATTTGTGAGAAACTTGCAAATCTGGTTTCCGCTGCTGCATTTCAAGCCAAGATGTTTGAGATCTCTTTATGTCATGTTTAATGCCAACAAAATGAGTCGTTTTCTCGCCAACCTCTAATAAAGTAATTTTGATCGCAAATTACAAAAAATAGAAAGCACATTGAGTAGAAATTTTTATGTTTATGGCCTTTTCGAAACATTTAGAATTAAATAAAAAAAAAAAAAAATGTTGGAATTGTCCATTCATTGTTCATGGATCTCTTAAATGTAACTACAAATATTTAGATTTAAAATCTTCTCAGAATTATATTCCCAACTGGAAAATTCAAAATAATATTGTCCTTTTTTTCATAAAATGACTTGTACAAGTACATACAAAATGTACAACTCTTTGTTCCACAAATTTTAACTGGTTCTATTTTTCATTTATCATACCAGAAAGTCCGACGGATAATGTTTAAATTTTTTTTTCTAGTAAACATTCTTGAATTTGTCCTAAACATTTGTACATAAAATTGCATATTAAAACTGTTACACAACATTTTAAATTTCTATGCATTGTAGAATTAAAACCTGAGTGAAGTATTTAAAAATGTGTAATTGGGCTTGACTGTTCTGTATAAATTATTTCTTTATAAAAATATTTTGTAGGAGTTACACTTTATTCTTTTTAGTACCTGATATACTTCTAACCTTTAATTTTAATCTACAGTTTAGGTAAATGAAATACATTTTTATTTCCTTCATGAAATTTTATTTCTTATAAAGTTATATTTAGAAATTGCAAATTTAAAATCTTATGCTTACTTTTCAATTAGTTGCAGCAGAGATAAAGTGGTTCTTCATTGGGACTTGATATCTCGAAAGCTTCTGAAGACTATTCCTGTATATGAGGCAAGGGAAATTAAAATTTGTCTTTATCTTTAACAGGGTTCCCATGGTCATTAAAAGTACTTAATAATTTTGAACTTATTTTCAAGGCCTTGAAAATGCTTAGAGGTATTTAAAAGTCCTTGAAAATGCTTAGAGGTCCTTACCTTAATTTTTGTGGATTTCGTGTGTTCAACTGCAAAATTTATAAAAATACAACTCAGACTTGCTATCCTTGTGTGATTGCCACTTATCCGCACTGTATCGGAATTCTCTGACTTATTTGTATTACGCATGTGCCAGCTTGTAACTTTTTTGGTAGAATATACTTTGTTAAAAATTTTTATATAGGCATAACGTATGAATTTTTTTTTCAAATTTCCTTAAAAACAATTATGTACTAAAAAGTCATTGATTATCATTCTGTGATTCGATTTGGAACCCTGTTTCAATACATCGTTTTATTTTTAAACAATGTGTAAAATGTAAATGCAATGTGCAATGTGTAAAATCATTTTGTGGTCCACAACTTGACAAGGTTTTTGTAACAAGTGTCGCCAACCAGACCTATTTTTTTCTTCTATCAATACTTTTAAATGAGTAAGGTCTTTTTAACACAAAAAATTAATCTAAAAACAACATAAGTAAATTATCTATCCAGTTTATGTTTATTTTTAACTTTGTTTTCATTATTTTAAAAATGTCTTTTTGCTTTTAGACTGTAGAATCCTGTATGTTAATTCCTGAGAATCTCTCTTTGCCTAATGTTGAATTGAGCAACACGGATACTTATTTTATGACTGCTGGTGACAAGGGTGAGTAATTTATAAGCTTTTAAAGTATGTATGAATGATAGGCAGAATGTCTTTTGGTTGTAATTATTATCCTGAATTGAACACACTGGAAACTCTTTTTAAAGTGTGACAGTTTTATTATTATTTTAGGGCTATTTATTTGCTTTATACTACCAGTATACAGCAGGGTGGCTGCCGAATCTGGAATTCAGGGAAATGTCAGGGAATTTCACTCTTCTGGAAAAATCATTGAATTTCGTAAAATTACACTTTAATCAGGGAATTTTGAAATTTTTGAGTTTCCCTTCTCGCATGCTCCGAGCGGATATCTATCTCGGCTCGTATTACGTGAAGTGGAGGCTGTGACGTCATCGCGTTGAATACAGTTTTTTCCCCTTCCCATGTACTTTTTAAGTCTGTCTAAAAGGCCCTCAATATCTGGCTACTTGGTCGATTTGGGAGTATGATGATTCCGAACTTTTTCTACTCTCAGCAACTAAGCCACACCTTCGATGTCCCGCCTACAACCGCCTGTTGATGTTGTGCTTTTTCTTTTTTTTATTATCTGGAATTCTCATTATTATGCCTGGAACAATTATTTATGTATGATTTCTGTTAGATTTCTGGTGATCCTATTACTTAGCAGTGTGGCCTCCATCCAGCGCCTTATTGTTAAAATCTTATAACTTCAATCTGACTGCATCCTTTACAGACATGATTATTTTCTTCTTGTCTTGCATTTTTTGTCAACACAATATATTGAAAACCTAATTATTTACGTATTATTTATGTAAGCTTTTTAGTTATCGTATAGCTTAGAAGCACTGCCATCTGAAGCCTTATTGTTGAAAGAAAATTGCGGTAGATAATATTTTTACTGTACAAAATTTTATTTCTATACATCTATGAGTAATTAATTTTTATAAGAATCTGTTAATTTCAGGCCTTTTCTTTCATACATAAATATGTTGTTTATCTTTAATCGACTTCAAAGGACATAATTTTTCATGAAATATATGTGTTAGATAAACAGTTTATTTAACTTACTTGTTAATGTACCCGTCTTCATACTTTTTCCCTACCTGTGCTGTGACTGCCTGCCTACTTTTCAAACTATTGTTTACCTTTTGCTTCAGCTAAAGTTTTAAGTTGAGATGTATGGTTCCTTCTTTGAAAGTTTAATAATATTTGTGTTGGGTTTTTCTGAATTTTGATTGCCTGATATTTTTCCAGGCATGCATTCTTTGTATTATGCAAATTTATTTGTTTTATAAAAAAAAGTTTCTTGCGAAACTGGGCAAATGGTTTCTGACTGTCAGTGAGGTAGTAGTGTTGATTATGTTATAAATAAACTTTTAAGATTTTTACTTCAAACCCTTGTCCTCAGTTTATTTTTCACAGCATTTATTTTATCAGACAAATGAAAGTATAATCTCTATTTTTAAATCTTATGAGATTATATTAATTTGTACCTATTGAAATTTGTGATAGAATAGCAAAATGTTGATTATTTAAGTTTTATGCTCATGCATGCCCAAGTTCAGTAAATATTTAGGACAGTGTTTTAAATTTATGCTATGAACAGGAAACGGCTTGTGACATATATTAAAGAATATAGCATATTTTATTAGTGTTATTTTTGAAATTAAAAGAAAAGTATTGTACTGGTTTTGCTTTGCATTGAAGTTAGCAAGTATGGCTGTAGTTGGAGAATTTTGTGTTTTTTAATTAATATTTTCCATTCTTTTTCATGCTCTAGCTCTAAAGATGCTTGTTTTGATTTTTACTGTAAATTTATTTTGGCACAATTATACTTTGACTATTTAAAATTAAATGTACTTATTAAATTTTTGTATTTTTAAATTCTCCATTATTTTGTTTTTTGAATTATAGCGCACATCAGGGAATTTTTTTATAAATCTTCTGGAAATGTCAGGGAGTTTTGTTTCTCAAATTCTGTAGCCACCCTGTGTAATACATTATATTTCCATATCTTATTATGTCATTACTTCCTTATCAATTGAAAAGTATTCATACTTGTATATCTTCTTAGTACTTTTTCTATATAAATCCTCACAAGGGATCCATCAGCTCTAAGTTAGTAATTTAATTTCTCAACATTTATGCAATTTCCCAAACTAATGCTTGTCAACATTTTGATTGAAGTTTATAATATCTTTTAAAAAAAATCATCTTTGTTATGTTGATTTGTTTTTATTTTTCAATTATTTTTAAATAACAAAATCATTTTTACAAAGTTAATGGGAAAAAAAAAAAAAAAAAAATCAATATGCATCATGGTAGCAATAGCTATCGGAAAAGTTAAATTAATAATTTGAAATACGCAATGAAAACCAATTGCAGGAATGATAAAATTCTGATATTTGTCAAAAACGTTATACAAATGACTATTGCATTATGTAGTTCTAGATTAGGAACTTAAAGTAACAGAGATTAATGATATAAATTTCATTTAAATAATATATATATATATATATTTACATTTTAGGAATTTTGAGGATTTTGAGTGCACAAACTGGGAAATGTATATATCATCAGACTGACTCTACCGTAGTTCTTCCTGAAGGTTCTAATTATGAAGGTCCTTTAATTGTCCAAGCTATTTACATTCCAGCATTAGAAGCTATTGCAGTTGTTACCTTTGAGCACAACATCATACTGTACAGTTTAAACAACTTAACCATAAAAGATCAGGTATCCATATCCTTACTACTGCAGGTCTTGAGTTAAATAAAATTGAATCATAAATTGATTTAGTTTAGTAATGTTTAATTAATTTGAAACTTTTTTTTATAGTTATTCGTGGTATCAAATATGCATTTTATTCAGAATTCACCTTTCATTTATGCACAGGACATTCATCAGTTAGAGTTATTACACTCTTATAACATTAAACTAACAATAATATGTGTCATATTGACCCTAAAATTTTGGTTTCTCCTTAAATTCCTACAGTTGTACTTAAAATTTTTACTAAGTTGTGAAAAAAATTAAAAACCTAGTCCTGTTTTTTCCTTTAGTGTGGTTACACAGGAAAGAGGATAGTACGGCATTGAAGGAGTTGGGTACTTTGATAGACAATATTTGTAATTCATGTTGTTGCGCATGAAAATCATGTGCTTACTTACAAAATCTTACAATCATGGTATTTGCATACATTTAGAATCCCTCAAAACTTCTGATGATGATTTTTACTACTGCTTACTCTAATGTGATGGATGCTGTCTCTAATATTTACATTAATGTATCTCGGATACACTAATGTGCAGCTGATGTAATGACCACTATCACCGAGATTTGTGTTGGAATAATGAAATTAGATTTATGTTGAATATTATATAATAATAGTTCATTTAAATAGGTCTTTTTTATTTGCGATTGTTAATTTTCACCAATGCTTTTTGGGACACGGAATTAGTTTATTACTACTTGATACTCATCTATACATGCCCCTGTACAAGTAACTTTAAAAATTTTCCTACAATTATAAAATTTTATCCTGATGGTCTTAGACTTGAGTATTCTCTCGAAGAAATTCCAGCTTGAAATAGTAAATACTGGTTTAGGTGATATAGTTATATTTTAACATTAAACAGAGTGGCCACAGAACTGGGAAAACCTGGAAATCAAGGAAATGTCAGGGAGCTTTTTAAAATTTCATGAAAATCAGGGAAATTTTGTATTGTTTAAGGCACGTTTATCTATATTTTGGCGCATTTACATGGAGAGTAAGCTATTAGAAGTGAATGTTACTGAATAATTTAAACTTTTCATTACCAGCAAAACTATTTTTTTTTTTTAAATTGCATATTATCTCTTTAGAATACATGTTCTATTTGGGGTGTTTAGACATCTGGAAAACCTTAGAAAATTTGGGAAATTTGGAAAAAAGTTTGCCTTAAAATCAGGGAATTTTTTAAAAATCTGTCAGGGAAATCAGGGAACTTTTTTTCCTGGATTTTGTGTTCACCCTGTTAAATATAGATATATTTTTTTAAAATTATCTTTGAAATTTAAAATTAAAAAGCAAGTGAATATTCATTATTCAACTGCTCATTGTCTTCATTACAACTTGTTTTTATTAAAAAGGTATGACAGAATGATAACGTAGAAAATAATTTTGGAAATAAAATTAATATTTAAAATTCAAGTATTAATTTTATATACAAAATTATTTTCTATGTTATCATTCTGTCATACCTAAAAACTTGGAACTATTATTTCCAGTGACATTTTCCTTTTCAGTTTGTTGGATATAATGATGATGTACTAAGCATAAAATTTGTGGGTCCAAGTGATGATCAGATAGCTGTTGCCACAAACAGTTCACAAATAAAAGTATTTCGCCTACCTACCTTCAGCTGCCAACTTTTGAAAGGACACAGCGACATTGTTTTAACTGTTGATTCCTTTCCGAAACATAAACAGATTCTAGTCAGTGGGTCCAAGGTAAAGTATTGCCAAAATTTGTGTATTTCAAAATTTTGTTGCAAAATTTATAGATATATTTACAATATGTTTTATTATATAATATCTTTATCTAGTTGGTTTGCTTAAAAAAAAAATGTAAATTGGTGGTTTTTCTGACCAATTTGGGTTTAGTTTATCATGAAATCAATGCTCACCCAATTCTCTGTTGCATACTTTACAGAATATGTCTGTCATTTTTAAATCCTTTACATTAACTTTGATTTTGTGTCTGTCGATGGGCAAATTTGCGGACATCTAATTAACCCTCTTGCCGTCATCCAATTGGGCTGAAACTTGGCAGATAGATTTGTGGACAATGCATTCTCTCAAATTTTGGGGACTTTTACTATCACTAAAAGGTTACTTTTACAGAATGTTAATAAACCAACTTGCCGTCATCCACAATCGCGTAAAATAGCATTGAACTGACCATTGTTGAAACTTTCCTGTTGCCAATTTTTTTAATAAATAAATAATAAAATCACTTTAATCAGAATAAATAAAAAATATTATGATCTGAGTAATAAATTCATGTTCATTTTAAAAAATAAATTTTCAAACGTAGTTTGCAGCACATTTTGCTGATAGAAATGTTTTTGATATTTAAAATTAGATGCAAACACCAAGCACACACTGTTTACAGAATCGGTACTGTGTTACTGAATATAAAAATTGGCTATGCGTATAAAGGATTTATATTAAAATCTTTGTTTTTATGGGTTTTATTATTTAAATAACCAACTTTAGTTTATATATTTTCTTTGATATAATTCAGATCTAGATGTGTTATTTTTGCCTTGTTAAATTACATTGATTTCTCTTA
Source organism: Linyphia triangularis (assembly GCA_963978545.1). NCBI lineage: Eukaryota > Metazoa > Arthropoda > Arachnida > Araneae > Linyphiidae > Linyphia > Linyphia triangularis. The sequence continues at coordinate 12,551,384 of OZ021723.1, read as the reverse complement.
TATAGTTGGTTTAACATATCTGCCATCTTAGTAATGGCCCAATGTATTTTACAAATTAAGCTTACCTTTCCTTCTTGAAACTGTTATTTACTGTCACTCAAACCAATCAAGTATCTGTATCGCATAATAATATCTGTTTCACACAGTTTCATAAAAATCACTTCAGAACTTTCACATCTGGTTAGGAACTTTTTGCGAAAACTTATGTTCTGTATTTTTTATACCAACCTAATTTTTTTTTTTGTTAATTAAGCATGTTTTATTACATCTTGCGGAATGACATTTTTTGCGTTAGCCAATATTTGAAATGCTATTTTTGTGTTTAAAAAGACATAATTTTCTCCTTAAAAATTTCAATGTTGGCCATGAAATTAAATTTAAATACCTATGTTAATGTGATTTAACTAAACAATGTGTCTTCTTCCAGGACAATAATGTGAAGATATGGGATATCGATTCCGATTCTGCCAGTATTAAAAGTATGTACACAGGCTATGGGCATACAGACTCTGTTACTGCTGTATGCTGTTGCAGGTAAGATGCTTCGTTTTAGTTAACATATGTATTTATTTTCAGCTTTCGTAATAATATTATTAATCTTTGTAAATTTTGTATACTTAATTTTTACCCCTTTATCTTGATACATAAACATTCAATGTCATTTACAAATTGAGTTATGCACTATATTAAGAAAATTTGTTTTTAAAATTTTCATTACAAAAGCATTTGGTAGTAATTAGGATTTACTTATGCAAGGTGTGGCTATGAATTTCTGGGACTGATCTAATTACTCTGGAAAATATTATTTGACTTGTGTACCCATTTAGTATGTTTTGAAGTAATCTCCAGCTTTCTTAATGCACATCCGTTCTTGGCTGTAAAAGTTTCGGAAATAATTTTAAAAGTCCTTTTTTTGGAATGCTCTACAATTCTGACATCAAGGTTTTCTTGATGTCTTTGACATCCTCAAACCTTGTTCTCTTCAACAATTTTTTCAGTTTCAAGGACAAGAATGTCTACGGGGGCTAAGTCTGGTGAGTATGGAGGATTATTCACCTCCATAATCTCATGCTGGTCAATACCCGCTTCACTTGAGATGTAACTGTATGACATGCAACTGTAGGCATTCTCATGCAAACTAATCCAACTTCCTCTCTGTCGAAAACGAGGTCTTGCTCTGTCGAAGTCAGGCAAGAACTTTTATGTAAAACTTCCCCATGATAGTCTCCGGGGGAAAAAATTAATGGTGAATGAACAAGGTTTGAGGAAGTCGAAAAATAAAAAAAAAACTGGGACATCAGAATTGAAGAGTACTTCTTTTTTCAACAAAAATATCTTACATAGGATCTGTTGAAGTTAATCATACTCGACTATTATCATATTTTGATTGGAAAGATTTTAGTTGGCTGGGACAATGTACTACTAGCTGGGAGCTTTAGGTCCCATTGGTATTCTAGGTAATAGAGGAAACAAAAAATGTCTTGCAAGTAAATACTCTGAACCAGTGGCACTATGTTCAATGAGTTTTAGAATTGGTAAAATCCCATTTTAAAAGTTGTTTCCGAAACTTTTTCATCTGATCACAGATGTGTATTGCAACAAATAGAGATTATTTTTAAGTATTTTAATTGGGTTTGTAATTCACATAATATTTTCCAGAGTCAATAGATCAGTTCTGGAAATTAATATTTGCACCTTGTACTTTCCTCACTTATACCAATGGTGCTCTTATTTTAATTCTACTTTCCCCAATTTGAATACAATAAATGGCTCTTATTTCAAAGATGAATATGTACTATGTATGAATTAGAGGGTTCAATACCTAAAGGTTTTGAATACATTTTTGTAAATTTTCATTCAAAATATTTAAAAGCGATAAGAATTTTATCTATTTACTGTAAAAATTTAAACTGTATTTTGTAACTTAGTTAGATTTCGGACAAGTACATGTAGTGAGTTATACTTACTAAGTGGCCTTTTAATATTAAATATTTAGTTTTCTTGTATTACCAAAATGATTTTTTCTTAAGCGTGGATCTCTTAAATTATAAACATTTTGTAGAATAATTTTATGGTGAGTGTCTTTTTTACTTGGTGCACTTCTAAATTTTTATTTGAAAGCATGCCCATTTATGACATGCCTTTCTTTTATGTGCTATATTAATCCAGCACTACAAGGCCAGCAGAAAGAAGTATTTTTCTGACTGGTAGTATAAGTGCTTTTCAATAGTTTATTGTATTATTGTGTTGTTATTATTATGGCTATGTTATTTATACAGTTTAACTTACATTATTTGATTTAATCATATTGATATTAATTTAAGTGGATTATTTTTGTCAATCTCTTATGAAATGAAGCCAACACACCAATCAATTTAATTGTATTATCTTGATGAAGAAATTGTTTAAATTTAGTTAGTATACGATTGTGGTTTAAAAGCATAAAAGTCGTATTTAGGGGAAATCATGTTTTCATAGCACGCATTATTTCACTTAACAATTTTTTTCTTCCTAACACTCATCGGAAGAGGGCCCAGTTGTAATAATCTTTATATAACTTTTATAATTTTTTTTTTAAGATACAGAGGTACTGCTCTTGTGCATGTTTTGAAATGAAGAACATTTATAATTGTAAAGCATGTAAACATACTATATTTTCAAATCGCATGCATTATAAGTTTCATAAAAATATATAAAGGATGTCTCGTAAGTTTTTTTTTCTTTTTTCCTACTCAACTTTGTCATTTCTAATATAAAACAGCAGTAGTATAAGTTAGAGCAAATTTTTGACCTACTTATTGTAAAATAAGATATCTATTCAGTATTAATAAAAAAGTTACTACATAGTATAGCTCGCCTTCTAGTAGTTCTGCCTCTGACTTGCTGATGTTTGGCAATGACACTGGTCTTTATCAGTTTCTTGCCATCTGTTCTGAAGAAAACTGAACCATGATTCACATTCTGATCATTTCTATTTTCCTATTCCATGAAGATTACTTTACTATATATTAAAATCCCTACTTGGTAAATATTGAACCAAATAAGTTCAGAATTCCTTATTCAGCATAATAGAAGGCAAAAATAAATAAATAAGCCCGGTGAGGTCGAAAAATTGGTCAAATAATTAAATTTTAATTTGTTTCATGGGAGCCATAAAGAAACATTTACTTTCTATGTATGTTTGTCATTCAAATTGTGTATATTATGAACATTTTTTTTTTAAATTTTAACATTATTTGAGCCGTTCATCAATGTTTAGCATTAGCAGTATAAATATAACTGTTCTTAATCGTAATTTATTTAGGGGAAAGGCAAGGTTTTTTGCCTCTGGATCGGAAGACACTACGTTAAAGCTTTGGGAGGTTCCAAAAAATAAACCTTTAGTTGCAGTGAAACTGTTGCTGACTCCCTACTGCACTGTTAAAGCTCACGATAAGCTCATCAATTCTATTGACATTGCTGAAAACGATAAATTTTTGGCATCAGGATCTCAAGATCACACAGCAAAGGTAATACAAGTGTTGTCTGTGAAGGGATAAAGGTTACAATTTTGTTGAAATGTGAAAATTTCATGTTTTGAGAACTCAATATTTTTGTGCGGTCTCTTTCTCTATTTTCAAATTAATGTTATCTTTCTTTTTGGTACTATACATTTTGGTTTAATTATATTTAATTTAACCAAATCTAATGATTTTTTTTCTAATATATTGATTACTCTCAGTTTTCAGAAATAAATTTACTAGTTTCAGATTTAATTAGAATTTTGTAGGCACATAGCAATCATCTTTAATTTTGTTTGAATAGTAATTTGCAGAATTTTAAATTATACAGTATGTTCATTAAGAATATCCCACTTATAAATTTTAGTAGTATTTAATTTTTTGTGATTTATGTACATAAATATTCAATTATGAATTTAATGGTGTAAAGAAAATTAGGATGTTAGTTTACCGTCAATTTGATTTATGATTTGTTGTAAATAGTTTAAATTAAACTGTTATAATGTACAATTGACTGGGACATTATTTTATGGACACCCTGCATATTTTTAATTTCAATTAAACATTTTTTTTTTTTTTTTTTTTAATGATTTGAATGCTTTCCCAATTTCGAATAACTATTGATAAATATTCTTACTGCTTTGAAATTTATCGCTTTAAGAAGGAAAATGCACTTTTTTTTAACATCCACATCATCAAGTAGCATAAATTGTTCATGATTTTTTTTTATGTTACATAATGTTAGACAGTGAAGGAAACATTTAATTTTTATTAATGATTATTAAACCATGTTTTAAATGTGATAATTATATTATTAATTTTAAATTAATGTTAATTATATATGCTATTTTATCAGTAATTATGTTATGCATCTTACTGTTTTATAAAGTGCACATTTAATTTCATACACTTGTGTGTCTGAAATTTCCTTTTAAGATAAACTATTTATTAGTTTATTGTGGGTGAATTGTGCTACATAAGGAAATGGCATTACAGGGTCTGCTTCTTGTAGAGTTAAGTTGCATGGCAGTATAAATACCGTCCAAACTTAAAAATGTTTTTATAGTAAAGGTTAATTTATGTCTTTTTATTGTAGGGGTTCTAATTGAGAATGGAAATTCATTTTTTCAAGATGCATATTTAAATATATTTTTTCATTTACAAAATATAAAGATTAGTTATGAGTTTAGATGTTAAGTCTCTATATTATTATTTAAAAAATTATTAAGACAAAATTTGTGTATGCCTGTTTAATATTAAAAAATTATTTTGGATTTAGTTTCCACATATTTTGATAACTCTTTCTACCAAGGATGAGATTTGTCCTCCTTTTTTAGTTTTTATTTGAAATGTTCCTCCTTTTTGTCCCTGTTTCGAGGATCCGCATTTTTCTGATGTGGACCAGTTTTTCCTTCCAAAAGTATACTTTTCCTCATGTCTAAACAAAAGATTTTCCCTCTTCATTCCCCTTTCCTCACAGATTTCTTCCCTGGCTCCTCACATTCTGGTTGAATTGAACTTTTGCTGGAAAGCATTGTCTAATATTAATAAATTACGTAAAATGATTACTATGTCAAGTCCGAGTACTTTTACAAGCAGCAGATTTATAGTTTTATGCACCTTTTAATTTAGACAACTTTATTTGTTGTTTATATAGATGGCATTTTCCTGATATTTTTTTATGACTGAAATTTGGAGAATACTATGATTAGTATGATGAGAACAATATGTGGCACATGTTAATTTCTTCACTAATATTTTAAATGTAATTGTTATATACTATGAGAAATGTAATTGTATCTTTAAAATTGGTGAATTATCCTTACTGCATACTTTTTTGCCGAATTTATGTGTATTATTACTTCCTCCTTTTTGCTCTCTGATCACTCTCATCCCTGTATTAAGTGTTTATTAGAATAGCATAGAATTTAATTATAGTAAAATTGTATTTGTTTTTATAAGGGTTATTTTGTAACTGCACACTTCATTTCATATATTTGTTTATATGAAATGTCCCTTTAAGACAAACTATCAGTTTGTTGTGGGGGAAATGTGCTATAGAAAGCAAAGACATTACAGGGTCTGCTTCTTGAAGAATTAAGTTGCATGGCAGTATAAATGTCGTCCAATCTGTTTTTTATCATTAAGATATATCAGAATTGAGAATTTAGTTACCAATTTTTTTAAATAAAACGAGTGTTTTATTATTGGCCCATTATAGCCAGTCTTTGGACACATAACCACTTCTTCATTTTAATTATGAAAGTGCTATTTAAAAATCATCTAAATTATAAAATGTATTGTGTAAATTATGCAAATAAAATGTATTTTTTTAAAGAGTTATATAACTTAATCTGAAACAACCTTTAACTTTCAAATGAGAATCATTCAATGTCCTTATAATTTAGGTGTGGGATACTACTGATTTATCACTTCTCGGCACTCTACGAGGCCACAAAAAGGGTGTCTGGTGTGTCAAGTTTTCTCCTGTCGATTTGGTATGTTCAATCAAATTTCACTTCAGTTTCTTTCAAAAACAAATTATTTAAGAATAGTTATGTAACTTCTAAATAATATTATGCATTTCATTTTTACTTTGTTAAATTGTATGACCAAAAACTGGCAGATTTAAGAGCAAATATTAAGGACACTAGTTTTCCAGTGTAAATAAATGAAAAGTGCAGAGTGTAGAGAAATGCTAAACTTTAATTATAGCTGTAATAAACTAATTTAAAGTTGTCTTTATAAAATAAATAAACCAATCTTTCAATTAAGCACAGTTTTAAGTTTAAATTTTATAAATTAATAAGAAAACTTTTCTTTTGTAATTAGAAATTGTGTTGAGTGTATTGTACAAATTATATAACTTGCTTAGTAAGACTTTGGATTGTAATATTCTAGTCTACTTTTTGTTATCAGATTACTTTTTCATTTTAACTAGGGCACAACTTTCAATTACACTATAATATCCAGGGCTGCCACAGGCAAATTTATATATTTTTAAATTGGCCATTATTTTCTTTGTTTTTTAATGATAACGTCGACAAAGACGCACATCAGGGAATTTTTACGAGAATTTTTTGGAAAGCGGGGAAATGTCCTTGAATTTTGTTTCTCAAATTCTGTAGCCACCCACTTACAAATTTAAAAACTGACCATAATTAAATTCGCCTGTCATTGTCAATATATAGCACAATTGTTTAAACATAAAACTTTTTTTTTTTGCCAAAAGGTTGTTTGACTTGGAAATTAAAAAAAATCTTGTTTTGCCAGTCAATTTTTACCGTCGCTTTTGCGTGAAGTTTTTTTAGCTTTTTGTCTTGGGTACTATCTTGGAGTAAGGTTGAGTTGCCAACTTCCATCGTAGTATGTAAATATGATAGCGCCTCCCCCCTCCCATTCTTTCTTTCTATATTTTACCCTTTCGTTTGTCTATGGAATGATAGAAAGAAATATTTAGATTTTTTCCAAACTAGAATAAAACTTTTTGACTTTTTTTAAAAAAAGGCATGAAAAAGTTTCCTGATACTAGATCTATTTGAACATTCTACCTTATAAAGTATATATACCTTATAAGACACATGTCTTTTACCGTATGGGATGTTATGTATTAAACACTATTTTGAATCGAAAGAAGTCTCTGGGTTTTCATGTTTTATGTAAATATACAGTTTTATTCCGATCTTAATGATAACTTAAGACCTTTAAAACAAGAGGAAGGTCATTGCCAAATTGTAAAAAGCAATCGTTATTAAGTTATGAAAAGTGTGGCTACTATTTTCAAAGTTTGAGACTTCCATTTTGGCTACTATTCTTAACATCTGAGGCTACTAAAGTAACTATTTTCAAAGCATGCAGTCAGTGGCAGTCCTGAATATCAGTCACTGCATTAATATTTATTGTGTTATTTACCGTTTTCATATTTTCACTCATTTATATAACAATAGCCAGTTTGGAGATATTTTTAGCAATTCTTTTTACATGAGAGAAAAAACCCAAGAAAAAAACCCCACCAAGATGGCGAAATTGGCGATGTTATTCGATAGACATTACATTGTCCTTTCTTGAGTATGAGACTGAAAAAAATTAATCGTTGATAGGCGATGCTCAAGAGCAGAGAGTTCTGTGTTAAAGACACTCATTTTTCAACTTTTTACCGTATTTCTACTAGAATTTCGAAAGTAGGAACTATTTGAGCACCTTAAGAGGTATTAGCACATAAATTTTAATCAAAATCATTGGAGCCATTTTTTAGCAATTGTTGAAAAACATGATTTTTTCATGATTTCAATCTTATGCACATGCTTGATTTTGACGAAAACCTTAATGGTGGGTCCCATAGGTACCATCAACCAGCACATTAAATTTGAACATTATATGTCAATTTGTTTGGGAGCTATGCTGACCACGTACACACATTTTTCTTGACCACTTTTTTAAAATCGGAATGTTCCAAACAATGGAGAAATAATAATAATAAAAAAAAAAAATCAAACTTTGTAACCTGACACTAACCTGTGTAAACATATGGGTGGGCCGCTTAGCATAGTCGGGAAAGTATCGTTCTCACAACTAACTAGAAGGTTGCGAGCCCTGAGGTTGCGAGTTCGGGCCTGGGACCGACTAAAGACCGCTGTGTTCGCTAATGGTGACTGGAGCACGTTAAATCAGTCATGGTCGCAAAGTCCTCCAAGTTCCCATACAAATCAATACCTCTGGGGGTGGCAAAGCCAAGTTTTCTGGTGGAATCTTCTGCTTGGTATTGCCTCTAAATTAAGAAGTTCCACATACGGTCGGTAGTGCTGCCATCTACCGGATAGCTACTGAAAGAGGTAGAAATGAACTCTTCGGCGGCTATAGGTAGACTTGTGCACTCCCTCTTGCGAGTGTGCGTTTACATCCTGTGCAGTACTGCCCACTACCGATCCGTACGGGATATGGGGTTGGTACAAAATGCTTAAGCAGAGGTGCCTTAGTCCCCATAGTCCTTGATAAGAAGAAGAAACATATGGGTAATTGAAAGTAAAAATGGATGAAATCTAACAGTAATTAAATGTGGGCTATTTTTTTTTGGTGGGGAATTAAGTCTGGGTGGGATATACTTATTCAATGTTGTATGATTTTCCTACTACCAAGTTATCACTTATTAATTGAGTATATATTTTTTATTATTTTAAAGGCATTGGCTACATCCTCAGGAGATGAAACTATCAGAATATGGTCTTTAGTGGACTTTACATGTTTAAAGGTAAGAAAGCATTTTTTTTTTATTTATTAAATTCTATCTGTTCCCAAATTTCTCTCAATTTTATCTTGCAATGCTACTTGTTAATAAAGATTGATTTTTCTTTAGTATTCAAAATAATTTCGTTTCATTGATAAAGGTTTTACAAGGTCATGAAGCTTCTGTCCTTCAAGTGTTGTTCTTGAGTCGAGGTACTCAGTTATTAACCAGGTAAAGTTTATCACATAATTGACGATGAGAGTGAAAAAATACATAATTATACATTGAAATTAATTTTTGACTATCAATCACTATTTTAATTTGCATTAAATTAAAATAAAGTTCTCTAATTTTTAGTTAAATATAGTGATTCGAAATACTAGTAATTTTTCATTTACTAAGCATATTGAATATTTTAAATTTATGTGATTAAAAATATTAATTACTTTAACCCTCTGAGCGTTCAGGAATTGGGCAAAATTGTACAATTGTTTTTCCTGCAATGATTTTTCAATTATATTTCTGATTCAAATATAGGTATATTTTTTATTATTTTGTTTTAAATGGGTTTTAAACTATCATCCTAATAAAAATATTTTAAATTTTATTTATAAATTTAAAAATGTTGTGTATTGCTGGAAAAACTAGGGATCAAAGGACGTATATATACACCCATGACCCTCAGGGAGTTAAAGGGTTTTTTATGCCAATGCAATCTACTTTAAAAATAGTGTACAAATCTTGTTGAATTAAAATGACATGGACTTTAAAATTATCCCCTAACAGTATGCAAAAAGTAATTTATATGAATTATTGTAAATTTGTAGTACCCTAAACTCATTTTAATAAAAATATAAAAACCATATTCCTCAAACTTCTATACCAATTGATGTCCCATTATACTGAAGTTCTTTAAATAATTGTAATAATAAAAAAAATTAAATGAAATTTTTTTTTTTCAAAGGATTTAAATAAAAATAAACCAGTAAATTTACCCTTGTTAATTAATTATGAACTCTAAGGGAAGCTTTATTTTTTTTAAATATTATCTGAATTTCATGTTAACGGAGCAGGTGTCTCAGGAGGACTGATGACTGTATTACTTACAAAAATCAGGCAACATTTAATTACCACCCCAAATTTTCCCATGATTTAATTGGATGGAATAAGAACTTCATTCCATCAAAAGTACATTTTAGTGTTCAACAATAATTAAATTGGACAAACAAGTCCATGTCTTTAAAATAAAAATTCAAGAGGTCTAGGAACATGGTAATGTTCCGCCGCCAAGTCCAATAACAAAGTGGCAGACATGCAAGTGTATATTATGTTGACAGAGCTTAGGCCCGCTTTCGATCCCTCACAGCTCAGCTTCTATTATAGCTAGAACCCTGATTTTTTTCACATTGTGTTGCCCCTGGTGTGTAGACGAAAAATAACAACATAATTGTTAACATTGAACAAGAGATTATGGTAAAACAATCCTTTGAAAATAGCCGAAGTCACTGGAATTTTGTTCTTCTGATTCTGACCAAAACGTTAGCCGGAGCTACAGCCAAAACTATTTGATCAATTTTGACCATTTTTTTTCCTTCCTTTTTTCTAATTCTCCTTAGCTTGATTAGAGGAAGTGCCTTTTGTATGATTTGATGGGTAGGCAGGTCTGCATCCCCCGGAAATGATCCTGATGTTTGGGAATTCTAGTATGGCCTACAGATTAAACGCTTTAATATATTCAGACCATTATTTTTTTTATTCCTCTCAGATTAATTAGAGGAAGTGGCTTTTGTATGAATTAATATGTAAGAGAGTCTGCTCCCCCCCCCCCCCAGAAATGATCTCGGATGTTGGGAATTTAAGCCCGAATAATGATTAATCAAAACAGGTCAATGGATTTCAGATATTCATCTTTTGCTCAATTTTTGCTTATTACCGAAAAACATATTGCAAATTTTATAATTATGGCAGTGTTTTTTTTTTTTTTTTTTTGTTAGTGTAATAATTATTACCAAAAATATCTTTAAACTGGCAATTTTTTTTTAAGTATTGAAAATAAGAAAACAGAAATAGTTAATTACACTGATCCATGTCAAACTTAAATGCTATGACCAGTATTAAAGTGTAATTGAAAGTTTGGCAATGTTCCACACTCCTAGTCTTTGAATTTTTATGATCAAGTGTGATGTTATTGCGTATTAAATATGTTGTGCGAAGATTATTCAAAGAGACATCAAAGTGGTAAGAATATATTGTCGTATTTGGCGATGGTTAAAACCGAATTTATGTGAATAAAATGCAATCAAGCAGTTAGGAAAAAAAAAACCTTGTCAAATTTTTAAGAGATGATCATTTAATGAGATAAATTAATGGAAAGCAGGGCTTGGCTGCATTAAGTTTGCAAACTCCACGAAAAGAATTGATATCTTCCCAAAAAAACAACTATACATAATAAAAAAACCTGCCAAGTCAGCCAGAAAAAGTTATGAAATCTAATGTTTGCCGTCAAGCGGCCACATTTAGTTTCTTTGGGGTACTTGTACACAATGTACGAATGGGGTACTTGTACATAGGCAATCAGAACTTGGCAGGCTAGATTTATTTTGGATTAATCTCGTTTCATTTGCTTCAACTACTTTGCACTGAATTGAGATTAATTTTATAAAAACTCTAGCCTGCCAACTACTGGTTGCCTATGTACAAGTACCCCATTTGTATATTGTGTACAAGTACACAACAGAAACTAAATGCGGCCACTTGGCGGCAAACATTAGATTTCATAACTTTTTCTGGCAGACTTGGCGTTTTTTTTTTTACGTCTATTTTTTTTTGTGGGGGGGGGGGGGGGAAGATTGAGGATAATGAGTTCACCTTAAATGAAATCTCAAGTTCAGTGTGTTTATGCAGAGTTCATACGCCTCGGGGAGAACAGGGAAATTAAATCAGCCTTAAAATCTCTGGGAATTCTATGGAAAAAAGAAAAATCTCCCTCTAAAATCTGGAAAAAGTCATTGTTACTCTGGAAAAATATCCTACTCTTCGGTGCTAGCAGAAAGTTGTTGTTAAAGAAAAAAAGGCTTTTTTTAAAGTTATCTGAAGAATTGGTGTAATCAAGGTTTGACTATATTTATGTGGCTAAAATTAATTTATTCCGTGATGGAGAACACCACTTTGAAAATTCATGGAATTTTTATTCTTAAATTGAGTATGAACCCCGTTATGTTTAACGAATAATAATTTTTACTATCCCTATTTAATCACCTAGTTGGAAAGTTAAACAGTTCATATTACACATTATTCATGTACCAACAGCAATTATTTAGAATAGTCTGACGGCATTTGCTAAAGAAATGTTAAACTTCTTTGTTGATTTGTAGTGCCTCTGATGGTAATATTAACCTATGGGATATCAAAAATAACATGTGCATCAAGACATTGGCAGAGCATAGCTTAAAAGTATGGACCCTAGCTGCCTCTTCTAGCGAAGAATATGTGGTGTCAGGCGGTGCTGATTCCAACATCATTGTTTGGCAAGTAAGTTGGGAAAATTGACTAACATTTTTAAAAATGTGAGAGACATTTGTATATTTTTGTTGTAAAACTAAATAAAAAAACCTAAACATTTGTAAATGGCAGCATAGTAAAATGTGATTGATGGTGGGGGAAGAATAGGCATATTATTTAGACATTATTATTTTAAACTGTTTTCTCTAGCATTGCCATCACTGTTGTGTTTAACACAGAGTTTGCAAGGGAAATAAATAGTAAATTTTTTCTTGCATTGAATTTATATGAAACAAATCATTAATTGAAATCTTTAAATATGTATTTAAGACCATATAAATAATGTTATGTACGTTGCATTTAAGTAAATAAAACTCACACTTATTATATTTGTTATCAAACTGATTAGGATGAAATTTTTTAATTATTTTCCAGTAATAAGCTCCAGAAAACTAAAAAAAGAGCAACACTAATTAGTTAGAAAATATATTTTTCTTCTTCGTAGACAGGTGTAATGATATGCTGCTAGTTGACTGATTATGACTAAAGGAATATCGAAAACTAGAGAAACAATATTGGAATCAGAATAAATTTCTTAGCATTTTGTAAAGATTTTAATTTTTAGTTATTTGCTTAAGACATTTTTAATAGAGCTGAACCCTTGAGAGAAACTATTATTTTTTCTAAGTCATTACTATGCCTGATATCAGTTTGTGATTAATTGGCCAGAAAAAGTAAAATTTTTATTTTAACTGATTCATTGTTTTATTATTAAACTCGTTTAAGAAACCAATTATATAAAATAAAATATTTCTTTCTCTTTCTTAGGATACAACACAAACAGTAAAAGAAAAAAATGTGGGGGAAAAAGAAACATATATTGTACAGTAAGTAGTAAGCTAACTAAAATTATTAAATATTTATCATAAAATTAAATGGATTTTTAGCTCTAGTGTTTTGTTAAAAAGTAAGAGCTTTTACAGACTGTTGAGACTGGTGTATTTTAGGTAATTTTTGCAGATTCGTTTCCTGACTTCAAGGTTATCAGGGTATAAATTTTTTTTTATATTACAGTATAAAGCTTTTTTAGGGCAGTAAGATATAGTTTTGGAACAGTAAAACAATTTAATTTATTTAATGATTAACAGTTTTGGAACAAATGATATAATTTACTCAACAGTGATTTTTTCAAAACAGCTTATTTTATGTAGTGAAACTCTGATTTTCCATGAATCCAGGATAAAAAAAATCTGCAAGATATGGGAAAATGTACAATGAGGAACTTTCACGTTTTTTTAGTTTTATTTTTAAATAAAAGAAGAGAAAAAATCATGAAAAACAATACCGTTCTTTCAAAAATGTGAGTTCGGATAGATAGTAATTTTTTTTTTTTTAGTTTTTCACTTTGCGATTTCGAGAGAAAAAGCTACTTTTGCATGCGACATCAATGCGTAGATGATGAACCAGTCAAAAACCTGTTTTAGATGAGGAGGGAGGGAAATTCCTACTTGGATTTTCGACGGATTCTATGCGTAACTACGTCATGGTTTTTGATGCGTTTTTGGCCACGGTTTTTGATGCGTTTTTCGTCATGTGACTTTTGCCTTGATTTCAAACTCGATTTTTGATTAATTGAAAGCATAAAGATAAAAAATAATTGCACTGCTCAAATATAACCGTTAGATAACACTAGAAAATTAAAAAAATATTCATTTTCCTCACTTGTGCAAGTTCCTCATTTGAGGTAATTAAAAAAATTCATTCAAGGAAACAAAACTTAAGGCATTTTAGCACAAGTTGCTTTAAATAAGTACTATATGACTATTTAATTATTTTATTTAGAAAATTGAGTACATTATGGATGTTTTTTTTTTTTTAAATCGATTTTAATTCAATTCCAATAAAGCATTATCAAGTAAGTACTTTTCTTGATATTCATGACCTAAAAAAAGTAGATGCAAATCAGTTTTAATTTATTCATGGCCAGATTAAAAGAAGGGGTGGGTTTTGATATATCATCTAGAATTTCATCCTTTTCTGACAAACAATTAAGTTAATAGGAAATTGGATACATAAAAAACATATAACCTGGAAACGTTTCTCAAAAAAAAAGAAGTTCAATATGAGAAATTGAATAAAATGGTACAGGAAATTACATGTATGATAAACGCATCATCAAGATCATCCTTAAAAAATACATAGCAATTGTATGAATGAAAAATATATCCAGAAATCCTTCTGTCAAAAAAAGATTTACAGTAGAGGAAATTAAGTGAATGAAAAATGTATTGTGCTGCAATCCTTCTTAAAAAACACACAATATGGGAAATTATATGAATGAAACATGTTTCCAAAAATCCTTCTTAAGACAACTCCAAATACTGGATTTTGGATAAAAGAAAACCATATCATGTGGGAAAAATACACTTTAGGAAAAAATGGGACTCCAGGAAAAAAATGTATGAAATGGGGAAAACATAAAATCAGTGTTTTACTTTATCATTTTTATTTTGCGAAGTAATTAAAAATAAATGAAAAGTAAAGTCAAATTGTAAAACACTAAATGTTGCAAAATTGTCATTTTTGTTTTGCTATACCATACAAGCAAAATCTTTTCAATATTTGTTTACTTCCATGCCAATTTTTTTAAAATAGAGCAGTTTTGGAATGTTGGCTAAAATGTTTGTTTTGGATCAAAAATAGTGAAACACACCTGTTCATGTCTTGCTATCTAATGAAAGCCACATTAATAATAATAATAATAAAAAAAAACTATACACAAATAGCCATTTTTATAAATAATAATAATAAAAAAAGAACAGAAAGTAGATATTCAATTTAATATAAAATCATTACTGTGCATTTTACTTTTGAAAAATTATATTTTATATGGCAGTAAAATTTTAAAACTTAGGTTAAGTTGGTCTATATTGTCTTGATTATAAAGTAACTTTTGTATTTCAGAGAACAAGAGCTTTTTAATTTAGTTCGTAATGAAAAATGGACAAAAGCATTGGCTTTGGCGATATCTCTTGACAAGCCATTTCAAACATATAACATTATTCAAGGTAAATATGTGAAAAAATTGTCTAATTTTTTACTTAGACTCACAATTTTTCTTCCTTATAACAAGCTTTGAAAAACTAACATATCAGCATAAAAATGTTTTTCATTTGGTGATATTTAATTAATTAAAATTTAATTACATAAGTAGGCTCTAGTTGCTCTAGGTATTACTCAACTTGTAATTTATTTAGAATTGTAATTATAAATGAAACAATAATTTACTATAACAGAGTGGCCACAGAACCGGGAAAACCTGGAAATCAGGGAAATGTCAGGGTGCTTTCTGATTCTGGAAAAAATCAGGGAAATGTCAGGGAACTTTTAAAATTTCATGAAAATCAGGGAAATTTATATTGTTTAAGGCACGTTCATCCATATTTTGGTGCTATTTACATGGAATTTGTAGTGGTAAGCCATTAACCTTTTAGCTGTTCAGTTATTTAGATGATTTGGGTACCTAAATTGTTCACTTTTTTTATTGCAAAAAACAAATGTTTAATACAAAATAAAATATACTTAGCAGTTAAAAATTAATATTTTTAATTATATACATAAAAATTTTAAGGTTTTGTGGCGGCTGCCACTCAGCGTGGCAGTGGTAAAGTTCGCATCCAGTGGAGCATTATTTTCTAAAAATTAAAAAAAAAAATCAATTTAATTATTTTCTAAATAAATAAATAAATAAAAATGAATACCTATTAGTAGTTCAGTTTTGTATATAACTATAATATCTATATATAATTTTGTAATATCTATATAACGTTTACGGGATGCCATTTTGCAACAAAAAAATGCTGCGCACTTTGACTTTGACCTCTACCCTTTGGCATCTAACCTTTGAAACTTGTGCTGCCATCTATTGCATTGAGCGCAAATAAATTCCTCCCGAGATATATTCGGGTATAACAACACGAAGCAATAAAAAAAAAATTACCCCGAGTAATACTCGGGCGTGACATTTTGGAACACCAGTGCTGTGCCCGAGATTACCTCGGGCAGAACAGTTAAAAGGTTAAAAGTTTAATGTTACAGAATAATTTAAACTTTTCATTACCAGCAAAACTATTTTTAAAATATTGTATATTTTCTCTTTAGCATACATATTCTATTTGATCAGGGTGTCTAGACAGCTGGAAAATCTAAGAAAATTGGGGAAATTTGAAAAAAAGTTTGCCCTAAAATCAGGGTATTTTTTAGAAATCTGTCAGGGAAATCAGGGAACTTTTTTTCCTGAATTTTGTGGCCACCCTGTATGAGAAATCCGCTAGAATTGTAAAAATATCTAATAGCTTTTTTTTTTTTTTTTTTTTTTTTGTAGAATTGTTTAGAAAGTATTTAAAATGACCCATATTTTGTAAAAACATCAAGATTCAAAATTAATTGAATTATTGCATGAATATATGAGACCTTAAAAAAGCTTCAAGGTCCTTAAATTTTGCTGATGTCATGTGTCTGACTACAATACTTATAAAAAATTCAACTCTGACTTACTTATCCTGGTGAGAGTTTCAGTTACACACTGTACTCAGAGAGATGAACATGTGAGTGCAGTGTTTGTTTTGCAAGCCAGAAGAGTTTGTGACCAATAAACAGGGTTCCCACGGTCATTGAAAGTCATTAAAAGTGCTTAATATTTTTGAACTTGTTTTCAAGGCCTTGAAAGTGCTTAGAGGTGCTTAAAAGTCCTTGAAAATGCTTAGAGGTCCTTAAAAGTCCTTAATTTTTGCAGATGTTGTCCAACTGCAAAATTTATAAAAATTTCAAGTCGGACTTGCTATTTCTGTGTGACCGCCACTTATCTGCACCGTATCGGAATTTTCCGACGTATTTGTATTATGCATCCACGAATTTGTAACTCTTTTGGTAGAATATACTTTATTAAAAATTTATATATCAACATAATGCCTAAAAACAAATTTTCAAAGGTCCTTAAAAACATTAATTAGGTCCTTAAAAGTCATTGATTTTCATTCTGTGATTTGAGAGGGAACCCTGATAAATGTTATTATTTTTTTTAACCGAAACAACTTACAAATACTATATTCGGAAAGAAAAGGTCATATTTAATACCCTTTCCGAACATAGTTTTCTATGGCTAAAGCACAGTGCATATGAAAAATGGATTGCAACGTCATTAAAGTCTGTTCATAAAGCAAAATGCAACATGAAAGACTATGGGCAAGGCAGCTGTAAAGACACGAAAATAATATTTCGAAGGTTCTTAAAAATATTATTTCGGTCCTTAAGGTCCTTGAATTTCAGTGAGAATCTTGGATTTGCAGAGGTTAGGTTTTTAAATTGGTGCCCGTCAAAAAAATTGGGGTATTTAGTCTGTCAAAGTAGTCAAACCAAAAAAGGCAAATTGGAGTTGGCAGTTTTTACAAATTCCTTAATGTAGGCTGGGACTTATTCTTGTTTTTTATCTCCTTTAATTTTTCACTTTTACTAGCCTGTTGGGCTTCCATGTAATAGACACTTTTTGATTAATTTTTTATTGGCCCTTTTCTAATGGTATTTATGCCTAACTCATTAAAGCCTTTACCGAGCATTCTTAAAGCGTGCTTAAGTAAATAGGTATCCAAAGTTAGATATCAAATTATCTCTTCATACATGAAGTTTTGAAAAATAAATTACTCTACTTCATTTTAGTCAGTAGAATATTCCAAATTTTATTTTGCCTCGCATCATAAAAAAGAATAAAATAGTATATAATGTATTTTTAGTAGAAACATATTTCTGCATACCATGATATTTGACTTTTTTGGATGAGTTTTATGTATACTAAACCACATTAATTATGCATTGATTTTTTCCACATTCTCATTAAAAAAAAATTGACAACAGAAAACATGCAAAAAAATTATCATAAATCAATTCATAAGTTTTTTTATTTGGAAAGTAAAATTTTGTACCACTTTTATATCCCACTCAAACTGGTATAGTTAACACTACTACTTAAAATGTTTTTTTTTTCTTCGGTAAAGCGTGGTCAGTTTTGTTGAGTTACTAGATTTTATGTTGTCTATTCATTACTTTAAAAATTTTTGTGGTTTATTCATTACTTTAAAAACAGTTTGTATAATAATGCTTTTTTTTTTTTACAACTTTCAGAAATATTACATAAAGACAATGGAGAAGAAACTTTGAATGGAGTCCTTTCAGCATTAAGAGAAGATCAAAAAGGTAAATTTCTGAAAAATATGTGATTCACTTTCAAATATATATATATATATATATATAATAATGTATTTTTTTTGTATTAGTAGGTATTTGTGGTTTCAATGTGTCACTAATATAATTATTATTGCAGAAGCTCTTTTGAAGTTTTCAATTGAATGGATCACAAATTCCAAGACCTATTACCCTGCAGTAATCATAATTGGTTTCTTTTATCGCACATATGACACTGATGAGCTGCTCAAAATTCCAAATATTGACACATACATTCAAGAGTCACTTCCTTACTTAGGTAACTGTTTTATAAATTTACATTCTTTTATATGTACTGTTGTTTTAACCTATAACTTTTACAAATTGAATTTCATAGTTTAATTAAATCATTACGATAAATATTAAAATCTCTTAGATAAAATGTAGCATATTTTCCCCCAGTTGAAAATACAATCCAATATTATTTTTTTGCAGATCGACATAACAAGCGAATTCAACGTAGGTGTCAAGAAATGCAAATATTAAATTTTTTAACAAGTCAAATGATCACTGAATAAATATTTATTATTTTAATTATTGTTTTTATTTTGCATAAATAAGAGTTAACGTCTTTTATAATAGGAATTAAATAAAAATGAGTAAGCATTTATTCAACTATACAGTTTTTATTTATAAGTATACAATAAAATATAATTAACTATGCAGTAACTTTCATCACAATCGCGCATAATTCTAAATTAAAAAGATGATACACCTGACACTCTTCGAAGTTCTTCATAAGTTACCCAAAATGTTATGGACCAGGGTGCCTGAAATAAAGTTCTGTATAAAAAGAAGTTTTTTTTACTGTTATAAGAAATTGTTAACTTAATATTAAACATTCCTATTTGTTTTAGACAATTTACTATTATAGGGCCTTTCAGAAACGTATCCCTAGCAGTGAATGACAGAAAGTAGAGACAAGTGGTATGTTGGATAGACAGGTATGGAATTTCAATATATATACTGGTTTAAAACAAAACGATTGATCGATGGGAATAAATATGACGATGGCTGCAAATTGGTTGCTGATTTAAAGTGGTGCAACATTTCAATATTGTTACTAATTTTGGGAGCCATTATATATAAAATTCCATAGCTCTCCATTTCAACATACCAGACCACTTGTCTCATCTGTCTCTCCAGGGTTCCCATGGTCTTGGAAAGTCCTTGCATTTTTTCTTAATGAAATTTGGTCTGGGAAAGTCCTTAAATTTTTAAGTAACCACAGATAATCTCCGTTTTGTATTTTTATGTCTAAAGTATGTAATTTTATGGGAAAATTTATTTAATTAAAATTTCTTAAAAAGGACCTTGAAAGTCCTTGAATTTTTGTCTTTAATAAGAGTGGGAACCCTGTCTCTCACTGTTAGGTAATCCTCTCTGAAAAGGAATGTACATGCAATTTTAGTAGTAGAAAGCTACTTAAAATAGGCAAAGTGCTCTGAAATTTTCTGTCTTTCTAATTTGAAAAACTGAATGTTAATTATTTTTTTTACAAAGCATCTTCAAATAGGGGCATAGGTTTGAAACTTCCAACATTAGTAGTTTTAGGCTTTTAATTTACTTGGGGCAAACAGAATGTTAAAATTTTAATTACTTTTTTAACAAAGCTATAAGTAGTTCTAGCTTTCCAATTTTGCTTTTCACAATGTTAAAATATTCTCAGATAATACAATATTTTAATATTTTTAAATTTATTTTTTAAATTTATTAACAGGGAATTTTTTTAGTTTCTCGACAGGGATCTAATGTTAAGGGTTTACGTAGTAATTAATTAATTGAGTTTACGTAGCAATTAATTATCGAGCTTATGCATGAATGAAACTTTTAACGAGTGAAGTGCCAAAAGCGGGAACCTATACACCAATGACAGGTCTCGGCAACACGGGGCCACGCAGCTAGTATATGTATCTTTAAATATCTGAATGCAAATTACATTAAAAGTAATGTGCTATATATACTCATTACAAATAAAAAAATATAACTTAATTTGCATGAGATTTTTGGGAGAAACTCTAACTATCCAATTTAAATTTATTTCAATTCTTACCATCCTAGTCCATATAGGAACAAATCCTTTATACAAAGCCATGAATCCTTCCTCCTGAACAGTTCTCACTAGGCAATCAATGGAAGATTTGTAGAAGAGTCCCCTGAAATAATGTACAAACTTAAATTAATACTAACCAAAGTTATCTAGAATTATTTCATTAAAAAAAGAATTAAGTAACTTATTCCTTGCTACTGCTGAATAGACAAATGAAGTCAAGTGTGTCTTCAATCTCAACTGAAATCCCTTTAGGTTGGATGCATTTTTTTTTTTTTTTCAGATTTAGTTGAATTTTATTTAGAGAGAGTTCATGTACAAGAACATGTTCAGGGTTCATACTCATTTTTAGAAAAAAAATTCCTTGAGATTTCCTGAGGTGTGAGCTTAATTATTTCCACATAAATATAGTAAACCCTTGATTGCAGAAATTCTTCCGATAACTCGAAAAAAGTATTTTCTGTAAGAATAACTTACTTCAAGTCTATGTTATCAAATAATTCTGTAACTTCCAACTCCTCGAGTTAGGATTAAACAAATATCATCGAAGAGTAGGACTTTTTTCAGAGTAAAAATGACTTTTTCCAGGTTTTAGGAGGGGGGGGGGGGGTCTTTTTTATGAACTCTGATGTTATATTTACTATAATTTAAAAAAAAAAAAATCTAGTTTAATTTTTGTGTGAATTTATTTAAACTTTGTCATTTTGAAAAAAAATAAAAAAATGTTTTTGCCTGAAAGTACTGGCAATTTCCACTCAATGACATTGAAAGAGAATGAATGTATTATATTAACAATGGAAATTTAATGTCACACAACAAACCATACAGTTTATTCACAACATGATAGGAAAAAATATATTAAATGTAAAGTTTTAACACAAAGATTAGTCAAGTCTCACAAATGTTAATTTTATAGCATTAAGAATTAAAATCTTAAGTGAAGGCCTTTTTACTGTAAAAAAAAAAAGCATTATTTTATAGTGTGAATTTAGATCCACAAAAAAAGTTAGGACATACCAGGGTTTAATAAATCTACTAGCCAAAATGTCCGGGACTTGTAAAAATTCCAATCAGGCAAGTACTATTTGTCACTACATGCCCAGCCAGGCATGCAAAATTTTAATTTAGTATTCAACCGCTAACGCTGCCTGTACTGGAAATGCTTTCCATTTGATATTGAAAGGTGTATAAGAGACTGTTTGTGCTTATAAGCACAACTGCAACAAAATGCTCTTTTGATGCATATGCATCCTTCTTAAAATAGTACCAAAAGACATGGCCAGCATCCTTTTATTGGTCAAAAGCATGTTTGCTTTTCTCCTAATACATCTGCATGTAAAGGGGCTGGAGGTGCATGAATTGTATAACAACTTCTCTTCGTTCCCGCTTTTTGACTGAAACAATAAACGATTTGATGCGGATAAGTAATAATGACCTTGACAGTTTTGATCATGATCCATCTAGCCATTAAACATTGGCAATCAGCTAAAAAAGCACTAGTCATATCAGTAGGCAAATTTTTTTCTTCAGTTGTACTACGACAAATGTGCGTAAATTTTACACTTGTAGATCAGATTTTCATTTTTGTCTGTACTGTATAATTGGAAATATTCTAAGTATAACTGATCGATTTTTGATGTATTTACTTTTTATATATTGAATTATACATTATGACCTTGACCTTTAGAGCTAGCAGCAAAATGTTGTGCGTGTACATTTTTTGTTTGGACATCGTTTTTTCTACAACATGCCCTCTGTCAGGCATATTGAATTTTTTTTTTATTTGTCTAACCATGGGACGTACACATGATCAGTTAATTAGTGTTTCTTTATTTCTAAAATTTAAATCGAATTCTTGGTTGAAACAAAAAGACAAACATTTAAAGGGTGAAATTGTAGATACTTATAAAGGGTATAAGCAAAAAAATAATCAGTCATAAAAAGTAGTTTTTGATGTATCAATTTAAAGTTTAGGTTCTATTTATCTTGTATTTATTCTGTATTTATGGATAATGTATTTATAAGGACCGAGTCTTTTCTTCTCCATATTTTATACTGCTATCCTATACAGTTAAAAAAAAAAAAAAAAAAGCTTTAATAATATGTAAATACTCAAAATGATGTTTTAATAAATGATTTTTATCAAATAGAAGACAATTGTTGTACAGGTTATGATGTGGTGTTAGTTTATCTTTGAGTTATAAATAAAATCAAAACTTACTTTCCGTATTTATCTGTTGGCTGATTCATGATGCGAGTTTTGATCACATCTGCAGGAGTTCCTAGAGTGGCTGCAACAAGACCTGAACAACTACTGTAAGTACAAAATCAAATTGTTCACCAAGGGTTAATTCACATTTTTAAGAATGGATAACAAAACTAGAGCATTTCAATATTAACGATGGAAGTTTTCTCAGATAAATATTATTATAACTTTACTTATACTCTAATAAAATAATTAAGTTGAAAAGATAATTTCAAAAGTTATCTTTATTTCTATTACTAATAAAAACTTTTAGTTAATAAGGTATTTTTTTAGTTTTTGCAAGCATACTCAAAATGCCCAACTTACCTGGACAACATATGAGTCAGCCAGTTGTCTTTTAAACTCGAATTATTCAGTATAAAATGCTTGCAACTTTCATAGGTAGTAAGATCTGAAACAGACCTTGTTAACGATTACATCAGAAAGATAATAAAAAATGAAGATTTTTGTTGTTAAAACTAACTCTTTAAGTAAAGAAATAAAATGGCTTTTAAGTAAAACTCCATTGACTTTTAAAAGTTAGGCACAAAGCAGTAAAAACAACTAAAATTGGAAAATAAGGCTTTAAAAACACATGATGGTATCTAATGTGTTAATACAATAAAGAAAATTGTGTATTGAGAAAAAAAAAATATTTTTATTATTTTCTTAATTTATAAATGACATCAGATTCAGAAGGTTAGGATTGGGAAAATTATACTGGCAGTTTGCATTACTGTAAAAAACATATTGCAATGAATTAATCTAATATTAAGTTTTAACAGTGTAAGCATTGAAAACACATTAAAAAATCATTGGGTTTACTTTTCACTTTTGGTTGGGAATTTTTAAAGTAAAAGGGTTTTAATATTAAAAAAAAAAAAAAAATTCTTTAAAAATTAACTTTTTAAAAAAAAGTCTAAGAATTTTTTGAAACTGTAAAATCTGAGGCAATGTTTAATTTACTAAGCTATAATTTAGTCTCATATAGCACAAAAGCCATCTTACATATAATTAAGCATTTAATTTTTTGCATAGTAATTTTTTATAAGAAAACAAAACATTTTAGCAATTGGGTAATGGATTTTCCATTAAATGATATTGTTTAAATTTTATATTCAATCTATTGAAGCCAAAATCCAATTTTTAAAACTTTCGTCTATTGGGATTTTGAAAAAAAGTTTTAGTGTTCACTTTAGTGTGAACTCCAGACATACCTCCCATGTTGACGAGTGCAGCCCGCTGTACATTGGGCACCCAGCCCTTCCACAGACCCCTCACACCACTCTCTGCAACAATCTTCTGAAAAGCATGCCAAGTGCTCAGTACCCTGAAATAAGAAAATGAACAATTTAATTCATTTCATATTTCTTAATACAAGAGAAAAGACAGACTAAAAATGAAAAGACATATCCTCGAACATTGTTACAGAGAGACATAGAATGCAGAGAGTTGACTGTGTGTTACGGGCAATGTTAAAGCTGGGGTATTAAATTTCTTTAGCAAAAAAAAAATTTCTTTAGCATTTCTTGTAAAAGCTAAAATTACAATCTTCTTTTTACATTTTGCTAAAATGATTATTTTTTTCCATCACTCAGGATGTTTAACTTAACACAATCAAAGCACTTTCTTATTTAAGATCATTATTAACTTTAAATATAAAGCTATTTTACACCAATACCAACTGGAAAAATACGTTTCAACCTTTAGTTTACTTGTTCTTTTAGGTTGATGACTAACCTTGGGATAGCAAAAATGGTGAATTAGTATATTTTGTGTCAAAATGTTTTGGTCAAAGTGCTAAACCACACTTTTAGCATTTAAGAAAGTTCTTAAGCATTTTGCTAAAAAAGCACCCACAGCTTAATCCCTGGTTGAGGGTAAACTGCCTAGTATGATGAGACACGTAACGTAAATGAGAGAAACATCCCCACACAAACAGGGGTCAAAGGGACAAAATAAGAATATATAGGATTTTTTAAAAAAAAATATAGGACAATTTAAAACATCAAATAAATGCACGCAGTTGCTACTGAACTTAAAAATTAACTCGTTATACATTTATATATGCGTTATATTGTATTTAAGAGAATCAAAACACACCTTTAAAAAAAGAAATCGACTGATTATGAATATGTCATCCGTTATTGTCTCAATATTAAATTCCTAAATGAAGTTTTATTAATTACATTATTTGCAATCTTGAGTCTTTTGCTTCCCCCAGCATCTATAACTGCTTGAACTGCTCCAATTTCTTTAAGTATTTTCTTTTTATCTCTGTTTGCAGTCTTTTGTTGGTTCAGATTTATTGTTCAGTGTTGGTTGGATTGGCGGCGAAAATTGGGAGATTTAGCGCCGAATGTGGCGAACCGGGGACTTGGTTTTCCGGAAACCCTAGTAACCGTTTGGATTTGACAACACAACATATTGACGTCATTTTCAATTTTGACGACTTTTATGAAAAAATCGTGGCTAATATTCCGAATCCGGTACTGATTCTGCGCCAAGGTGATTTGACGGTGATTAACAAAAAATGGCAGCCCTGCCATTTTTTTAAGAGCAAGAGAACTGCCTATGGTTGTCATAATTAGGCGCGGTTTTATGTAAACAATTCGTTGCGCAGAATCCGTATCGGATTTGGAATAAAAAAATCTCCATCCGACATCATACAGTAAATCATAACCCTTTTGTTTTCTTTATCAACTATTGACTGAGCACTCAAAATGTTCTATAGTAGTCCTGCAAGTTAATCACAAGTTGTTTTCATCCGTTTTTCTCGAGGCAGAGTTTTGTTGCTGCATCTCTCTAGGTATTATAACCAATTAATTTACTACGTTGGAAGAGAAAACAAATCAGAAATTCAAGACCGCGTGCTATGGAAAAGTTCACATGTTTACACTTTACAACTCCCGCCGGTCCAGTAGAGTTGAGTTTTAGGTTATCTAGCACGTGACGTCACAAGAGATAAAACGCCGCCGTTAAAAACATCGCTTTTGTCAGGTTTTTTTCACTTACGATCGCGCCGAAGAATCCAAAATATAAAAAATGGCAACGATCAGCGCCATTATTACGAATTCGAAGAAAATATAGATAGAATCAATATAGAAATATAGGATATATGTAAAATATAGGACAATATAGGACGTTTTTGCCGATTTTTAAAAAAATATAGGATTTATAGGACATATAGGACGTCTGCGACCCCTGCACAAACTAAGCATTCATCCAGTAAACTAAAAACAGAAGAAGATTTTAGGAAACTAAGTATCCATTCAGTAGACATGAGACAATTACTGTCTTGTCTACTAATAGAACCAGATAATTAGAGTACTTGCTAACTTGAAGGTAAAGCAAAACCAGTACAATACTTTTCATTTTAGTTTAAAAAATAACACAAATAAAACATGTTATTTTCTTTAATATATGTCCCATGCTGTTTCCTGTTCATAGCATAATAACTGCACAAATTATAGGATCATCAGAAATCTAACAGAAATAATTGTACCAGACATAGTAATGATCCCAGATAATAAAAAAAAGAAAGAAAAAGTGGAACATCAACAGGCGGTTGAGGGCGGGATATCGATGGTTTGGATTATTTGCTGAGAGTAGAAAAAGTTCGGAATCGTCATTCTCCCAAATCAGTCAAGTAGCCAAATATTGAGGGCTTTTTAGACGGACTTAAAAAAGTACATGAAAAAAAAACTGTATTCAACGTCGTGACATTACAGCATCCACTTCACGTAACGCGAGCCGAGGTAGATATCCGCACGGGACATGCAAGAAGGGAAACTCAAAATTTTTGAAATTCCCTGATTAAAGGGTAATTTTACAAAATTCCCTGATTTTTCCCTGAATTCCAGGTTCTATAGCCACCCTGAACAAAGTTTGTTCATAAGGCAAAATTCAAACTGTGTATGAAAGATTTTGATTTTAGCACTATGGAAGAACAGTCGTAAAATCACACATTAAATATACGTCTGAATTTTTTTTAGAAGTTCCTTAAAAATATTAATTAGATCCTTGATTTTAATCCTTTAATTTCAGTGAGAATCCTGACAAAACAAAGATCAAAAGTAAGTTAAAAATAAAAACTAATTTAAATAAAATACATTTTTGGATGGCAAAATAGCTTTTAAATAATCATTGTTGTAAAATATATATGCACACTTTGGAAGAAAAAGGTCCAGGTGTTTGAATTTTATTCAGGAGACTTTTCAAATAAGTTATATATGATTCAAATTTAATCACAAAGCTCTAAAAATTCACCAAATTGACAATTCGTGCATGGATCTGCTCAGTAAATGGAAAAAACAAACAAAAAAACACCAGCATAATGTATGCTCAAATTTTATCTTGTTTTTCTACAAAACTTCCATGATTAAGTGGAACAAATAGAGCTAAATTTATAAAAAGAAACATAATTATTTTCAACATAAGTATATAATTGAAAGACAAATGCTAGATGTAAAGTTGCAAAAGTTAGTTGTAAAAGTTTCCAGGAGTTCCAAAGTTTTCAAGCACCTTAGAAAAATGAAACACTTCCAGAAAAGGTATACAAATCTTAGTATGTATGTATGTACGTATATACATAAATATAACTTTTAAATAAAGGGAAAAAATTAATGTACATTTTAAGATATAATATATATATAAAATAACGCATACTTATAATTTATAAATAACTGTTCTTGGAGAAGTTTGTTTTGACAGTTATATAATTATATCTTAAAATGTACATTAATTTTTTCCCTTTATTTGAAAGTTTTTTGCTAGACCTTAAAATTTTGTCTAAGATGGTGTGGTAGTATAGAAATAACAGCTTTCCTGCTTTCAAAATACCAAATATGGAGACATGACATTTGTTTCAATAATCCAAGGCATGAAAAGAGAGTAATTTTGTTTACTTAATCATACCGAGGTGGCTGACCTTCCAACCTTCGTCTTCCTTCCATTTGCATCTGTACCTTGACAAGATCAGTTGGGCTAGCTAGGAATTGGCCCAGAGCACCAGATGCACTGCCACAAATAACTGACTTCCTATTTTAAAATTCAAAATATATTCTAATGAAGATAAAAACTTAATTATCATAACACAACAAACACAGAAAAAAGGTTAAAATTTCTGCATGAAAATATGTGCTTCATTAAGTCAATGGACTATTCCTGCATTTTTTAATTTTTTTTTTATTCAATTCTAAATGCTTTGAAAAGGCCATACACACAAAAATTGCTGCTCACTGCACTTTTTTTTTTTTTGAATTTGCAACCAAAGTTCGCCTATTAGATTCGGAGGGAAAATCGACACATTCAGCTCGAAGCTAATGTGATGTAACTGGTTCCGAACTTGGCTTGAAACGCAACAGCGGAAACCAGTTTGCAAATCGCGCTAACCATCAGAGGATATGGCAATTGTCTCTAAAACTCACACTTTGGTAGAACCCTCATGATAACCATAGAAACAGAAGTTTTAAAGTCGCACAAAAAAAATGGAGCGTTTTTATCAAACTGCAATTTAATGAGGTTTTCGGGCATTTTCTTTTCTTAATACTTAAATAACTAATTTTTTAAAGAACTTTTGTTTGAATATTTAGAATCAGAAAGAAATTCTTCATAAATATAAACTAATTTCACTCTTTTTTAAAAAATGCGGGAGTTGTCTATTGATGAAATATGTTGTTGAACTTATATAATGTTTTTGCAGGTTTCATATAGACTTTGTAAAAGTAAAAAAAGAAGAAAAAAAACACACACATTTTAATAATTAATATAGTATATCTAATAGCTACTCCGCACACTGCTTTAAATAAATTGACATATTGGCAATTTTGAGCATTTTTCTGAATCAAATTAACAAAAGTATATTAAATGGGTAGGGAAACATCTTAAACGATTGCCATGGTAAACAGTAAACATTACAATCTTTTCTTCATGTGGAAATATCTTGCAGAAGGATTAAAAGGCCAATTCAAGATTTGCATTGTAAACTTTTAAATAAATCAATTTATTAAGAAAAATTAAAGAAGCCATTACCACATTGCTGGAGCTCCATTTGATTTTGTCTTCAAGAGTTTCTCTCTGAATATTTCGTAGAAAGTCATCCTGCATCCACTGTAAACTGCATAAGTAATTTTAAAAACATTAAATTTAGAAACACAACACATCATTTAGAAAATTAAATATTCATATTTATTTAAAAAGTGACATATTCTTACCAATATTTGTCTACATTATTTTTCAAGAAATTTAATATATTTAAGATTTCATAAGCAGCTGACTTACTGCAAGTATTATTTTAAACTAGAATTTTAATTCTAGTTGGTTGGTTGGTTGTTTTCAGATTATCTGGCGCCGTCAGCAACACAAGGACTATAATGCGCCAAAACATTCGTCATTAGACAAGCCAACATACATTTACAAACACCCATGCCATACACGGGACTCGAACCCGCAACCTCCCGGTCTAGAAGCCAGCACGCTAACCACTATACCGTTTGGTCGGCAATTTTAATTCTAGAGAATAAGTTGAATCTACAACCAACCATTAATGTAATTTATTGATCAGATATTCCAGGATATTTATAATGGTAGAATTAAGTAAATGTGAAAATAATATATAACAGTAAATTAATATATAAACTAAAAAGTTAAATGTCTAAACTGAAATATAGTTTAGAAATTATATTTACCTAGATGCCTGTAAATAGCTGGAGTAACACCTTGCCATAGTTTGAATAAACCTTCTTCTTGTACTAATAATAAAAAACAATTGAAAGAAATAATGTATTTTTGTAAAGTATTAAAAAAATAGGTTTTACTGAGGTAGTTATAAATTTGAGATAATAATTTAAAATATAATGAAGAATTGTATTAATATGATACAGTCATTTCTGGAATATTAAAAGCCACCAAATCTGCGCATACTATTGTTTCAATTTTAGCATAGAGTTACAGAACACTTAAGATATAAGTGCTCCAATTATTTTCAAGTGAACAGAATTCTGCAGAAAAAATTGCAAAATGTCAGTTTATTGCAATATTTTAGAATGTATAACTTTAGTGTTTATATTGAAGTTAAGATATGTACAATTTAAACAACCAGTTTAGCTACAGAAACATGAAGAGAATTATCAATAAATTAAACTGGTATATTACCTTATTTAATATTTTTATAATTTAAATAGCAGCAGCAGATAAACTCTTTTAGAACGGCAGAAATGTCATATTCATTAGAAAATAAATTTGACCTATTAAGTTCTACGCAAATTTGTAAATAAAAAAAGGAAATATATTCCAAAAATCTAGTAAAAAAACAGTATCTTTGACACCTGTTAAAATGCCTAGCATAGAAATAAACTTCCTAAAAAAGTTGTACCAGGATGTTGACAGGAAAATAATTTGAATTACTTTCCAACCCCTTTCACCCATATCTTTACAATAAGCAAATGTAAATGACAAAAACCAGATTTAAAAGGAAACTAATTGCTCAGCAATTGAATTTGTTTGTTAAATTTGTAACCCTTTGCGGTCATATGTCTACTCCCAGCCACCACAGCAAGGAACCATACTAACCTTTAATGAAAATGCCTAGCATAGAAATAAACTTTCTAAAAAAGTTATACCAGGATGTTGACAGGAAAATAATTTGAATTACTTTCCAACCCCTTTCACCCATATCTTTACAATAAGCAAATGTAAATGACAAAAACCAGATTTAAAAGGAAACTAATTGCTCAGCAATTGAATTTGTTTGTTAAATTTGTAACCCTTTGCGGTCATATGTCTACTCCCAGCCACCACAGCAAGGAACCATACTAACCTTTAATGAAAATGCCTAGCATAGAAATAAACTTTCTAAAAAAGTTATACCAGGATGTTGACAGGAAAATAATTTGAATTACTTTCCAACCCCTTTCACCCATATCTTTACAATAAGCAAATGTAAATGACAAAAACCAGATTTAAAAGGAAACT
The DNA here is from genome assembly GCA_963978545.1 of Linyphia triangularis. Taxonomy (NCBI): domain Eukaryota; kingdom Metazoa; phylum Arthropoda; class Arachnida; order Araneae; family Linyphiidae; genus Linyphia; species Linyphia triangularis. The sequence continues at coordinate 12,520,614 of OZ021723.1, read as the reverse complement.
AATTGCTCAGCAATTGAATTTGTTTGTTAAATTTGTAACCCTTTGCGGTCATATGTCTACTCCCAGCCACCACAGCAAGGAACTGTGGCGACCTCAAATATCAGATAATGCTTCTGTGCACTGGAGTACTCTTTTGCACAGAGGTAACGCATCTAGCTCCAAACACCATGGTCCTTGGATCAAACCCCCTGTCGCCCGCAGCGAAAGCTTAACGCTTCACTGATGACCCGGACTAAAACGAATCATGCTGCCATCTATCGGCGCTTCTGAAAGGAGAAACTACATCGCAACATGCGATCACATACGCAACTCGCGTGCATCCCCGCAACAAGCGGGCACAACGATGCAACAAGCATCCAAAAACCTCCAACTCCGATCAGACGTTGATCAGAACAATAGCATCGCTCCTTCGTCGCTGGGAGGAGGCTGTGTGGCGACCTCAAATATCAGATAATGCTTCTGTGCATGGGAGTACTCTTTTGCACAGAGGTAAAGTATCAGTCTCCAGACACCATGGTCCTCGGTTCAAATCACGCCGTCGCCCACAGCGAAAGCATAACGCTTTAGAACCATACTAACCTTTAATGTTGGGTCGTTTGATGTTTTTGGTGCAAGGGTAACACATGGTCTATATTGCGCCAAACAAATTTGGAAGGGTAGTTTAAAATTTAAGAAGCATCATAGTGGAAAAATTAATATAAAAGTCAAAGAGGAAATATTTTAGGGAGTGGAAGCATTCCCGCAAAAATGACTTGCGATTTGTCAGACCGCATACAGCAGTTAAAGGTTAGTATGGTTCCTTGATGTGGTGGCTGAGAACAGATATACAATTGGAATGGTAAAAAAGCTTTGGTGGTAATATGACTGCAAAGGGTTAATAATATAGAAAACACTGATCAAACATCAAACTTCTTAAAAACTATTAAAAAAAAATAGAAGTTTAAGTGAAACGATACGATAAAAAAAAAAAAAAAAAAAAAAAAAAGAGTGATAACGAGGAACTTGCAAAAGTGAGGAAAATGAATATTTTTTGTATTTTCTAGTGTTATCCAACGAATATATTTGAGCAGTGCAATTATTTTTTATCTTTATGCTTTCAATTAATCAAAAATCGAGTTTGAAAATAGCCGTAATCAAAGTGAAAGTCATGTGACCAAAAACGCATAAAAAACCGTGACGTGGTTACGCAGAGATAAAGTTGCTAAACGAAGGAGAAACCTCACTCATTCCCTTTCTGAAACAGGTTTTAGACTGGTTCCTTATCTGCACGTTGACGTTTCACGCAAAAGTGTCTTTTTCCCGCCAAATTGCAAAGTGAAAAACTAAACATTTTTTTAACAATCTATCCGAGCTCAAATTTTTGAAAGAATGGTACTATTGTTTTTCATGATTTTTTCTCTACTTTTATTTAAAAATGAAACCAAAACACGTGAAAGTTCCTCATTGTGTATAATGATTTGGGAAAATAAGATCTCTTGCTGGCATGGAATTCTTTTTCTCAAAAATCAATCTTTAACTATTGAATGAAAAATATCTCGACTTATTACGATTCTTCAAACCTTCACTGACGTTCCAAAATTGCACATTCTTCTGAAATTAACAGTTTTGTTATTTTCCCTGTAGCTTAAAAGACAGCACTGCAAATACGCAGCACCAAATAAAATATGTTTCCTGGTTTTTGAGTTAAAAAAAGAGGAGAAATCTTGCAAACATATAATCTAGTAGTCAGATGTACAAGATGATTGAAGTGCCTACAAATATCAGGAATTCTATAAATGAGAGAGTTCCCAATATGTAGATAGAAGTGATGGAGTAGCATCTTGCTAAACTTAACATTATAATAAATGTCTCAATTACAAAGTGTCACCTTGAGACCAACAGAAACATAACATCCAAGTCAGGAGGATAAAAGGGTTACTCACCTATTCCTACAGCAGTGTTCAGCATTCCCTTTGCCTTCATGTTATTGTGCAGAGGATGAGAATTGCTGCATTTACTCAAGGCAGCTTCCCCTTGAATCTGAAGCCTAGTTTTAGTAATGTCCAAAGGATATGTGGCTGTAATGTTAAAAAAATTTGTGAGGAAATAATATTGGCTTTACTAAACAAAAACGATTTGCATAAAGGTCCTCCATTTAATACAGTAGCACCCCGATTAAACGTCCCTCCTTTATCCGGAACTCTCTGTTAACCGGCAATCATTTAGTCGACATCAAAAATCTCCCAAATGAGTAATAAATCATTTGTTCCTTTTTAAACTGAAATCTTTTCCCTTGCTCTAAAGTTACATAGGTAATGGTGAGGCTTTTGACTGTTTTTCTAAAGAACTGATATGGTTAGAGCAACCTTCGGATGCAGATCAAACTGAACTATTGCCTTCAAAAAGATTCCGCGATAGAGCAGTGAAACAAAGATTATCAAGATTATTGCAACAAAAACTCATTTCCAACAATTATATCATAAAAAAACATGAAAAGTCCTGTATTCAATAAACGAAAATCATTTATTTTTTATTGTTTTTTACAACTCTCTTTTATCCGGAATTTTCACTTAACCGACCTACCTTTGGTCCGAATTAGGTCGGTTAATCGAGATTCTACTGTATTGCAATGCAAACTTCAAGCATAATGAGAAAACATGCTAATTACACACTTTGAAGCCAAAGAACAAACCTTTGATACATTTGTAAGAAATGCAGGGTTCCCACTCAAATCATAGAATGAAAATCAATGACTTTTAAAAATTTGTTTTCAGGCATCATGTCGATATAAATTTTTAATACAGTATATTCTACAAAAAAGTTACAAGTTAGCGGATGCATAACACAAATACGTAAGAGAATTCTGATAGGGTGTGGATAACAGGTGCAGGGATAGCAAGTTTGAGTTGTATTTTTATAAATTTTGCAGTTGGGCACACAACCTTCGCAAAAATTAAGGACTTTTAAGCACCTCTAAGAATTTTCAAGGCCTTGAAAACAAGTTAAAAAATATTAAGCACTTTAATGATAGTGGGAACCCTGGAAATGTTGATATGTGTGTAAATGTTTGTCACTTTTTTGGATGCAGAGATTGTCATTTTTAAACATTTGGACTAGGAAAAAGATTAGTCCGTAACACACAAGGCAGGGAATATGCTTTCTAGGAGGACTTTTCTTATAAAACGATCCCCCAATTTCATCATGTCCCTCCTCTTCACACTTCAGGTAAGCAAAGGCACACTATCAATCTACTCTTTTGTTACACGGATGCCAGATAAAAATCATCAAAATTGCAGCCATATTCAAACTATTAACCTTCAAATCTTTTATAATTCCAATAAAAAACCATTATAGGGTGGCTATAACAAACTGTAAATATTTAAGCTTGGAGATACATTTAAGCATTATGTAAACATTTAGGCTTGGTGCCAACTGGTACTCGTCTAACAGAAGAGTAATCAATTCTCTAGTGTACATATACCTTTTTTTAATAATTTTTTTATTCATAAAGATTTATTTTCTTCACTTCAGATATCTCTAAGCAACGTATATAAGATTCCAATGACTCTGTATTCCAAAGAAGTCATTTGGTTTGATAATATTATCATTTTCAAATCAAATTAGTATAATCACCATTTCTCTTCTTGAAATTGTTTGGGAGAATCTTCACCAATTTTTCTTTGGGAGGGTGGGACGAAATATTTTTTTAAGGATTATATAAAAATCTTCCAATTCATCACATTCGTGTGTTGAATTTTAAAAACAATAAAGTAAATATTTTTAAAAAGAAAAAAGGTTAAAAAAAGGCTTTTAGTTTCCGGCTTTTATGATGAATGATTAACAACCAACTTAACAGTGAAAATATATACAGATAAAAAAAACTTTATAGCTTTGAACAATCTCGAAAGTTTATTTTGCCGACTGGCTGCATTACATGAATTATTCATCAGGGATAAATGAATTGATTATTACGAAAAGATTCGTAACCGTTATGATTTGATACTTGTTGAATGCGTAGTGGTTTGTAGTAGAGTTCTCCTACTGAAATAATGAGAGTCAAAAGATCAATATTGTAAAATTAAACATTTAAAAAGGAAGCACATCTACCTGTTTCAGCCACCGTAGCAGCTGAGGAAGACAAGACATATTTAAACAAAAAACTTTCCGATTTCAACGCATTGTTATCAGTTTTACCGAAACCCATTTTTGGTGACAAATTGTATTGAGTACAAGGACAGAGTGAATCCTTGTGAAATGATCATTTAAATTGATTTACTTTCATGGCAATTTAAATCCGGATCATCCGGATTGTTTACTAACTTTATCTTGTTTACACTCACTTCACTTCACATCTACTGTAAACTTTTTGCATGATAGGCACATGTTAGTAAGTTTAAATGTATGACGTCAAATAACATAACTCTCCGATATGTAACATCACTAGGTCAATGCTTAAGTTTTTAATTAGTAAAAAATTCTAATTTATTTATAAAAGGCTTATGCATTTTGTATCAAATTTGCACCCAAACACATTAAGCAAAAAAACAAATACGAAGTGAGTAAGCTTTTTAATTTGGTTAAACTTGGCCAATCACTGTAAAACCTTCAAAATTATATTTGAATTTTCAAATTATTTATTTATATTGTAAGTAGTTTTTTCCGTCAGACATTCTAAAGAGCAGTTTGTCTGTGATGTTACCATGGAATTATAAAAAGAGTTATTTTTTGCGTTTTACTATCCTATCGCAAACTTGGGATCTGAAAGATGTAAGTAACCAACAATACACTTAACCCTAAGGTGAGAGCAATCAAAAAATCATTTTAGAACGAGTAATAGACCTGAGAGGTCTTTCATGTATTTTACAGTGGAAACATAATATTTTATTTGTTTTTGTTTATTAAGGAATGCCTAAACACTTGAATTGAGGAAGTACCAAACATTTATGTATTTCTAAGGCAGGAAGGCAGGCAAAGATGTGTGGGGTGGTGGTATCGTTCTTTGTTCGACTCCCCGTTGGCGCACATCCCTACATTGGTGACTACTGGACAGTTGAATCATGTTGCCATCTATCGGCACCTCCTGAAAATACTCCATGACTTCCACACTACCATCTCAGCATCTTTGGTGACTCACTGCCGCACGCAAGCAACTCAATCGTTCGTCCCATCGCGACTCACTGAGAAGGGGTATGAGATTTGCAAGAACTTAATCAGTTCTCCTTTCTCCTAAATAACTTAAAACTATTTATTTATCAACCTTTCATCATGACTGACAGAAAAGAACTCCACAAAGTTTCAAGTGATGCCACACACGGCAAGCAAAACATGTATAATTTAAAACACAAGATATTTAGCAAATAGTTCAAAGTTGATGTCGTCACAAGGGGCTATGTGGTGGCATCGTGTACAAATGACAGATACAACACCTAGACACAAGAGATATCTTTTGTTTAGTGGATATCGGGACAATTTCTTTTCCTAATATATAAATAACTAATTTTTTTTAAAGAATTTTTGTTTAAATATTTGGAATTAGAAAGAAATTCTTTATAAATATTAACTAATTTCACTCGCTTTAAAAAATGCAGGAATATTCTATTATATTACGTAATTCTTTAGTCTCCAATTTTCGAAATGGAGATTGAAAATTTATTTAAAATATATTAATCTGCTGCGATTTTGAACAATACATTAGGCTACAATGGACAATGTTGCAACACACTCGCACAGACAGCCTAAAGTTTTGTTTTTAATCTTAATTTTTATAGTATTTAGATTTAAAATAGAAATTGCATTTCCTAATAAATCGTTAATAAAACAGTTTAGCAATACTTTCCTATTGAAATCAGAGGTGTACTGGGACATGAAATCAGCCCAGTGATTTTAGATTTATGCCAGCCCAACTTTTTACTATCATCATTAATAAAATTTTGTTTAATATTTTAAATAAAATAAATCTAATAATTAAATTTAGTAATTAAATCTTTTTATTAATTAACACGTTTCCTTATTATTTTAAATTGATGTTTACTTATTAATTTTATTTATAGATTTTAATAATTGAATTGTTACAATAAAGTAGTTTAATCAAATCAAATTTATCCGTCTCTATTTGTATATTTTCTTTGACTGAACTTGGTTTCCATAAACCATTGATATAGTTAGTTGCAAAGACTAAAACAAAGAAATATTAATTTTAAAATAAAGAATGTCCAGGAATTTATTTAGTAGGTTTATTAGAAAATTACACCCGAAATGATAATATATATTTAACCTTAAAGGTTATAAAATAAGTAAAAAGTAATGCGATAATATATAAATCTTTGATTACGTCTACTTTTCTTAGAACCTTTTATCACCATTGCATGACGAATCGTATCATACACTTGTTTCGAAATTGTTTCGAAAATAAACTGCAAGTCTGTTATAGAAGACGTCAGAATCAATTTTCATATTGCCTAAGGAAACTTTTTTTGCATGGCACTTAGCAACATCTCCTAAATATTTCAATTTAATACTTGCTGCGTTTTGTAAAAATAGATATTTGTTATAAACTTATTTTAAAGAATCAAATTAAACATATTTCAGTAGTTACTGAAGATATGAAGCAAAAGATTAGAAATTATGTTAATTTATTTGTAACTTTGGCTTCCGTAAGGAGACTTTTTTTACCCACTGTATGTTGCTGAGGCAAATGTTATCGTATACATTCTCGTCGGAATTTCATTTGTCACTTCAAATTTGAAAACCCCTGACTCCTCAAAAGTTTTCTTTTACGGCCTTGAGTGAAAAAAAATCTCTATTTTAAATAGCTTTTAAATATACCGCGATTTTAAATTTCAGTTAAAAAAAAAAAAAAAAAAAAAAAAAAAAATTGATAAGAAACTAGATTTTGTTTTTGAAGACAACTTTTCGAATCTGAAAACGTCTCAAACCTCAAAATTTTCCTTTTAAGTCATTTTCCTTTCCCTGATAATGAAACAAACAAATTTTGATAAGGTTTTCAAAATATCACACAATGGACAATTCCCGCATTTTTAAAAAACGAATGAAATTAGTATATATTTATGAAGAATTACTTTCTGATTCCAAATATTTAAGCAAAAGTTCTTTAAAAAAATTAGTTATTTAAATATTAAGAAAAGAAAATGTCCCAAAACAGAGTCAAAACCAGTCCGATCAAAACAGTCAACTATAAGTCCGTGATGTAAAGAGACCCTATCGTTTCTATGGTTAGCGTGACGTTTCTGCCAAATAGTTGGCATTGAAAGAGTTGGCGTTGGTAGACCATTGCCACATTCCGTACAGGTTGGCGCGATTTGCGAAAAACTTGCAAATCTGGTTTCTGCTGTTGCATTTCAAGTCAATGTGTTGGCGAAGCTGTGACGTCACATTCAATGCCAGCGAAATGAGTCGTTTTCTCTCCAACGTTTAACAAGGTAATTTTTATCGCAAATTAAAAAAAAGAAAAAGCGCATTGAGCAGAAATTTTTGTGTTTTTGGCCTTTTCGAAACATTTAGAATTTAATAAAAAAAAAAAAAAAAAAAAAAAAAAAAATTGCGGGAATTGTCCATTGCAACTTTCAATTATAAATTTCTGGTTTTATGTTTATACTGTAATCTGATTCAGTAATAAAATGTGTTATTGATTCAATATGTGTTGTTGTGTTCCTTTATTATTGACTAGCTGAATACCCGTGCTTCACAACGAAATTTTACCATGTGAAATATTTTAGCCAACTGTGATGCCCCGAGTTGCTTTAATCCATCATTGGTGTATAGGCCCCAATTTTTGGCGCTTCGCTCGCAGGAAGGTTCATCGCAACGTAAAATCGAGCTCGCTTCGCTAGCTGAAAAAGTCATTGACACATAAGCACAGGCTTACTTAACATGTTGAAAGTTTCATTGCTATGCAAAGGTGAGCTCGCTTTGCTCTATGAAAGGTTCATTGCTACGTAAGCGTAAGGTCGCTTCACACACTAAAAACTAATTGCTACGTAAAGTCTTAATATTAGAAATCCCTCCCTTGTCGAGAAACGATAAAAAAAAAATTCCCCGTTAATAACTATAATACTACACCCCTTTAAGAATATTTTAACACGTGATGTTTGTAAAAAGCAAAATTAGAAGGTCACAACTACTTATGTTGAAACTTTCAGAGCTCTAGGCCTATTAGAAGTAGCTTTTTTTGAAAATATTAATTAAAAATTCATTAAAAAAAATTAAAATTTTTAACGTGGTTTTTGTCAAAAGTCCAATTAGAAGGCCAAAACTATTTGTGTTGAAAATTTCAGAAATGTAGCCCAGTTAGAAATCGTTTTGTAAAATATTTGTTAATTAATTAATTAAAAAACAAATAAAATTTCAAAATTCTGTTTTTCAAAAGTCCAATTTGAAGACCAATACTACATATGTTGAAAATCTTAGAGCTGTGGACTTAGTGTGTGTACAGCTCGTGATCGGTACAACCCTTTTGTTAACTGGCATGGATACTGGTCGATTGTTTTTTTTTTTTTTTTTAATTTAACGAATTACAGAGTTCTACATGTGACCTACTTCATTTTAAAGAGTCCCGAAAAGGCTCTATCACCTGATGGGAAGTGTTGTAAAAGGTGTGGCAGCAGGAAAGAGAGTGAATCAAAAAGCACGAACTCTAATTACTTCAACTTCGCTCTCACTCTCTCTCTTGAAAAAACAGAAAATCATAATTGTTTTGAACGGATATAAAATGGTCTAATTCCGCATGTTTGTTGAATTATAACAAGTATATTCAAAAGTAAACAATAATAAATAACTTGACAACTATCTTATTGTCTATCCTCGCCAAAAAGGTGTTCAAAAATAAGCTTGTTTCCATGGATGTATCATACGAACCAGTGCAAGAACCTATTGACTTATTTTTAATGCATTTTGGGAGGACTTGGTGTATTTCTGTGTTAACAACAGTTATGCTGCATTTTATTTGTTCCAGATCCTCCGTGTCCATTTCTTCTACCAGGTAACAGAAAAATACTTGGAATGAGTTAAGAATACTTGGAATGAGTTCATCATATACCTTCTTTATTTTCTCAAAAGTTTTACTTTTCTTTTTTGAAACCAATTCTGAAACGATCACATTATCACTGAAAGTATACAATGCAATTAAAATTGCCGATTCTTTTGCATTATGCCTCCCCCATTAAGATTTTTGATCAAATCATAACACTGGTTCAATGGTAAATACTATCTGTAAGAACCCAATATTTATACTACCTTCAGAAAATTGATTTTTTTTTTTTTTTTTTGAAGCAGAATGAATCTTAAATAGCATATTGTTCAAACTTATAAGTCAAAAAGGGAAAAAAAAAAGAAGTTGGTTTTGCGAATAAAGGACCTTTTTAAACTTTTGAGAAATAATCTTTAGTGTCTATAGATTTGTGATCGACACTGATCAGTATCGGGACTGCCGCAAAATTAAGTAACTACCTTTATTTCGGGCCAGGCACAACCAGATGGCGCTCTGTCTCAAGTGAAATTTATTTATAGCTAAAATGTTTATTTTTATCCTTTTTTTATTTAATTAACGAGCTGAAATGTGGAAAGGATTATTCTCTAAAGGAGTGACTTTCAAGTTTGTAAACTTTACAGGTAAGTTGTATCATGTTGCTAATGTATTGCTTTCAAACTTTTAGTGTTCAAAGTTAGGCTTAATCCTATCGTAACTCAAACAATCTACCATAGAAATTAAAAAAAGGTTTATATCATAATTCTATTTTAAATATTCTTTTGTAAAACTGAAAAAGGGAAATTTTAAGATGTTTGTTTCCTACTGATACAACTATCATGCAAACAATTGCTGATTTTTTAACATCATTAAAAATAGTTAGAAAGTAATTTTTCTATTTATCACTTGATTTAAGTTGAAATTATATTTTAACGGCTATACTCGTAAACAAAACCTGATGATATTTCTTTTCTTACTACCAAGGAAGGTTACAAGAATATATGATACCCATGGAAGAATAGACCAGCTAGAAGAATATACGATAAAATCTATAACAAAATGTAAACATTAAAAAGACTGGTTATTGTGTGTTCAAGAATACCGCATTATATTTTATTGCCTGAACATTTAAAAAGTGCCGGAGAAAAAATAATCACGAATTAAAATGGCTCTTGAAATGCAATGCTAATAAAGGTGGTTCATAGTTAAAAATTAATATAATAATGTTCTCAAGTCGAGCTCTTCTGAAAAATAAAAGATGTACTTCACTACTTTTTATTTCAGTAGTTTAGTTGCATTTATTAATGTTTTTTTTTTTTTTTTTTAACTATCAATTTTATGAATGCTAAAAAGTTATTTATATATATTTTTTTACTAACATTTATTTGTAAATATTTACAAAACATATTCTTAGGGAATATTTTTTATGATTTCATTTTGACACTTATTTTCAAATCAACGAAGTCTTATTTGTTTTCCCATCTGATGACTGTGATTAGCTCTCTGGCCATGATTGCCAAATGTGCGGGTATGAATCACGGATAAGGCATGGATGTTCATTGTTGTTCGGAATCAACTTTAAGCTGTAGGTTCCATCCTCATTAACCGTCATTGTTTATAAGAATAGGTCGTTGAGCTCATAAACCAACCAACTTATTTGTTTAAAAATGAAAATACATATTTGAAATTATTTATTATGTTCTTCTTGAGGAAATACATTGCTTAAAAATGAAATTTTAATCAGAATATTAGGTACTAGCACGTAACAATTTTTAAATTCCTATTATATTCAAAGTTGAAAAAAAGTTTTTGTATAATAATTTAGTGTTTGTATTTTGCAATGTTTATTCTTTTAAATACATACTGATTTAATGTATTGCTTGTTATGGTATTGAAACTATATAAGATATGTTAGTATATGAACATATTTCAGAGAATTTTCAGTCTGAATAATTTACTATAAAAGGTTGGAATGTTAGTAATATTGAAAAAATCCAGTTATAATTTCAAGAATTTGCCGCAGTGTTTTAATTTAAATCCCACTCTCGGTGCTTTTACTTCATGAAATTAAATGTTATATCTGAATATTCTACAATCAAACAACTTAAGTATTAAAACATTTTATAACTCACTACATAATATTTTATAGAAATTACCAGAGATGATTCATTACATCTGTGGATTAAAGACTACGATAGACGTCCTCAGTGTTTTCATCCATCGCTTAACGTGACGTCATCAAACTTAGTATCGGGCCCTATACAGAGTAGAGAGTCTGTTTGATTCGCAGCGGTCCCGTCAGTATCCGTTGTAGAATTGTTGCAGGTGCACTTTTTTGCTTCATCATTGTATACTGAGGCCTCTGTGTCAGACTTGACTCTAATGCATCCATGACAGGTATAAATGTTTTGATTCTGAACTTGTCTCTTGGCTCTCTAAAGCATCATCTTCATCACCATTGATATGCCTTCTTCTATATCTGCTTTTCCTTTTCTTGTAATCAACATCAGGCAATTTTTCCTTTGCTTTTTCTTCAAAATGATCGAACATATCCCTGGAACCTTCAACAAATTCTGAAAGTGAAGCATACAATTTCCTACATACATCTTGACTAATTTGGGGGCCTTGCAATGATTGACTAGTCTTATGAAATTCATCCAGCAAGTAACTCCACAAATACAACATTACCATAAATTCAAACTCCTCCATTTTATTCAAAATGTTTATAGCTTGATTTCTTGTTTCGCCTTTCTCTGTAGTATCAATATGCAGCTGATGCAATGCAGAAATTGTTCTATCACAACTATCAAGTATTGCACTTGTGGTCATAAAATGTGTTTCCCATCTAGTCTTTGACAAAGACTTTGGAACTTTTGAATCATCTTTGCAGAATGAAAACAGTACTAGTCATTCATCATTCTAATAAAAACAAGTACATTACAACTATGTAACTAAAAATAAATTATTATTTTTATTTTTTCATATAAAAATGTAGATAAAATTTATATTTACCTTGATTCTATTATAAGATACCAGCTGAAGGAATAAAAATCTTCGATAACAAGTGTCTTCGATTTCCAAGCACAGGATAGCAGAAGCTCGATTTAAAATACATAAAAACAAACGATTACATTAAAAAATAATGTTCCAAAAGTAACCATTACATAATACGAGTGCTAATTTATACGATTAGGAGGTTTTAAAAGATAAAATATTTCTCCATTAATTTAAATCACGATTCTAAATTCACTCAGTGAGTCTAAAAATGCATACAACTTTGCATAGCAACGGATTGCTTAGCCTCACTTGACGACCGTGATGTCACCACTTACATCATCCATTGCTCACTCTGAAAATTTTGTGGGGGCTCCAAGCAAGTCGGAGGCCCTAAGCTACAGCTTGTCCAGCTTTTACGTAAATCCTGCTCTGAACCTAAAAATAATCATAAATTCCAAGCCTATTGCCATCTGACCTAGATAATAAGCAAAGCATTATGGTTACGTAACATGCAAACCACTGCATTTGTACTGCTTGTTGGTGCAACAAACGGACTGCAAAAATTTGCCAAATAGGTCCAATATTTAGTGTCATTGGTCAATTTAAAATTCCCACATTATTTAAATATTTTTTTATTCAATTCTAAATGTTTCGAAAAGGCCATAAACAGAAAAAATTTTGCTATATGCGCTTTAAAAAAAAAAAAAAAAAAAAAAAAAAAAAAAAAAAAAAAAAAAAAAAAAAAAAAATGCTATCATAGTTCCCCTGTTACACATTGGCAAGACAATGATTCATTTGGCTCCAATTGAATGTGACGTCAAAACTTCCTAAACGTCTTGTCTTGAAATCCGGCAGCGGAAACCAGTTTTGCAAGTTTCTCGTAAATCGCGCCAACCTGTACCGGATATGGCAATGGCCTACCAACGCCAAATATTTCAACGCCAACTATTTGGCAGAAAACTCATTATAATCATTGTTACGGAAGGAAGCTGCCGACCAAACGGTATAGTGGTTAGCGTGCTAGCTTCTCGACCGCGAGGTTGCGGGTTCGAGTCCCGTGTTAGGCATGGGTGTTTGTAAATGTATGTTGGCTTGTCTAATGACGAATGTTTCGGCGCATTATAGCCCTCGTGTTGCTGACGGCGCCAGATAATCTGAAAACAACCAACCAACCAATGGAAGGAAGCTAGGACGTCTCAGATTTTGTTGAGTGTTTTGATCGGACTGGTTTTGGGGCATTTTCTTTTCTTAATATTTAAATACAGTAGAGTCCTGATTATCCGAGTTAATGTGGACCAAGACCAACTCGGATAACCGAAAAACTCGGTTAAAGCGAAAATTAAAAATAAAATAAATTGTATCGGTTTAAATGTATGTTTTGACAAGTACAAATGTTATACTATAGGTAAACCACATGCAATTAATAATATATAGTAATGCTTAAAGAGTTCTCTTACTTAAGCCTTGAGCTTTAAGAACTTTAGCGACGCGATAGGAGAAGCAGTGTCATACAATGAAAAGGAATGTAAACATTTTGTTTTCTTGAGTGTTTGAGAGATCAAGTACCAATTTTTTTGGTACTAGTTTTGACAAAGGAAAATATCAGGGGTAAAAAAAAATTAAAGAAATATTATCTGGCTTGGTTAAAGAGGAAACTCGGATAACCGGGGCTCGGATAATCGGGGTTTTACTGTAACTAATTTTTTTAAAGAACTTTTGTTTAAATATTTGGTATCATAAAGAAACTCTTCATAAATATAAACTAATTAGACTCGTTTTTAAAAAATGCGGGAATTGTCCATTGTTTGTTGTTTTTGTATGGTTATATTTCTTTATTTCGATTTAATTCTCTTAAAACATTTTATATGTTATGAAAGTATTTGTAAAATGCGAGAGAAGTCAATATTTATTACTTTCAATGCTTTTTTTGATGGCCACTTGATTTGTACTCGATACAATATGGACAATGGAGAAGTTGCGTATTTTTTAAAAATGGTAAAAAGCAATAAACTTTAATAAAGAAAGCAAAGCTGATTTCGAATATATAAGTTATAATACTATTAAAAATTTATTTAATTAAATATCGAAAGAAGAAAAATCGTAAAAACAGTGGAATCGTGACGTAACCGCAAAACGTTCCATCATTGGCTGGTTAGGTTTGACATCATAATCCGATGGAAAATTTTCTCCTTCATTTGTTTACCTACGACGACCTACGAATTTCATAGGAGCTGATATTCATGGTGTAAAATCTGAAAGGTATGTACCCATTTTGCAAACAGTTTTTCATTCGTCTTTAACTAGATTGAATATGACTTATTTTTATTGTAAGTTTTTATTTTTAATTATCATTCCATCCAGTTAAACTGCAGAACATTGCAGTCGCCAATTTTTATTTTCTATTACCCATATGTAAAACATAGGGTAATGAAAGTATAGGACTCGGTTAAAAAATTATTTTTTAGATTTTTTTGCATTTCTCCACGTTTTGGAACATCATGTTCTCAAAAAAGTGATCTAGAAAAAATTTCTGTCTGTATGCATGTGTGTACGTGGTCAGCATAACTCCCGAAAAAATTGACCAACGATGTTCAAATTTAGTGAGCAGGTTGGTGATGGCCCAAACACGTACCATTAAGGTTTTCGTCAAAATCGCGCATGCGCAAGGTGTTCTAAACATCCCCACCTCTGAAATTCTCGTGACCAAACGGTATAGTGGTTAGTGTGCTAGCTTCTAGACCGCGAGGTTGCGAGTTCGAGTCCCGTGTTAATCATGGGTGTTTGTAAGTGTATGTTGGCTTGTCTAATGACGAATGTTTCGGCGCATTATAGCCCTCGTGTGGCTGACGGCGCCAGATAATCTGAATACAACCAACCGAAATTCTCGTAGAAAGGCTTTAATGACTTAAAAAGTTGAAAAACGAAAGCCTTTACAGAGAGTTCTCTTTCCTTGAGCATACCTCATCAACGATCGTTTTTTCTTCTTCTCTCAGCTTCGCTTTTAATAATGGATAATATAAAGATTATCGAAAAGCATATCGCCATTTTGGCGAAGGTTTTTTTTTTTTTTTTTTTTTTTTTTTTTTTTTTTTTTAAGTCCAATATTACAATTATCGCAAAAAATTTCCTTGTTCATAAATTTTTTTGTGCTATTTTGAAAACTTCAAGTCCGTTTTTCAACATATCTTCACTCCTAAGAAAGTTATAAAAACACTAGTTTTCCATAGTACAGTTGTATCCAGTAATATTTTTAAAATCGAATGTTCAAATTGATGCATTTAAATAGTAGAAGTTTCCACATTTTTTACTAATAAGTGAAATGTCTGTAACTTGGCGTGCTATGTAGACAACTAAATTCCTTTAAGTTATAATTTGCTTTGGCTTCAAGTCTTTCGAACCCATCCACGCAACAATATGGAGACAATGCTTTTTTAATTTGCGTTTTCATTTTAATGTTGTGATTTCTTACACCAGTTTTCTCAACAAATGTGTTCGATTGGGTTCAAATCTAATGACTGAGATGGGGATTTAAATTTTATATTACAGATTATAGAGGTACCAGAGGCAAATATTGAATAAAGTGTGTTCGGACTATTATTGTGATAAAAAATAAAGTCGTTCGTAATGACCTAATTTTGGTTTGACAATTTTAATTTATCGCTCAAAATATTCAAATAGAGTTCATGATCGTTTTTTTTTTATGTGACTACGTGACATTTTAAATAACAAATGGATTATAAGAATTGCAGAATCAAATATTACAGACAACGATTTTTTACATGTTTCCACAATGGACAAGTTAAAAAAAAAAGAGCCAGAAAATAATTCTATTAATGTGAATTTGTCAGAAAATGTAAAGTCGAACGAACACCATTGTGGTATTTTTTCTTCAGCTCTATGAATTTATATTTTTATAAAAATAAAACGATTCAATACTTTTTTTAAGTATTAGGTCTCATTCAGAATTAATTAAAAAAAAAATATAGGAATTAATATTCAAATTCAATTCCAAACTTAAGAACTACTTTTTCTACACACTTTTAAACTGTACGAACACTTTTGGAAACCACTGTATATCAATAAATTTCAAAATAATTAGGTCATTATATAAAAACTAGAGTAATAGGTGTGCTATTATCACATCGAAATGATCTTCACAAACGTGTCGAGACCTTTTTGCAGAAACATTGTCTCGTTTCATGACTTTACACCATTTCTTGCGGATATCTGAGTGTTTAGCGACACTGATAAATAATTTAGCAGCGTTGGAAATTGAAGAATTCTTACAATTTGGGACGAGGCAATGTTTGTACACTGAATTTGAGGAATTAATTTTAAATCCATTAAAAAAATACAAGATTTAAAAAAAAAAAAAAAAAAAAAAAAAAATGTGTATATATATATATTATGACGTAGGGAGGACGGTCACAGCTAAGCTAGTCTCATTTTTGCCGCACTTTTAAAAGTAGGAAATTGAAACTGGTATAACACGGGAATTATTGAACGGTTTTCAAAATATTTTATAGTTTTGGTTGTCTTTCGTCACTCTTAATGAATAAAAAATTAAAAACAAAAATGCGCAACTTGTCCATTCCCGTATTTTTTATTTATTCAATTCTAAATGTTTCGAAAAGGCCATAAACACAAAAATTTCTGCTCAACGCGATTTTTTTTTTTTTTTTTTTAATTTGCGATCAAAATTATCTTGTTAAACGTTGGCGAGAAAACGACTCATTTCGCTGGCATTGAATGTGACGTCACGGCTTCGCAAACATCTTGGCTTGAAATGCAGCAGCGGCAAACAGATTTGCAAGTTTCTCGCTAATCACTCCAACCAGTACGGAATGTGGCAATGGTCTACCAACGCCAACTATTTAGCAGAAACCTCACGATAACCATAGAAACGATAGGCCCTCTTTACGTCACGGACATTGCAGACTGTTTTGATCTGACTGTTTTTGGCTCGGTTTTGGGGGTCATTTTCTTTTCTTAATATTTGAATAACTAATTTTTTTTAAATATCTTTTGTTTAAATATTTGGAATCAGAAAGAAATTCTTCATAAATCAAAGGCGGCCCTAGGTTCATTTTTCAGGGGGGGCCATTTTAAACTTTAAGTTCGTAAAATGTATGCACTATGTAACCTAATTATAATAAACTAACTGCTGATTAAATGCTTGATTGCAATGATAAGTGTAGAATTTTCTAAATTAGTAATTTTCATTTGATGCAGAATTAAAAAAGTTAATTTAAGCTTGAATTGCTCTCCTGAAAAATAAGAAAAGAGTAAAACAAAGAAATTACAAAAAATAAAAATAGTTAATAATTGTTTTACAATCACACTTCTTTACTCTTTGAAAGCCTAAAGAACAAAATCCAATTTCCTCTGCTTTGTTTTGGCAAATCTGCCTATGACACAGCTCACATCAATGTTTATGTCTCTGTGAGTATGCAACAAGCTAAGTCCTGCTAACCTTTCTTCCCCCATTCTAGCTCTTAGCCACGTTTTCAAGCGTCGAAGGGTAGAGAAACTTCATCAGCAACTTCACCAAGCTTCTTCACCAGAGGCAACGCTAACTGGTAGTGTTGCCAAAATTTTAAGTAACTCGTAAATAGTAGGATATACATATTTGTCACAAGCTCTCATAGTATCTATGGCAGAAGTGGGGAGCTATTCTTCTTTTTTCCATTTCTCTCTCCATAGTGCTAGCTCACTTTCAATCAGAATAACACTCATTTGTGTCAGTCCTAAAATTGGTATGAACTTCTTTAATAAGTTTTAAAGCTCGTTGCTTTCTGATTCTGTTGGCTTTTCCATATCGGAGGTTGGAATCAGTAATCGAAAGCCAAAACAATCCAAATTTTCTTTTGGAAATCTTCCTATTAGGTCTTCAATTATATTATCCAATAAAGGTATGTAAACCGAGATTCTAAAATACTCTTCTGGTATTTGAGTATTTCTTTTTAGAGAAGTATTTAAAAATGCTCTCATTTTTTCTTTTTGAAGACATATTGTAGATATTCATCACTAATTACTCGAGGTAAAATGATCACGAAATCTTTAAACAACGAATAAAAGTGTTGCTAGTTCAACAGATATTTTCACAATAAATGGCCTGTCTAAACTAGTTATAACAATAACACAGTACCGATTCCATGCCCAAGTGACAAAAGTCACACACTAGTCCAGACATCACGTGTTGAAATTACCCTCGGCGCCATGGTTGCTTAGAAGAGCATGGTTGTTCCAAAAAGGGGCAGAGGCCCCCGGGAAAAAGGAAATCGTCGTTTAGGAGGGGGATGGTCACTACCTGTGTACTTGTGTTGTGTACCGGGTATTGTGTCGTGTGTTGTGTACGTAAATACATTTAAAACCAGGTTTTTTTCTGAGGGGGGGGGGGGGGGGCTATAATTCTTTGTACTGTAAAGAAAAAATTTACGTTAATGAAATTGTGCTTAAAAATCTGTAATTTCACCGTTTTTTAAACTGGAAATTCTCAAAGAGTTTTGGGATATTTGAAAGGGCTAGGGAGGAAGAGGGAACCCTTCAAGGAGGGGGCCATGGCCCCCATGGCCCCCCCCTTGAAGCCGCCAATGTCATAAATATATACTAATTTCACTCGTTTTTAAAAAATGCGGGAATTGTCCATTGCTAGTCCTTCATAATATGTTTATAACCAACAAGAAATATTCTTGTCTGTTAAGCAGTACATTTTGCTCAATATGACCCTTACAACTAACCACACCGTTAATATTCTGAATAGAACTGTAGATAAAATATTCGAATTTACTGAAATCAACACTTTTTAAATATATATATACACTGGTGTGCAAAACTTAAGCAACAATGTAAAAATTTAGCAGATAGCCATGAAATTTCAGAAAAGGAGGTTTGGAGATCAGTATAATGAACACGTAAGTCAGTAGAAACGTCATGCGAATGCCTGGAACGAAACGTCAGAGGTGACGTGAGCAGGAACGACGGGAATGGGGGGCGTAGGGGGCGACTCGTCCCCCCAAAGTTTTAGAAAGTTGGACAGTCGGCAAATTTTCAAAAATTTTATCGAGATTTTTCTTTTTCTAAAGTCGATCCACAATAAAATTGAATTCAATAAAATAAAAAAAAATGAACAAAAATATTAAAAATATCTGAATGCAGCGTGACCCGAGTTTGACGAATCGGCATTTTTACAATAGAAGTCTATTATAGGGGAGTCGGTGTCTTTTTTTCCGGCTACAATGATGGACTGCGAACGGAAATATTACCATATAAATATTACCATAAGATTTTAGAAAGGCTGGTAGTCGGCAAATTTCTGAAATTTCATCCCTTCTTTTAAAAATCCCTACTGACGGATGTTTCAAAACATATTGAATGGAAAAAGTACAAATAATTAAACTCATCATTAGTATTATAAAATTGTGATCACAATTCCGCCTCAGTTGACGGTCGGCAATTTTGAATTGGAGTAAGTATATCCTTTTTGACAGGAACTTTAAAATAATCTAATCATTGATATCTTCACTGACATTAGATAACTTTGATGTATTACAGTAGATGATATACTTGTATTTGTGGTACGTCAGACAACGCCTCAAAAACCATGACATACACATTAAAAGTCATTTACATAAAGTATGCAATGTACATCATATGAGTTAAAGGTTTTATACAAAATTTCAAAACACCAAAATTTTTGTATACGAAAATTAACCCGCATTTTACAAAGTTATTGCAATTAATGTCAAGTAGAACTCCATAAATGATGTTATGTACAGGATGGTCATAAAGAAACTTTGCAGATATATGGATGTGTAAAGGCAGTCTCGTTCAACAGATCGAGATGAGATTTCAGGTATAGTTATAGAGGTATGGGGTCGGAATTCTGTGAATTTCTGCAAAATGGCGCTCACGATTACCCTGGTTATAGTTACGAATAGCAACGCCTACTTTTTCCTATCGAGAAATGATCCCCGCATGCGAAAACCCTAAAGAGCGTTGGAATGGTACGTGTATCACAAAAAACGGACTCACAAAATACAGATTTGCGAACTGCCAACAAAAACACGATCGGAGCAATGGAGGCCGCTCACTAAATATTCAGCTTAGAAAACCGATTAAATTGCCTGTGATTGCACTCATGTGAACTTTGGTCTCTGTCAAATGCAAATTTCCATCGTGCGCCTCAATCGCGTTTTTGTTGGTCGTTCGCAGAGCTGGGTTTTTTTTTGTGCGTGCATAATGCGTCTTTTTTGTGATACACGTACCGTTCCATCTCTCTTTAGGGTTTCCTTATGCACTGAACATTTTGCGACAGGAAAAAGTAGACGTTGTCATTTGACAATTTCATGCATGTAACTATAACCATAACCGTGAGCGCCATTTGTTGAAATTCACAGAATCTAGAGCTCATACCTCTGAATAACTATACCTGAAATCTCATCTCGATCTGTTAAACGGAACGGAAGCTAGAGGCCCATATATCGGCAAAGTTTCTTTATGACCACCTTGTACTTCATATATTGAAAATGCATTCCCAAAATAATGCATGCCACTTGTAAACTGGAAGGCGATATCGAATTTATTCTTACAAAATAATCTTTGGAAAAGTGTTGAAAGGTTTATTATAATATTATCTAAAATTCTTAATGTTCCCCGTGCTCAAATAGCTGTGGACTGACATTGTCCAATACAACCAGGTTCAGTGTATTGCAAATTGTGAGTATCTTTTCACTCCTATCCTCGATTTTTGAAGCAGTTTGGCCTTTGTGTTGCCCTTGCGCAAAATAAATTTGAAAAACAACCAACCAACCAACCTATCCTGGATTTCACCACTTTAATATTCGAAACATTGGGAAAAAATTGTCTTTCAAACTAAGATTTTTTAGTCTAAATGCCTTTAAAAATATTTCAAATTGGATCAATAAATCTCAAATTAGGATCATAAACATTACGTGTTGGTAAGTGGGCTTATGGAAATTTCATGTTGACAGTGATGTTTCTCTTGCTTTGAAGATCAAATGTGCAACTTGTTCTTCCTCAAGATCGGATTAACACTGTAGATTTGAATACCTCCCCCCCCCCACACACCTTTCCCAAAAACCCCCACACGTACTATTCCTTATATAGTTTGGTATGTTGTGCTAAAAATTATGGCATGCTTTTTTATAGAGTATTTTGTCACTAAATTCGAGGTTCAATTAGTTGCGATTAACTTACCTTTTTGCACATAAATATTATAGTTTGGTTTAATACTAAAGTAATTCATTTCATTTTAATTCCGCATAGGGGGGGAAAAAAACTAGCATTTTCAAGTTTATTTTCCTTCTTGAACAAATGATTATTGTTCAAAAAACGAGTAATATTTGCAGAAATTATTGCTGAAAAACCATACAACATCAGTGAAAAACCACACAAAAATCATTAAATTAAATCCAGCAATTTTGATAAAAATATATACTCGAAGTAATTACTTTTTAGAAGTAGGTTCCTGGATTGAATCGTTACAAAAAAATTAAGTTTGACTATTGACACACATTTCAAGAAAAATCAACATCTTTTCTTTTTTAGTTAGGAAAATGTGTTAAAAAGTATTTAAAAATTAAATAATTAACAAATCATTTTTAATGATAATTGTCTTTTGCAATGCAATTATAGTGTTCATGAACACCTACATGATTATTTGCAGGGAGATGTAAGGCGAAAAAAGTGTTTGTTTAATCCTTGATTTTTCGAAGATGGGAATTGGATTTCCTAATTGGATGTTAGTAAATAATTGTTCATTAATGTTCTGTTCAAATTGATGAATTAATATCCATATATATTTTTTCTTGTTAAATTTTACCACTTTTTTTTCCACGTTACTTTATTTTTCGAAACCCAGAGGGGAAGGAGTGCAAGTGCATGTTTCTTATGTCCCTGACATTGTATCTATTATAAAAATTGCAGTGCTTCGCGTAGGGAATTTTCTGTAGTAGCAATAGTTAGCCAGAATTTTAAAAAGAAGAATTTTTAAAGAATTTGTTTTTTGATCAACCTTTATACAATTCATTATACAAAAATCACCTATTTGATCAATAATTTTCATCTATTTAATTTCGTGTTAAAGTGCTATTTTCCAACCACTTTTACGCGTTTAATTTTTTTTTTTTCGAAACTGCCATTTGAAAATTTAAAAAAAAGTTGTATCGAAATGAAGCACTTGTACTTTTCAGTTTACTGAATTGGTTTAAGATTGTGGGGGGGGGGGGGGAATTCTATCTATCTGCAAGGTATAAATGTCTCCCCCACTGCCCCCAAATAAAAACGCTTCCAAAAATAATTGACTTTGTTTGGAGAGGAAGGGTTAATTTACTAAAAGGAAATGAAAAATTAAATGAATTTGAAGGAATTATAATGTGATGGGAATTTACTTAAAATTTGACATTAAGTACGTATTAATAAAATGCCATAAAATACTAAAAATTGTTTAGACGGTAATTTAAAAATAATTCAAACTAATTTCACATTAAATAAAACAATTCACAATTAAATAAAAAAAATGCATTAATAATTAGTTTTACATTAATTAATAATTAATTATGCAGTAATTATTCATATATTAATTAAAAATTATTTATACGTTAATTTTACATTAATAAAAATTAGTTAACAATTTATTAGCACCTTAATTTATATTTTCTACATTTACACCGGAAATACCTTGATTTCATTCGGCAAAAGGATGTCTACGCCCCCCCAACCAAAATTCTTAGCGACGGCCCTGGACGTGAGCATACGCAAAACGCGTGATGTCGGCGCGCGCAGCTCAGCAGTAGAAAAAAAGGAAAGACGGAGACACAATTCAACATATTCGCTGCAAGTGCCAGTGAGTCAGTTCGTGAAATATGGCTAGAAGAAATCACCTGGACGACTTCACACCTTGGAAGAATGATCGGAAAGCTGGAGGAGGCGGGTACTGTCACCAGTGTAGCTGCAGAGTTCGGAATCAACAAAAGTGTCATTTCGCGCGCTTGGAAAGAGCTTCAAATCACAGGTACTGCTGTTAGAAAGGTTGGTGGTGGCCGCCCGAGGACGACAACTGCAGGGGATGACCGATATATTGTCCTGCAGGCGAAAAGAGACCGACAGCAGTCAGCAAGCGCCATTGCTCAGCAACTCTGTACAGCAACGGGTCGACAAGTGTTGCGGTTTACTGTGGCCAGACGCCTTCACAAAGGGGGCCTATTCGCCCGCCGTCGTGAACGCTGCCTCCCGTTGGAAGTTGGCCACCGACGCCACCGTTTACAGTGGTGCAGAGAGCACAAAAACTGGACAACTGATCAATGGAGTCGTGTCCTCTTTACGGATGAGAGTGGGTTCAGTAAGGGATGCGATTCTCAACGCGTTTTGATTTGGAAAGAGGTCAGGACCCGGTTTTTTCCCAGTAACATCAAGGAAATACACCGTAACGGTGGTCCTGGAGTTCTTGTCTAGGGAGGCATTATGCTGAACGGGCGAACTGAGCTCCACGTTTTCGATATAGGGTCTGTTACCGAGGATCGCAATTGTGAGGAGGTAGTCCATCTCCATGTACGTCTGTTCCGAGGTGCCATTGGCCCTGACTTCATTTTTATGGATGACAATGCACGGTCACATCGGACTCTTGCTGTTGAGGAGATACTGGAAAGTGAAGATATCACTCGAATGGATTGGCCAGCGTACTCCCCAGATTTAAATCCCAACGAACATGCGTGGGATGCTTTGGGGAGACGCATTGCAGCACTCTTACATCCTCCGAAGAACACCCAACAACTCAAACAGACGCTGATTGAGGAATGGGCACTCCTACCGCAAGAAATGTTGCACCAGCTGGTTCTGAGTATGCGGAGACGGTGCGAAGCAACCATTTCAGTGGGGGGAGGGCATATCCCATATTAAGAGAATTTTGCTTGTTCTTCCTCTTGGATAGACAATTATGAGTCACGATACTGTGCGTTCAATAAAGCTTGTTTTTGTTCGATTCCATACCGTATGCATTGTGTACCTTTTTCAGATGTCTCTCAGATGATTTCTCGTGGAGTTATGGCAAAAAACACACCTGTTGCTTAAGTTTTGCACACCAGTGTGTATATATATATATATATATATATATATATATATATATATATATATATATATATATATATTGTTGCGTTGTACGGGTTCGAAAGATTTGACGCCAAAGCAGATCAAAACTTGCAAAAATTTATTCCAAAATAACTCTTCACAGTTCTCTTACAGCTCCAGAACTTCTCGTTCTAGTAGACACAATACAGCTCTTTTCATCTCAATAGAGCCCAAAACAACAGTTAAAAACTTGACAACAACTGCTAAATCGCCGCAAAAGACAATGCAATACAGTTCGCTCAGTATCTCCAGTCAACTAATTCAGTGACTCAAAATCCAAGAACTAACTCAGGTCAGGAATACAGCTCTCACAATGAACGTTGAGAGACAACTAACTCAGTGATTCAAAATCAACTAACTAACTGACTCACTCACGGCCGGGTTTATATAGGGGAGGCTGCGAATCTTCACGAACCTTCCAGAGATAGACGTCTGGAGAACTTTCCAGAATGTAGTAAAAAAGTCCTATATACATGTTCCTATGCATGTACCGAAAATGTCGCCAAATGGTCGCCAAGTTTGACGACATTTGGCGATTTCTCGCCAAATTTGGCGACAAAAATTAGTCGCCAAAACCGTCGCCAACTTGGCTCTATCTCGCCAATTAGGAGAGATTCCCATTACCATAATGTTAAATGCCCTGCCCCTTGAAACTCGCTTCCCAGAGTTACCTCTGTAAAACCCGTTATCAAGCGATAACACCCCTATTGCCGGGAAACAAACTATTGCATTGCCTTATGCGAAATGTACAGAAATTTATCTATTTACAAAATTAGCACTACGAAATATTTACAAATATACAAAAATTCGTAACATTGCCCCCTCCCAAGGACTGCACGTCCCGGGCAGTACAGTTCCCGGAAAGGAAGGCTTACTTTCAAAGCAATGGCATTACTGAACTATAAAACTTACTAAACTTACTAATATAAAGACAGAAACATTACTGAATAAATAAATAAATAAATAAATAAATAAATAAATAAATAAATAAATAAATAAATAAATAAATAAATAAATAAATAAATAAATAAATAAATAAATAAATAAATAAATAAATAAATAAATAAATAAATAAATAAATAAATAAATAAATAAAAATAAATAAATAAATTAAATAAACAATTAAATAAACAATAAACATAAAAATTTATATACACATGTGACCATGGTCTCAATAACTATATACACTTTGTAACTTAGGGGGATTACAAACTATGGCCATAGTAAGGGGGATAACCTGTTGTAATGAACGACTCTAGGTTTAGAATTTGGTGACTTACGTATTCGGACCACGACATCATTCAGCCGGTTGAGGACTGAGTAAGGACCATCCCAGTGAGACTGAAGTTTGGGAGAAAGTCCTTTTTGTCGTTTCGGGTTCCAGAACCAAACCTTGTCATCTTCGTGGAATTGATGTCCTGTAGCCTTCGTGTCGTATCTGGTCTTCATCTTATCCGTCGCCAAGTGGATTAGCTCTCGGGCAAAATTGTGCACATCTTCAAACCGTGCCTGAAGATCCTCGACGTACTCCTCTGGTGATGAAGGTGCATCTGGAGGGCGGCCAAACATCAGATTGCAAGGCAGACGAAGGTTACGACCGAAGAGCATCTGGGATGGGGAATAGCCGGTAGTCTCGTGGACAGCACTGCGATAGGCCAGAAGAAACAAAGGTAACTTCTGATCCCAGTCCTGTTGGTTTCTTGAAACCATCAGTGAGAGGTTATTGAGGATGGTTCTGTTAAACCTCTCCACCATGCCATCCGACTGTGGGTGTAAAGGCGTCGTCTGTGTTTTGTCAATGCCAAGTAGATCACAAAGTCCTTTCATTACAGCAGAGGTAAAATTCCTTCCTTGATCAGAGTGTAACTGAAGAAGCACTCCAAATCTGGAAATCCAGCTCTGAACCATTACCTCTGCAACGGTGGTAGCCTCTTGATCAGGGATAGGATACGCTTCGGGCCACTTCATAAAATAATCCATGACAACAAGGATGTATTTGTTGACGTCAGCAGGTCGTGGTAGTGGTTCCAAGATGTCAAACGCAATCCGTTCAAAAGGAGCTCCCACGTTGTAACGTTGCAGTTTTCCTCGACTGCGTTTCTTCGGTCCTTTCCGGGCTGCACAGGCATCACATGATCGGCACCACTTCTCCACGTCAGCCCTCGCTTTACTCCAGTAGAATCGCTCTCGAACTCTTTGCAACGTCTTCATTACTCCGAAGTGGCCTCCAATTGGACTACTATGAAGCTCCTTAAGAACGTCTGAGACTCGGGATCTTGGAAGTAATAGTTGCCATCGGGATGTCTTTCCATCATCAGATTCGAACTTCCTGTACAGGACGCCGTTTCGAATATGGAGGGAGTCCCAGAGGGCCCAATATTGCTTTGTCGTAGGACAAAAGATGGAAATGTCCTGCCAAGTAGGTGTCGCATTCGAAGACTCCTTTAAATCGATTATTGGCTTGATGTCAGGATCTCCCAATTGGTCTTTTCTGACTTCTCCGTCACTCCACGGGTCTGGATCCGTTGATGTTGAAGATGCAACCTGCCGTATTACCGGATTGATCAGCCCGTAACTCGCTTCAACCCTGGAACAATATCTGCAGCTCTCTGGGCAGGGTCTCCTAGACAGGGCGTTTGCGTTTCCATGTGATGATCCTTTCCGATGACGGATATCGATGTCATACTCTTGGAGTCTCTCTATCCATCTGGCTATCTGACCTTCAGGATTCTTGAAATTTAGAAGCCAGGTCAACGATGCTTGATCCGTACGGAGCAGGAATACCTACCGTACAGTTCCTACCGTAGACGTAATGATGGAAATGCTCTACGGCTTTAATTATGGCGAGCAACTCTTTCCTGGTGACACAGTAATTCCTCTCCGGTTTAGATAGGCACTTACACCAATATGCTACTACTCGTTCTTGGCCGTTTATTTCTTGGGACAAAACAGCACCGACACTCTCGTTGCTCGCATCCGTGTCAAGAATGAATGGTTTATCGGGCTGAGGATACGTCAGGATAGGTGCAGATGTTAAAGCCTCCTTCAGTTGGTCAAATGCATCCTCACAGTCTTTTGTCCACAAGAATTTCTGCCCGCTCTCTGTCAGTCTGTGAAGGGGTCTTGCGATGTAAGAAAAGTCCTTCACGAATCGTCTATAGTAGGTGCATAGCCCCAGGAAACTCCTCAATTGATGCACATCTTTGGGGCGTCTCCACTCTTTAACTGCCGACACTTTTTCTGGATCTGTGCGTACACCCTCGGCAGAGATGACATGTCCAAGGTAGGTCACTTCATGTCGGAATAACTTGTATTTGGCCGGACTTAACTTCAGGTTGGCGTCTTTTAATTTCCGCAGTACCTTCCTAAAATTTTCAAGATGTTCCTCGAAACTTCGCCCCACGATAATGATGTCATCGAGGTAAACGAGACAAGCTTCGTAGGAAAGACCTCTTAGGACTGTTTCCATGAGGCGTTCGAATGTTGCTGGAGCATTGCATAATCCAAATGGCATCACCTTGAACTGCCAAAGTCCTTGTCCGGTCGTGAATGCTGTCTTCTCTTTGTCATCAGGGTGTATCTCAACCTGCCAATATCCACTCTTTAAGTCTAGTGTTGAAAACCACTTGTTTCCAGAAAGAATGTCCAGAGTGTCATCAATTCTGGGAAGAGGGTAGCTGTCCTTCTTCGTGACATCGTTCAACCTCCGATAATCGACGCAAAATCTAGTTGAACCATCTTTCTTCCGAACCAGGACGATGGGAGAGGCCCAAGGGCTGGCTGAAGGTTCAATCACGTCGCTATCTTGCATTTCTTTTAGAAGACTTCTTACCTCTTCCTGTTTAGCAAACGGTAGTCGTCTTGGGTGTTGCTTGATAGGTGGGTGGTCTCCTGTATCAATTCTATGCTGCGTCAAACTTGTTCGTCCGACATCCGAAGATGTGCGGGAAAAGACATCTTGGAATTCATGGATGACCAGTTGTGCAGCACTTCTTTCTACGTTGTTTAACGGTGCATTCTGCAGTAGCTCTGATGTTAAGTTCTCTGAAGACACAGTGACTGGAGGATTTCTATTTCGATTTATGCAAGTTACTGGAGTACATGTGGCTAACACTTCACCTTTCTTGATGACTCTCGTTTTATCACTCACATTGGCAACCCTCACAGGTATGACAGGCCTTGAAAGGTCGACGAGAGTTGAAGCTACCAGTACTCCTTTGGGGCTGTTGTGGTTTTCAGGGTATTCCATTATGCCATATCGGAAACTTTTATCTTCAGCTATGTATCCAGGAAGTAATAATTCTGTTCTTGCGGGTAATGTGATGTCATTTTGAGCTATTATTTGATGTACGGATTTAACTTCACTATCTTGGATTCCAAATAACGCTATGTCTTCAGAAACTGAATGCAGCTCATTGTTTTTAAAGTCTAAGGAAAAATTATATTTCCTTAAAAAGTCCAGTCCGAGTATACAAGTGTCCATAATGTCCGCCACATATGCCTTGTGATGATAAGAAGCACTCCCGAACGTGATGTTGATGTTCATTTTTCCATGGATGTTGATTTTATCGCCGGATACAGTTTGGAGGGTAACGCAGGGCGGCGACCAGATGAGTCTTCCATCCAGTTGTTGAGCCAAATCTTTCCGGATGATGGTCACATTGGCTCCAGTATCGATGATCATATTGCAGGGAACTCCATTTACGTGTCCCATAATGAAGAGTCCATTACTGCCGCCACTCATTGCAGAAATTTGTAGAGCTCTAAGATGGGGCTTCTCAACAACTGGCAACCTCCGCCCCGCGAGATGGCCACAATTTAGTTTTCCCTCCTCCCTTCTGGGAGCGGTCTTAGCTCCAGTGTCTTGGCGGGATCGGCAGTTTCTCCGTATGTGGCCCTCGCCTCCATAGTTCCAGCACTTCAGGCTCTGCTTTTTTTCCGGTGTATTTCGTCTCAAGTTACTGACTTGTCTTTGCAATTCATCCAGACGAGCAGCAATTTGTTCTGGCTCCTGTATAGTAGCAGTCCTGATAGGATGGCGTTCTCTACGAGTTGCTTGCTGGGCTGCCTCGTACTTCATGGCATATACTAAAGCACTTTTTAAATCCTTGACGTCTGCCATTCGTAGGGCCTTCTGTATCTCTACATCCCTGATGCCATCGACGAAGTACTGTAGAGACAGGATATCTCTCGTTTCAGCAGGGCAGTCTGAAAAGGTGAGATGGGACAGCCTCTCAACATCCGTGACGAGCTCCTGGAGTGTTTCGGTAGGCTTCTGTTGGCGAGATTTCAACTGCAGCCTGCTGTAGTCTTTCACACATTTTTCGCCAAACCGCAGTTCTAATGCACTTGAGAGTGCGTTGAAGTCCAAGCGTTGCTCTTTGGAAAGCGTTTGTAGTATATCTGCATCTTCAGCTCTCAGAGATGCAGCTAACTGGCAGGCTTTTGTCACGGAGTCCCATCCGTTGGCGTTGGCGACAATTGTGAATTGAGTTTTATGCACTTGCTAGGAAGATTTTCCATCGTAAGTCGAAAGCTTGATTGAAGGTCGGGTGGTAATTGGTACACATTTCAAATCTTTAGAAATAGTTCTGCTCACCAGTCTCTTCTCTAACATTTGGTCTATCTTTTCTTCTATTTCACAAAAATTTTCTTCTAAATTCTTCTTTTCCAGAATCTCTATCTTCTTCTCTAAATCATTAAACTTGAATTCGAATTTCCCTTCTAAACTATTACACCTCTTTTCGACATTCTCGAATTTCTCTTCAATTTTATCTTCTATTTGTTTCACACTTTCTTCCATAGTTGCTAAAAGATGACCCTTTAATTCCTCCTGTCCGTCAGAGATCGCAGAAATATTCTTTTGCATTTCCTCTTGGGCCGCTTTCATTTCTTCTTGACTCGCTTTCATTTCTTCTTGACTAGTTTTCATTTCTTCTTGACTCGCTTTCATTTCTTCTCGCCCTTCGGATATTTCCTTCTTCATCTCTTCTTTGCCAGAGAACATCTCTTTCTTCATCTCTTCCTGCCCTTTGGACATTTTCTTCTCCATTTCGTCTTGGCCTTTCTTCATTTCTTGCATGAGAGCAAAAAGCTGTTGAAATTTGTCCTCTTGTTCCGCCATGCTCTGGTAATCGGCATCAAACCCCACTTCTGACACCAGTTGTTGCGTTGTACGGGTTCGAAAGATTTGACGCCAAAGCTGATCAAAACTTGCAGAAATTTATTCCAAAATAACTCTTCACAGTTCTCTTACAGCTCCAGAACTTCTCGTTCTAGTAGACACAATACAGCTCTTTTCATCTCAATAGAGCCCAAAACAGCAGTTAAAAACTTGACAACAACTGCTAAATCGCCGCAAAAGACAATGCAATACAGTTCGCTCAGTATCTCCAGTCAACTAATTCAGCGACTCAAAATCCAAGAACTGACTCAAGTCAGGAATACAGCTCTCACAATGAACGTTGAGAGACAACTCACTCAGTGATTCAAAATCAACTAACTAACTGACTCACTCACGGCCGGGTTTATATAGGGGAGGCTGCGAATCTTCACGAACCTTCCAGAGATAGACGTCTGGAGAACTTTCCAGAATGTAGTCAAAAAGTTCTATATACATGTTCCTATACATGTACCGAAAATGTCGCCAAATGGTCGCCAAGTTTGGCGACCATTTGGCGATTTCTCGCCAATTTGGAGAGATTTCCATTACCATAATGTTAAATGCCCTGCCCCTTGAAACTCGCTTCCCAGAGTTACCTCTGTAAAACCCGTTATCAAGCGATAACACCCCTATTGCCGGGAAACAAACTATTGCATTGCCTTATGCGAAA
The DNA here is from genome assembly GCA_963978545.1 of Linyphia triangularis. Classification (NCBI taxonomy): domain Eukaryota; kingdom Metazoa; phylum Arthropoda; class Arachnida; order Araneae; family Linyphiidae; genus Linyphia; species Linyphia triangularis. The sequence continues at coordinate 12,489,675 of OZ021723.1, read as the reverse complement.
TGTACAGAAATTTATCTATTTACGAAATTAGCACTACGAAATATTTACAAATATACAAAAATTCGTAACAATATATATATATACATACATTAGAATTAAAATGTTTCGATTTATGATAAGGCTAGGTATAATTTAGAATGCCAAAAGCAAACCATCATTTACCCTGTCTGCTTACATATATTTAGATATTGTGTTTTGCATATTTGGCGATTCCGACGACAATGTTACTATAACCACAAAATGCGGAGTAACAACAACTTTTGAAGTCTTCACTTTTTTTCAATGCTGTCTTCAATACCGTTCTTTTTAAAGGAGAATATATGATTTTGGATGATTTATTCATCTGTGTGTGGAAAAAATACTATTATAAAATATGAAACTTGATATATTACACTAGGCATCTGCTATTTTTATTTTACGAATGTGAATTTAAAATGAAGCATTGCGTAAAGGGTAACTTAGTTTTTCAATAAGAGTGAAACCCCACGTCAGCTCTTTTTTTCGCACTAAGGCTACAGTCTGTTAGTTTTCCCACCTATTTTACTTAAAATTGGAAAAAAACAAACTCACCTGTTACAACGATCTTTATAATTCTTAATTTTCGTCTTTTTCCGATTCCTACTACAGCTTCTTCCTACGGGTATTAAAGAGAGTAGGGTGCAATGAGCAAAAAAAATCATGAACGACGGATATATCTTGTATTCTATTGATGAAATAACAAAGGTCAAGTACCGTTGTAAATTGTGGAAGGCCTTTACTCATGGTGTATAATTTTTTTTTTATCATGAGTTGTCATCACACATATTAAAACTAAACAGTATTTTAAAAAGTTCAATGGCAACCCCAAAATATTATACCATACTTATAATAATAATAAAAAAAAAAACTAAAAAATATAAAAAAAACCCCGTCTAAATACTAAATTTTATAATTTTCCAATGAGTGGTTAGTAATTTGAATGATGTCAAAAATGATAAATTAATGTTAAAAAGAATTATTTTTTTGGCGATAAATTCTTATATAGTTAATATAACTTTAGAAATTTTTATTTCAAAGGATAGTTTGTTAAAGGCCAAACATAAATAACATGCAGCTTTTGTATGAAGCAGTTTTTTAACAATTAATTGTGAATTAATAAAACAAGTTTTTTTTTTTTTTTAAATAGAAACAAACATATATATATATATATATATATATATATTACTTTCATTAGAATTATTATGCTCGAAAACTCCTCCAGAATTTTTTTCATTCCATTGACTTTTGGTTCTCGATATTTTAGCAAAAATGTCAAAAAGCTCACTTAAAGGACCATGTAACAGATTACGTCTTGAAGCAAGCAAAACGCTCCATCTTTCCCAGCTTTAAAGAAATTTTCCTTTAAGATCGACCAAAACATTTTTGTTCATAAGTGACGTTTCTTAACATAATGAACTGAAATTTGGTATTTAAGGTCTAAATCGAATACAAGCATACAAAATAGGGGTTCATATTGAAATTTTTAAAGATGGAGTTTAGTTTACTTAGTATACAGCCCCCTAAGAATTTTTTTTTTTTGCATCAGACATATAGGAAATTGCAAACAAAACATTTTGGTGCAAACCGCAAGATTCTACGATAATTAGAACCGAAGATATAGCCATCGTTCGAATTTTTTTTTTGCGTTCTTTACAATGTAGATGCGTCATTCCATATCAAGTCAATAAAACAAAGGGTCATGAACATCAATACAAAGTATGCAGTAATGTGAAGGAATTTATTAAAAAACTCTGTGTATAAAGAGTAGTTTTCAATACAATTATTTTAGTGCATCTAAAATAATCGTTTGCATATCTTGAATAACAAAATACTCAATGAAAGAATAAGGAAATGTAAGTCTGTTTGAACAATTCATTACAGTAAAAAATACATTATGCACTTTAGTAACACAACCTTGAAGAAAGCTTTATTATTTTTTAGAAACATAATAACTTTCTCTTCACTGAAAAAACACACACATGATATTGTATACATAATTAGTATACAAAAAATCTTTAGTACACGCTAACTTACCATTGATAAATTTTTTATTTCGAAGAACTAAATTACATCCTTTCTTTTAGATAAAATAAGCAAACGACCAAATTATGAATTTTGCAATTATATTAACTGGGAGCATAAATAATTGGGAGTAATACTTATAAATTAGAGTAAATAATGCACAAGTTTTAGATTTGCAAGCTAAATTTATGTTTATTACTATTTACCAAATACTAAATTACTTAATTGAAGATTTTTATCATAGGTGCAATTATCTATCAAACTACACATGTGAAACATCTGGTAATTTTATATTATTATTTTTAGTATTCCTAATATGATGTGTACGTTGAGAAGATTCCTCTCTACGTGACTTTTAAGATCTCAAACTAACTTTTAAGTTCATTTTCAATATCGAATTTCAAAGAGTGAATTATAAATAAGGTAATTTATTTTTAACTATTCTTATCTATTCTTTTATCAGAATGTGCTATTTCACCAATTTCAATACAAGGATCTTTATATTTTGAAAGAACTAAATTTCTATTCGTTGATATGAGGTGCCTTATAATGTCTATGTCTATATACATTTGGCACTTTGTAACTCGAATTCAGATGATTACGAACACATATGCTTTTAGACTGAGAGGCGACTGCAATTTTTGGACCCCATCGAACATCATTCTGAATTTTTTATAGAAATTATAGAAAAGTGAGTAAATTACGAATCCTCTGGTCTGCCTTGGCAAAAATGGCCGAAACCGATAAAAAATCGACTTTTGATGAGTTGAACTAAATCCAATTGCCAAATGATCCATAACTTGCCAAATTATGAGCATTTTTTTTTATTTGGTAACCCACTCTTTAATTATCAATTAAAAAGGTTGCAGACGATTCAGATATCTGGCGATGGTCTACTTGCATCTATTAAAAGGGAGCCAAGTTGGCAATATAAATTACGTCACGGATGACGTAACTGATGTCGCCAGTTTGGCTTACTTTTAAAAGATACACATTTTCCAAACCAGAGATCAAAAATCGTTTGCGCTTTTTCTCATTGAAAATCAAAATGCAGGGTTGCCAGACGAAAAAGTTTGGTTCTCTTTTTGGCAAGTTATGACATATTTGACAATCGGATTTTAGTTCAACTCATTCCAAGGCGATTTTTGATTAGTTTCGGCCATTTTTGCCACGGCAGACCAGTGGATTCCTAATCTACTCACTTTTCTCCAATCTCTATAAAAAATTCAGAATGATGTTCGATGAGGTCCAAAAGTTGCAGTCGCCTCTCGGACTATTTGCTTTCTTCCAACTTCAAAGTGATCGAGATGATTCTTCAATCGAGTTGATTCTTCATAATGTCTTCATATACGTTGGTCCCTTGTAAATTACAAAAGCTCAAACACTGTAAGTAAGTCGGTATAAAAATTCAGTTTGTGTTCATTAAAATTGTTTAATAGTAAAGGGGTTGGAATTATATCTTCACTTATATTTTTAGAGTGTGAGATATTTATTTCTTAAAGTGAGTGGAATTTTTGTAATAGTTTCTTTGCTTATAATCGTAATATTCATACGGTTGTAAAACAAAAAGATCTTTTGAATGGCTTTGATCCGAGAATAGCTCTTTGATATTTTTAGCTTTGAATAGATTAAAAAAGTAGCTTAACAAGGATTGGTATTTTTGTGAAACAATAATTAACTGATTAATTAATGATTAATCAGTTAATTAATTGACTGATTAATTAATAATACTTGACTGATTAATTAATAATAATTGACTGATTAATTAATAATAATTGACTGATTAATTAATAATAATTAACTGATTAATTAATAATAATTAACTGATTAATTAATACTAATTAACTGATTAATTAATAATAATTAACTGATTAATTAATAATAATTAACTGATTAGCATAATGACCACAAATAAACATCGATTAAGTTTTTTCCAAGATACTAATTTTTAATTAGATGTACTACAGTTAATGTCCATGTTAAAAAGGATTTCAGTTAAAGACTTGATTAATTTGACTTACATGTAGAGAAGTTATAAATACCTTTTAGCACTAATATCTATTTATATGTAAAGATGGACTTGTAAACTGAAAATGAAAAAATAGTGAATAACATAAAATTGTAATTGTTACAGTTATAAAAAAATATACAGTTTTCAAGAAAGACTAAATGCTATGTTATTAGCATTCTGTTTTAGAGAGAAATGCGAATTACAAAGTTTTTGAGGAAACGTTAAACTGCCATGCTAAGCCCAGAGGTCGTAATAGGATTGTTTGGTTATTCTTAGTTGACGTGTAAATATCGCCAAGCTAATTTGGTGCCTTTTTGTAGACGATAAAGTTCCACACTTGGCAATCCCCCCTTTTTTTACCGCCCATGAGCAAAAAGCAATTTTATATTAACCCTAATTGGAATGTGTAGGAGGAGAGGAGATTTTAATGGTGGCTAATTTGAAATTTGCTTTCTGCTAACGGTGTAACCGCTGCCACGTTTTTGCCTTGTCGACAACTTTTCAAAATCGCGTCAATTCATACCCGTAAACTTGGAATTTACCTACATTTTGAACAAACTGAGTTATTGTTACCAGGTGGTTCTCTGTAATTTGTTCAACACAATGGTGACATTTACGGTTCGTATCAGCACTAGAAATATTAAAAAACTTGATAAGTTAGTCAATGAGTTTGCAACAACTACAGGAAATTTATGCAGATACGGCTTATGTACTTAGCATGGCGTGACACTGGAATATATTGAATCGGAATATGAAAACAGTTTTGGTGAACAGAGTGCCTAATGTGTAACTAATAGTGTTATGAATAATGTTTATACTCTTCCTAATTTTAAACACACCATGATTTTTTCATGACACTAAAGTTAAAAACTGTCAATTCTATTATCCATGTCCTAATCCTTTATCAACCATAGATTGTAGTCAAGGTATACGTCAATATTTCTCCTGTAGAAGCAAATTACATTAAGAAAAGAAACATTCGCATTATTTTTGTGATATTTGAAGAACCAAACTCGTGAATTGAGAGTGAACATGACTTAGATTTATTTTTACGGTAGAGACGTCTAAATGAGTCTCTAAAGCGAATGCTCTGGTCGAGAACCCAAACAACACGAACTTATCATTAGGTTTCTATTCAGAGTGTTGAACACATGAACATGACAAAAAAGGAGACTAGTTTATATGCTCATTACGTATGAATAGCCTAGTCCATAGACTTATAATACTAACTAGACGGCATGTTTAGGGTTACCTCGTGTAACGAAAATGAAAACCACGTGACGAGTCGCATTTTCGAACGAAGGAGGGGAAAAAAATTACTTTAATGCAAAACCCTTTCGGGTATTATATTTCTTATATAATATTAAACTTGGTAAGTTTACAACATTTGCAATCCCTATTTGTGAATACGACGAACAAAGTGTAAAATTGCCTAAAAATAATATTACAATAAGTAAATAATACTAAATTATAAATCTTATAAAGGTTTTTATAATTATCAATAATTAAAACTGAAAAGAGCAGTTTGTTTACAATTCGTTTGAAATTGTGAAATTTTATCAAGGAAACCGAGTCAAACTTCACAAGTTTTTTAAAACACACGTGATCGGAAAAGTTATACCAATTGTTCCAGAGGAATACAATCAACCAACAATTTAACACACAAGATAACTACGTCATTAAATTATTCCTTCATATAACTAGGCCCTCGCCAAAAGAAGGAGAAACCGGCCAAATCTGCAACCCTGCTCCCAAAAACTCTCCTCTCATATGTTTTATTTTGGTTTCACTCTCGTTGTATAATTGAAGTCGGAGCGCGCAGTCTAGTGTTTATAATAAGTCTATGGCCTAGTCATTGGGATTAGAATATCCATATAAAATTCTAAGGTACCACAAACTTTTGGACAGGAGTTTGGAAATTTGGTGGTAGGTGACCATATATACTGACTAATGAAGTAATTTTTGTACAATTTTTAATGACACAATGGCTTTCATGTGAAGAATAATCCAGTGCAATTTTAAGACACCATGAACTTTGAAACGATACTGTCTTTATAAGAAACAACTCATAGACATGTTTCTGGCTTAGTAAATATCCATCTGATTGGTACTAATCTACGTTTGTAGCCAAGTTGAGATTTTAGTGAGGTTTATAGGGTAACTTTCAAAGTTACATTTTACAGAAGCTAAGCTTTACTAATGTTAAACAAAGCCTCATGTAGTATATGACAAGATACTGGATATGATGCCATCTTGGTATTTGTTATGATGTTAATATACTTTCTGAAGTATGTAGATACTGGCAAGTAATAACTGGACACGAATAAGAAACAAATTTAAAGTTATTCCACTTTGATGGTTAATGAAAGAGTGATGTTTGGTCGTTTTAACGCAAATCCCAAATTGTAAACTAAAATTATAAAATGGTTATTTACGTTACATTTTTTTCGTTGTATAATTGTCAGTGATAAAATACCAAATTCAACGCCACATTGATACTTTTGTGAGTTTACTAATTATAATTGTGACTTAGCACCTGAAAGAAAAAAATCTTAAGAGATCACAGTCAGGCATAAAGTTCCTTATCCGTCAACATTTTGACACTTCTTTGAGGCTAGTAGTTCATAAAGAAGGACTTATTAGATGAATCATTGTTGGTGATGTAACGCAGAAGTATAATTGAAGTCCCCCTTATGTTCTGTAAGGTTCGTATTTAATTAGATGAGAAGTAGCAAGTAAACTCCATTGTTTTTAGAATTCATTGTCAAGAATAAGTCACCAAGAATATAATTATGAATTGCAGTACACCAGAATCGAAGTTCTTTTGACATTTCTGTGAGATTTGTAGTTTGATTGGTAGGGCGTATGTCATTTCAATCATGAACGGGAAGAAGTCAGAAGTAGAATTTTCAGTGGAAAAAACGAATTTGATTATTCCACGTTGTTTGGACATTATTTGGGTTTAATTTATAAATAAAAACTGAAGATTTGAGCGAAAAGAATCCAGAACTGTCGGAGACAAGTTACACATATTCTTCCATTGCTATATGAGGTTTGTAGTTTATTCAGCTGCTGAAAGATGCAAATCATAGGGATAATGTTTCGAAAGAAATGTCAGTAATGATAATTTTTTTTTAAACTATTCCATTGAGGTTTGTAAATTATGTGAGGCTTAATGCATCCGACTTAATTCTCTTGATAAGAAGTTAGAAGTAAAATTTTCAGTGTACATTGAAAAAATACCGTATATTATTCCATCCCAATATTTTGGTGATTTCTAAAGTTGCATAGAAGGAACTTAGCACTTAAACAGTAATACCTCTTGGGGATAAGAAGTCGTAATTATATCTACCAGTGATGAAACACCGCATTTGTCTTTTCAAATGAAGCGGATTTTAGCAATGGAATTCACGGTGGACTTGGCACATGTAGCCTATGACTCTTTACCAGATAGATACTGGACAAACATCCTCACATTTTGGGGAAGTTCGTTGTTCTTTAGGTAGATCTTTACTATGAACATTTAAAATTTCTTTGGCGAGAAGCCTGTCAGCGATAAAATATCGCTTTTGTCAGTTTCAATGAAGAGTTTGCGATTCCACTATGGCGGACTTAGCACTTGGAACCTGTAGATCTTGGCGAGAAGCAGCCAGAAGAGACTTCCAATCAGACACAAGATGAGGCCAGCCCATTCGGCGGACGGGGGCCATCCAACCGTGAAGATCCTCTGTTTCATGTATTCCTCTGGGACATTCTCGTCAAGAATGGTGCTCGTGTAGAATCCTTCCGGTTTCACCCTCTTGAAGTGCATGAAGGCCAGGTTGAAGACGCCGAACACACCTTCAAATCAGAGACATAATTGAGTATATATATGAGTGTTTAATTACAATAGACAATTTAAAAATAGTAATGGACAATTCCTGCATTTTTATTTAATTTTTTTATTCAATTCTTAATGTTTCGAAAAGGCCATAAACACAAAAATTTCTGCTCACTGCGCTTTAAAAAAAAAAAAAAAAAAAAAAAAAAAAATTATATATATATATATATATATATATATATATATATATATATATATATATATATATATATATATATATATATATATATATATATATATATATTTGCATCCAAAGTTCGCCTGTTAGATTTGGTGGGAAAACGTCACAATCAGGTAGAAGCTAATGTGACGTCACTTGATCTGATACACCCTGGCTTGAAACGCAGCAGCGGAAACCAGTTTTGAAAGTATCTAGCAAATCGCGCCAACCGGCACGGGATATGGCAATTGTTTAAAAACTCACACCAACTATTGGCAAAAACCTCATGATAACCATAGAAACGGCAGGATGTTTTGACGTCACAGATGAAGTGTAGCGTTTTGATCGGACTGCAATCGGACGAGGTGTTCGGGCATTTTCCTTTCTTAATATTTAAACAACAATTTTTTTTTAAAGAATTTCTGTTTAAATATTTGGAATCAGAAAGAAAGAAATTTATGAAGATAAATATAAACTAATTTCATTCATTTTCAAAAAATGAGGGTATTGTTCATTGAATGAGTATTAATATAAGGGCCATGAGTATTGTACTGAAATGCATAGAAAAAGATAGATATCACCTAAAATGATAAAAATTGGAATTTGTTTTCTCAACAGATGTCGCTGTAGATATCAATGATCCAGGTTTAAAGTTTCCATTTGCTTACAAACTATTTCACATTTTTATGGAAAAAATATCCTTTTTCTGAGCATTGATGTGAAAATCACCTTGTCTTACTGTTATTAGTTCGTCAATTATTATTTTAAATTGTCTGTTTCTTATGGATAAAGAGGCCGACTTTGCAGTTTAATTCGTGAATTGAAATTGGGTTTTTAAATAAATGAAGCTGGAGAGAGAATAAAAAACGGTCGTTGATGAGGCATGCTCAAGGAAAAAGAACTCTGTGTTTAAGGCATTTGTTTCCAACTTTTTAAGCCATTAAAAGATTTTTACGATAATTTCAGAGGTAGGGACGTTTAGAGCAACTGAATAGACATTAACACAGTGATTTTGAACAAAATCCTTAGAGCCGTTTTTTACCAATTACTAAAAACATGATTTTTTCAATGGCAGCTACCTTATGCGCATGCGCGATTTTGACGAAAACCTTACTGGTAGGTCACTGTGCCATCACCAACCTGCACACCAAATTTTAACATCCTAGGTCAATTTGTTCGGGAGCTATGCTGATCACAGACATACATTTTTTCTATAACACTTTTTTGAAATCAGGATGTGCCAAAACATGGAGAAATGCAAAAAACACGAATTTTTGGACCGAATACTATACTTTCATTACCCTATGTATACACATGGGTAATTGAAAGTAAAAAATCCTTATTGCGAAAGCGTATTCAATTTAGTGTTATTTGACATCTTATACGTAAAAATAATTTACTTAGAAATTTGCATGTGTGTATGTGAACATGCGATATACAAATCTTGAAATGAAAAATTATACCTAATAATTTGTTGGAGTTCTGGTGGAGATATGTTTTTCTACCGTTAGATGGGGAACATCGAATATACTTAATTTTATTTTTAAAAATAAAAAAACTATTTTAACCTATAGGACAGTCTACTTCCCATAATAATCCCAAAATACTTTACAGTACTTTGTATGTGGAAAGTAAATTGACTGAACTTTCCCTTTAATACACTAAAATTACCTGCTACATCGAAGTTTAATACTGTTATGAATTTTTCCGCAGAGGCAATGATGGCACAGTTTTTAAGATAAAAACTACTATTTATTCACTCTTCAAAGGCACACAATTTATTCACAGACAACAGTTTAATCACCCTCAAGCTTCAACCCAAGCTTCAGCAAAAACAACTCCGAATACAGCGATTATACAAGCTCACTCCAATAGGTAAACAAAGCGAACAGCTTTCATCGAAGTCCGAAGTCAATCTGAAAACTTTCCCGATCTCCAGTCTTATTTATACTTGGCGCGAGAGTACATTCGCGAAATTTCCAGCTAATTCGTCGATAAAGAAACATCTGGAAATTTCTCGATTGCTTTAGGGGTTGCCACCTCTTTCTAACCTGTATAATCGCTGTTAATAAATAAAATAAGTTAAAATAAATTACAATAGAGTTTTAAAATAATACGTCACTATTTACACTATATACAGACAATTTGTGCAACAATACGTACATTTGGAAAGTACAGTGGTTAATGCAAATTCGATCTCTAAGGTTCTTCGATAAATACAAAAAAAATAAGAAACACAATTTTATTTCAATGTTTTATGATTACGAGAGTGAAATAATCCGGGAAAATGTATTATGTTCATAACCTTGAAATCTACTGAACCAATTTGAAGCTGTTTTGTAGGAGTACCTTGACTACTACAGATGATTGCTACTTAAAGACCGTGATTACGTATGGGTCTTTATTACTAAATAAGAGTGACCGTTGTTACGAACTTCAACTGTCAACTGCTCATTTAGCCACATAGCCCATTTAAAATCAAATTCCTTCTTTAATTATACCTCCTTCCTTCTGTAATTATTTAGAATTAAATTATGTTACAGTCTAATACTTATGTTATAAAAGGTACCGGGCAACGCCGTGCCATATAGCTAGTCTTCTGTAACGTAATAAGTTGCTGTAGAATGAATGAATTTTAATAAGTCAGACCCAAACAAGATAAAAAATATGTCAGGATCTTCAGTGTTTCCAACTCATATTACGGTAATTTTTTTTTTAAGACCATCGAAGCCCCAAATATGAGCTCCGTCTATTTGCTCTTGATTTGGCACTAATCCAATTTTCGGGATTGTGCTCAAATTGCCGTATAAGCTATCATCTTTCTTTAAAAAAGAATAATTTCAAGCAAGGAGCGATTTGTTATTCTCGCATCGTCTTTCTGATCACAGAAGTAGAAAATTCGAAGGCACTGACTGCTTCACTTGTTTTACAGAAGATATAATTATCGGGACCGTTATTGATAATGGGGTGGAATTTTGGACGAATGAAATGAATAAAACGGAAAAAAGCTTTAAAAGCAACATTTCTTAGCTTAATAAAACCAGATGTCAGTATGATGGGAAAGGACGGAAATTTTATTTTCAATTACCCATGTGTATTATACATAGGGTAATGAAAGATTTTTTTTACGATTTTTTTTGCATTTCTCTACGTTTTGGAACACACTGATCACTTCAAAAAAGTGATCTAGAAAAAAATGTATGTATGTATGTATGTATGTATGTATGTATGTATGTATGTATGTATGTATGTATGTATGTATGTATGTATGTATGTATGTATGTATGTATGTATGTATGTATGTATGTATGTATGTATGTATGTATGTATGTATGTATGTATGTATGTATGTATGTATGTATGTATGTATGTATGTATGTATGTATGTATGTATGTATGTATGTATGTATGTATGTATGTATGTATGTATGTATGTATGTATGTATGTATGTATGTATGTATGTATGTATGTATGTATGTATGTATGTATGTATGTATGTATGTATGTATGTATGTATGTATGTATGTATGTATGTATGTATGTATGTATGTATGTATGTATGTATGTATGTATGTATGTATGTATGTATGTATGTATGTATGTATGTATGTATGTATGTATGTATGTATGTATGTATGTATGTATGTATGTATGTATGTATGTATGTATGTATGTATGTATGTATGTATGTATGTATGTATGTATGTATGTATGTATGTATGTATGTATGTATGTATGTATGTATGTATGTATGTATGTATGTATGTATGTATGTATGTATGTATGTATGTATGTATGTATGTATGTATGTATGTATGTATGTATGTATGTATGTATGTATGTATGTATGTATGTATGTATGTATGTATGTATGTATGTATGTATGTATGTATGTATGTATGTTATGTCCTTGGTCAGTATAACTCCCGAACAAATTGACCTATGATGTTCAAATTTGGTATGCTGGTGGTCATGCGACCTACCATTAAGGTTTTCGTTAAAATCGCGCATGCGCATAAGGTACCTGCCATTGAAAAAATCATGTTTTTCAATGATTGCTAAAAAACGGCTCCAACGATTTTGGATAAATATCGCTGTGCTAATGCCTCTTATGGTGTTCTAAACCTCCCCACGTCCGAAATTCCCTTAAAAATGCTTGAATGGCGTTGAAAAACGAATGCCTTCAACACAGAGTTCTCTTTTCTTGAGCATACCTCCTCAATGATTGTTGTTTCTTCTCCCCTCAGTTTCACTTATAATAAAGGATAATAAAAGGATTATCGACACAATTCACACACAAAAACAATTTTGGCGATTTTTTTTTAAATATTTCTTTTCATTAAGATTCATACAAGAATTATCACAAAAAATAATCTCTTACTGGCCATTTTTGTTAAATAAATGAGGAAAATATAATAACGGTAAATGACGCAAATCCACGTCAGTATTATAGTGTAATTGAAAGTTGTGCGATGTTCCACACCCCTTAGTTTTGTATCATCTTCCTAGAAGCTGAACTTCTCTTCGAAATGTAGGAACCTCTTGGTGTATAGATCCGGGAAGATACCTACATTCATTTTATTACGGAAAAAAATGCACGGTTTTTGGAAAAGGATTGGAGGAAATAAAGGATTGACATACGTATAGTCTGAGAGGAGATTGCAATTTTTGGACCCCATCAAACATCATTCTGAATTTTTTATAGAAATTGGAGAAAAGTGAGTAGATTAGGAATCCACTGGTCTGCCGTGGTAAAAATGGCCGAAACTGATCAAAAATTGAGTTGGAATGAGTTGAACTAAAATCCGATTGCCAAATATGACATAACTTGCCAAAAAGAGAACAAACTTTTTCGCCTGGCAACCCACTGAGTTTTGATTTTCAATGAGAAAAAGCGCAGACGATTTCTGATCTCTGGCTCGGAAAACTTGTATCTTTTAAAAGTAAGCCAAATTGGCGACATTAGTTACGTCATCAGTGACGTAATGTTTATTGCCAAATTGGCTCCTTTTTAATAGATGCAAGTAGACCGTCGCCAGATATCTGAAACCTTCTTAACCTGTCTGCAACCTTCTTAATTGAAAATTAGAGTAAGGGTTATAAAAAAAAGAAAAAAATGCTCATTATTTGGCAAGTTATGTCTCATTTGGCAATTGGATTTAGTTCAACTTATTAAAAGTCAATTTTTGACTAGTTTCGGCCATTTTTGCCACGGCATACCAGTGGATTCGTAATCTACTCACTTTTCTCTAATTTCTATAAAAAATTCAGAATGATGTTCGATGGGGTTTCAAAAATTGCAGTCGCCTCTCAATCTAGTAGGTATTTTATTAAAATGCTTTTCCATACTTTTTTGTATGTAAGTTATTCACCGCTTAAATTTTCTTACAGTGTGTCATTTTCTTCAAAAAATTACCAAAATAATTTGTGTACATTTGGGAGAGTTCTGTTTTGCAATTTTTTATAGCTAGGACACCCATGGATGAATTAATAAAAGTGAAAAATATTATAAAATTCTGCAACTACTCGAGTAATTTTTTCTCATAATAGTAGCTATTGCTATTAGCAAAAAATAAAAATACAAATAAAAATAAAAAACTCTTCAATTAAACATTTTTGGCGATATTTTAGTAATATTTTTTTGCCAAAAGATACAGCCCGACAAAAGCAAATCGTTATTTAGTTTTAGCTAAGAATGGATGTTATTCATGACGACGTCATAGTCACTTAATTAGATCGTGATTAAATAAAACACTCTCTGTAATTGGCCAATAAAATTTGAAAATTCGAATAACTCTTGAAAGATGCAGTGAGATTGGTCACAGGAGTTGTCATTCGATGCACCCCTAATAACTTTGCGCATAAGATGTATGCTAAATTTGAACATTACAGACATAGTCTTTGTATAAATTTGTTACGGCATAAATGTAGAAGTTAGAATTAAAAGAAAATTTTTTTATATCTTGAAATAAATATTATTGGAAGTGAAAACTTTCATTGGCGAAAAGAGGTAAAATTCAAATAAAAACAATTGATTAGCAATTTATATTCCATGCTTTTATATGTTTCAACCAATCGTTGTCTCAACGGTCATTTTTTATTGCTCACATATTGAAAGGACCGGAAACCTAAATTTCTAAACATCTAGACCCTAATACAAACACATTTTAGTTAGGATTAAATTGAACCTAACCTCATACATCTTTCCCTCCCATTAAAATCAATTCAGTTTTAACGCATATTTTTAAAAGTTGCGATTCCAAGCTTGATAGACTAACAGACACCATTGAGATTTTTTGGAATCCAGGTGTTATGTTAATCCGATATACGTAAAAATATGAGGAATTTTTTTTTTTTGGTCTATTTCAATGGACAATTCCTGCATTTTTAAATTTTTTTTTTATTCAATTCTAAATGTTCCAAAAAGGCCATAAAAATTTCTGCTCAATGCGCTTTTTCTTTTTTTTTGTTTTAAATTTGTGATCAAAATTACCTTGTTAGAGGTTGGCGAGAAAACGACCCATTTCGTTGGCGTTGAGCGTGACGTAAAGAGATCTCAAACATCTTGGCTTGAAATGCTGCAGCGGAAACCAGATTTGCAAGTTTCTCGCAAATCACGCCAACCTGTACGGAATGTGACAACGGTCTACTAAAGACAACTTTTTTAACGATAAGTATTTGGCAGAAACCTCACTATAACCATAGAAACGGAGGGATCTGTTTACGCCACGAATTTTGTTGACTGTTTTGATCGGACTGGTTTTGGCTCGGTTTTGGGACATTTTCTTTTCTTACTATTTAAATAACTAATTTTTTTTAAAGAACTTTTGTTTATATATTTGGAATCAGAAAGAAATTCTTCAAAAATATGTACTAATTTCACTCGTTTTTAAAAAATGCGGGAATCGTCTATTCTCCATCATGTATTGCTTATCAAACTAGGGGTGTGGAATATAGCCCAACTTTCATTTATACTATAATATTGATGCCAATTTGTGTCATTTAGAAAAAATGACCAGTTTGGCGATATTTTTTACCGTAATTCTTAAATGGGTCTTTGACAAAAAAAAAAAAAAAAAAAAAAAACTTTGCCAAATAAATAATCTTGGCGATATACCTTTCAATAATTCTTATATCATCCTTTCTTATAAGTGAAACTGGGGAGAAGAGATAAAACGATTGTTGATGAGCTAAGTACAAGCAAAGAGAACTCTGTTGATTTATAAGTGGCAGAAATAGACAGTCGGTGGTTGCAAAACAAAACTCTGTTGAAGCAACACCTCCTATATAAGAAAGCCTCTGCACGGGTTACCACTTTTAAATATGACGTCATTAAAATAGTCAAACTTGAAAATTACGAACTTCTTCCGTACGGGGTGTCATTTAGAAGAAGATATCTTTTCGATTTGGCGATAAATGGTTTGGAGACGTTTTATGTGCTTGTGATTCGTGAGGAAATGGTTTGGCAACGTCTTGCGTGCTTGTGATTCGTCAACATCTATTTTGGCGCATAACTCTGGCGTACGACAGACGATAACAAAAATCAACATCGCCATTTTGTTTACCGAATACGTTAAGTCTGCTGCATTTTCTGTTTCAAACACATATAGTTTGCTGTATTTTCTGTTCCGAAAACGTAAAGACTATTGCATTAAGACTGCTATAAATTATATTAAATGCCATTTCAATGCTCTGTGGTTAAGCAACAGTATCAAGACGCAAGTCCTGCAGAAAAGATGGTAGTAGCGAATGAACAAAATATCAGTAAAGCTATCCAACGGACTCTAAAGAATTGAAATGTGCCCTTCACTGATTTAAAAGAATGTGGACAGTTTAAAAAAGTCGACATATCTTGTTTTAAAGAAATTATACTTTCCGGTGAAGATTGTATTGCCATTACTAATTTACAGTGCCGGTTATTGTGACCATTCCATTGTGAAATTCAGCAAATGTTCTAGCTTTAAAAATATTTTGACACTTGAAAACATCGATGATGCTTCTGATTTTCTTGACAATGATAAGAATTGTTATATTTTGAATCTGGATAAAGATGGTTTAGGCTATCCAAAACTTGAGGTTTTGAATGTTATTTTGTATTTGTAGGTTGTAATTCAAAAGTTCATTTCAGTAATATATGAGAAATTGTTTTAGAACTTTTGAAGGTCAGAGATTACTTTCAACAAGTTTAATTTTAGATATTATTAATGGTAAAGACATGGAATACATAACATGGGGGGAATGGGAATACATAACATTCCGTATGAATGTAAAGAACATAATATTAAATTTATTGTAGAAAGTATTCTAAGGGATGCTGCAAACACATATCGGAATAGTTATTGTAGGCGACAAAATGACAACCTGTTACAAGAAAAAAATTTGTTGAAGCAAAAGAATGTTGAAAGGAAAAAAGAAAACTTTAAATATTAAAGTAATTTTAAAGTTAATAAATAGCAACACTAAACTATTTTATTTAAAATATTTTATTGATTAATAATAACTATGATTTGTGAATAAAATAAAAATAGTTTATTTAGATTAGGTGTTTTATTTCGGAATAAAATTCAAAATAATAGTTGAACATAAATATTTAAAAAAAATTCCAATTATCTCTGTCAATAAAAAGGAAATGTTTTCTAAATGCTCTCCTATTTAAATTAACTAGCAAAACTAAGAAAAGGATAATTCCTACGCTACCAATGAGGAGGACGATTGACTACTCTATGTGACGTCACGCAGTCAGAGCGAAGGCTTCCTTATCTAGGAGGTGTTGGTTGAAGGCATTCATTTTTCATCTTTTTACGCCATTAAAGCATTTTTACGCAAATTTCGGTGGTGGGTATGTTTAGAATACCTTTAAAGGCATTACCACAGCGATTTTTAACAAAATCTTTTTGAACCGTTTTTTGGCAATTACTAAAAAACATGATTTTTCCTCAATGGCAGCTACCGTATGAGCATGTGCGATTTTGACCAAAATCTTATTGGAAGGTCCCTGTGCCATAATCAACCCGGACACCAAATTTGATCATCGTAGGTAATATTTTCGAAAGTTATGCCGACCATAGACACATATTTTTTCTAGATAACTTTTTTGAAATCAGCATGTTCAAAAACGTAGAGAAATGCAATATATATATATATATATATATATATATATATATATATATATATATATATATATATATATATATATATATATATATATATATATATATATATATATATATATATATATATATATATATATTTGGCCCGAATACTATACTTTCATTACCCTATGTATACATAGTATACATATGGGTAATTGAAAATAAAAATTGTGCATTGACAATGTTTGTTCCAAATACAGAAACAATTATGTTTGAATGTTCGACATAAACGAAGAGCTTCCAAACAAATGGCATCCAAAATATATCGATATTTTTTATGTCTAAAATAATATAACCCATAAAAACAAAGTTTTTAGTATAAATTCTATATATTCATTGCCAATTTTTATATTCATTAATATTCATTCAATTTTAAATATTAAAAACATCATTATCAGCAAAATATGCGGTAAACTCCTTTTCAAAATTTATTCATTAAAAATAAATGTGAATTTTTGCACTCACATCCAAATCTCTTTTATTTATTCTGATTAAAGCAATTTTATTATTTATTTATTAAAACAATTTTGGCAACTCGGAAGAGTTTCTTCAATGATCGATTAAATGCTATTTCAGAGCGATTGGATGACTGCAAGTTGGTTTATTAGTATTCCGTAAAACTGACCTTTTAATGACAGTAACAGCCTCCAAAATTTGATGTAAGAAATAAATAATAATAATAATAATAAAAACTTTTCATAAACACTAATTTGTATAAAAAATAAGAATGTAAAGTTTTGATTAAACGATTCTTGTTCCAACGCTCTTCAAATATGCATCCTGCCAAATGAATAATTAATTGAACGTTGACTGACATTTTTTCTAGAAATTTCGGAATTTGCCATTGAACGTGAACATAGGAAGGATAATTTTTCACCCCCCCCCCCCCCACACACACTAGTCAAAGTCTAAAGATCTTACCATACAGAGCCAGTTCAAAGTATGTTCTGAGTGACATGATAACCATTTTCTTCTCAATACTGACCGTCTTTCTTTCGTAAAAAAAATAAATAAATTAGGTTGGAGCATCAAAGGAGAACTTGGTATTCACATTTAACCCTTTGCACTCGTAATTATGCTTTAGAAAGTTAGCAAATAACTCGGAATTTTTTTTCATGTTCGATCAAGATTAATTTTTTTGATGGAAATGTGTTCCAATTTAACTAGAAGGTTTACCACCCTTAAATCAAAAATTTAAAAATATAGCCCCTGAATACACACCTTGACCTAGGATGGGAATGTGGCCACATAATATTTTATTTTTCAACGTATCAAAATAATTTATTGAAACTACTAAGAATACTTAAGTATATTACACTACACCGCATTAACCCATTGTACTCTGCTGTCACCTCTCAAGGGACATTGTAATCTAGCATATCACTCAGATGTGCCCTCTCAGGGGACATTAAATTTTAATAGTGATTATGGAGAATTAACTTTCTCTAGCACAACTTTTTGAGAAATATATGTTTCCCTGAAGTTTTCTCTTGAAATGGTACAAGAAATCAAATTAAAATAAGGTAAAATTACCAAGATATATAAAAAACATTTGAGCGTGGTTTTGTGTGTGTCAAAAGAGAACGTGAGAAGTGCTGGTTCACGATGCAACAGTACGAGCACTTTTTTGCGCTACTTGAAGGAGCAATAAGGTGAGTTTGTCGATGGTTGGGTTTGTTGAAATTTACTGGAGCAAGGGCAACACTTGGGCTGAGCTGCTGGTAGCCGTCCAGAAGGGTTTGGAGTGCCAAAGGTTAAAAATCTAAGAAATGTAATAATATGAACAAACTATATAAACAATATTTAGGGGCGGAACGTAATGCCGGAACCTCCACCAAAGCAAATCAACTCAGAAATACTTCGAACAGAAATGTTTTGGTTAAGTTATCACAGTTTGCCCAATACAGATGCGATGTCCCCTTACTGGGATATACGAGTGAAAAGGGTTAAAATACTTCTAGTTGAGCTATTATTAGAAATGAGGTATCCTTTTGAAGGTGAGAATTTAAATTTTAATAAACAATAATAAAATCAAAATCAATAATTTATACATTTTTGGGTACCAACTCCCCATAAGCATTCTTCGGCTTTAAGGGGGTCCAGTACCGAATTTTTTTCAAAAATCCCAATTTTTTTTCTGATTTTAAAAAATAATTCATACATTCCTGAAGAGAATGATGTTTTTATCTTATTCCTCCGGTGATTAGAACACCACAAAATTACCTGTTATTTAAACATCACTAATGGGCGTAACACCTTGAAGCGTTTGCTTAAAGTGCGTTTTTCGAACACTAGTGTTTTTCACAGATGTTGCATATTCAAATCGATATATCGCCAGAACCATTAATAATTGGCTATTTAAA
Source organism: Linyphia triangularis (assembly GCA_963978545.1). Classification (NCBI taxonomy): domain Eukaryota; kingdom Metazoa; phylum Arthropoda; class Arachnida; order Araneae; family Linyphiidae; genus Linyphia; species Linyphia triangularis. The sequence goes on along the minus strand of OZ021723.1, from coordinate 12,470,068 downwards.
TTTTTGGAGCATTTAATTTATATAGTTTTAAATATTTTGTCTTCACAGAATTTTATTTTTTAAATTATGTTTGAAAATATAACATTTAGCGTAAAAGATAACATAAAAAAAAAGCAAAAATTTCAATATTTTAACTTTGAGAATTTTTTTAATTTTTTTAAATTCTCCTATCAAAATTCTGTGAAGACAAATTTTTATTTATATAATTATGTATTACAGAAAGCTTTCACTTTGAAATTTTTTTTATTTTTTCTTGACTTATATCAAAATACGCAAACATCAATTATTATGGATTTTTCTTGGTTTTTAATTTTTTTTTTTAAATAACTAAACACACAATATTTAAAAAAACATTTTCTCAAAGATATATAAATAGTATCTCATACATAAAATAAAATTTTTGACATAAAAATGTACATAAAGTTTTTTTTTATTTTCGGTACCGGACCCCCTTAAATAAGTAACCAGGCACGCACTATCAATAAGTTGTTGTTAGAGCTCAATGGTTACCTGCAAGGATGTACATGACCCCGGTTACCATGATAGTGCTGATTTGCTGCTTGATGAGTCCCAGGATGCCCAGGGGGGCGCAGAAGCCCAGCAGGATGAGGCACACCATGGCACACGACATGGCCAGGTTGCGCATGCCTGAAAAAGAGTACAGAGGATTAAACTATAAAAAAATTTCATTTATGTACAGTAAAAAAAAAAAAAAAAAAAAAATCCGAGCGATGGCTAAAATGGTATAGTGGTTATCGTGCTGGCTTCTAGACCGCGAGGTTGCGGGTTCCGAGTCCCATGTTTGGCATGGGTGTTTGTAAATGCATGTTGGCTTGTCTAATGACGAATGTTTCGGAGCATTATAGCCCTCGTGTTGCTGACGGCGGCAGATAATCTGAAAACAACCAACCAACCAACCGAGCGATGGCTAAATCTTTGGTTTTAATTATCGTAGAATCTTGCGGTTTTCACTAAAATGTTTTGTTTACGATTTTATATATGTCTCATGCAAAATTATTTTTCTTAGGTGCTGTATACTAAGTAAATTTAACTCCATCTTTAAAAATTTCAATACGAACCCTATTTTGTATGTTTTCATTTGATTTAGAATACCTCGTTTACCCTAGATACCAAATTTCAGTTCATTATGTTGAGAAGCACGTCACTTATGAGCGTGAATGTTTTGGATGATCTTGAGGGCGAATTTCTTTATCGTGGGGAAGAATCGAACGTTTTGCATGAACCAAGACGTAATATATTACGCGGTCCCTTAAAGTGAGCTTTTTCACATTTTTGCTAAAATATCAAGAGCCAAAGATCAAAATGGAATGAAAAAAATTCTGGAGGGGTTTTCGACCATGATAATTCTAATGAAAGCAAAAAAATATATATGCTACGATTTAAATTTTTTAAAAAGTTGTTTGATTAATTAATAATTAACAATTAGAAAACTGTTTAATTCAAGAGTTGCATGTTATTTATGTTTAACCTTAAATAAACTATCCTTTGAAATAAAAATTGTTAAAATATATTAACTGTATAAGAATTTATGGCCCATGAAACAAATTTTCTTTTTAACATTAATTTATCATTTTTTGACATCATTTAAATTTCTATCCATTCATTGGAAAATTATAAAATTTAGTATTTAGACGTTTTTTTTTTTTTTTTGGGTTTATAAATCTAAATATATTATAATATTATGGGGTTGCTATTGAACTTTTTAAAGTTTTTTTTAGTTTTAATACGTAGGTGACCCCTCTTGATAAAAAAAAAAAAAATTACTTACAATTAATAATGACCTTCCACAATTTACAATGGTACTTGACTTCCTATTTCATCAATTAGAATACAAGATATAGCTATCGTTCGGATTTTTTTTTTTTGCGCAGTGTACCAAAGAAGTACGGAATACTATCTTCATTTATCCCAATTCTACTGTACAACTCATCCAAGTTAAGAAAATGATTATCTTCTTGCTATTGCAACTATTTTGGAAATAAATTTTTCTATTATAAAGCCCCGTATTGGATATTTCCAATACAAAATACATATAATATCGCAGTCATAACATGATAGTTGTAAAATTGGAGATAATGTTCATTACCTGTTGGATGTAGATATGTTAAACTTAAAGACTTAAAACGTATACTATTGAACATCTTAGAATGCTGTTGGTGCATTTTTTTACTTCTTTCAATTAACTTTTAGTGACTGATTCTAATATATAATAGAAGCAGTCTCTAAACTTGAAAGAAAACTCTCAATAGGTGAAACTAAGGGATCACAACGTGATCTAGAGATCTGTTTTAAAATCCAGAATGTTTTATTGTCAAAATATTTTGTCTTGACAAATGAGAGCTTAAACTATGTATAAACCCTGTTGTGAAAATAATAGTACATACATTTTTATGTATCAATAAAAATATAAATAATGGTGTATTTTAAATCATATTTTGATATTTGAGTGGTATTCAGATTAATACATGTGAAAGCTGGTAAGAAACCAAAATACCATTACAGGAGGTCCCTTTGAACTTGAAATCCCGCCAAACTTGCGCCAATCATTTCGGTGATAAAGAAATTCCCGTTTTCATTTAAAATAGCAATGTGAAGTTGACTCCATGTAAATTCAGGTAATAAGAAATAAAAAAAGGTGGTGTCTATAGTAAACTTCAACTTAACTAGACATCACTTAGATGATAGATCGTCACAGTTTTCATAAGTATTTAATTCATTTTGGCGGAGTGAAGATATAATTCTCGCCAAACCTTATAGCCTTTTGTTCTCTACAGGGTTGTGGTATGGCGAATATTATGCATTCACGTCGCCAAAATGGAATAAATACTTATGAGCACTGTGACGATCTATCATCTAAGTGATGTCTAGTTAAGTTGAAGTTTAGTATAGTAGTTTCAAAATGTTTATTTTATTTCACTATTGACCGTAGTTGGCGACAAATTTTGTCTGAAGAAAACGGGGCAGGAAATTCCAAAATGGATTCATTATGGTGTATTAGAAGTTTGTACCAAACTGCAAAAATTATTTTGAGATGATTTGCATACTTACGGTCAAGCCACGCGTCCCTGGAAGTTATTTTTTCATTAGAGAGATATGAAATGCATTTCTCGAGGTTATATCCATCCTCTTTTATTCGTGTCCTTGCGCTATCTGAAATGGACAGACGAAATGTTTCAGAAGGGAGTACAAAGGTATATTTACAAGTCATACCTGAAATGTTGATAAATATGAAATGTAACATTAAATTTTGATAAATTAAACACAAAGTTATTGAGAGAAAAATAACAATATATGAATGACATTTAACCGGCTTCTTTGCTTAAATTTGAAGTATAATGTTTGGATCATATGTTCTCTTGTGTTTGTTCCAGGCTGGACATAATGAACATATTTTATTTAAACTAACTAATGGACTGAGAGGCGACTGCAATTTTTGGACCCCATCGAACATCATTCTAAATTTTTTATAGAAATTAGAGAAAAGTGAGCAGATTACGAATCCACTGGTCTGCCGTGGCAAAAATGGCCGAAACTGGTCAAAAATCAGCTTTTAATAAGTTGAACTAAATCCAATTGCCAAATGCGCCATAACTTGCCAAATAATGAGAATTTTCTTATTTGGTAACGCTCACTCTTTTAATTTTCAATTAAGAAGGATGCAGACGATTCAGATATCTGGCGACGGTCTACTTGCATCTATTAAAAGAGAGCCAAGTTGGAAATAAACATTACGTCACTGATGACGTAACTAATGTCGCTAATTTGGCTTACTTTTAAAAAATACAAGTTTTCCGAGCCAGAGATCAGAAATCGTTTGACCTTTTTCTCATTGAAAATCAAAATGCAGTGGTTGCCAGAAGAAAAAGTTTGTTCTCTTTTTGGCAAGTTATGACATATTTGGCAATCGGATTTTAGTTCAACTCATTCCAAGTCGATTTTTGACCAGTTTCGGCCATTTTTGCCACGGCAGACCAGTGGATTCGTAATCTACTAACTTTTCTCCAATTTCTATGAAAAATTCAGAATGATGTTCGATGGGGTCCAAAAATTACAGTCGCCTCTTGGACTATAATATAATAGAGAAAATGTTTGTTTTCCTTCATTTCGGTTGTATTCAGATTATCTGGCGCCGTCAGCAACACGAGGGCTATAATGCGCCGAAACATTCGTCATTAGACAAGCCAACATACATTTACAAACACCCATGCCTTACACGGGACTCGATCCCGCAACCTCGCGGTCTAGAAGCTAGCACGCTAACCACTATACCGTTTGGTCGGCTAATACAGAAAATGAAAGAACGTAATAGTCACTTAAAACTGTTTTAAGTAGTAAAAAATATGACCCAAATCTGTGCACACCTAAGCATTTTAATTATTCTAATTTTTGTTTCAGCAGATAAAAATATTTAACAATATAACCGATAAAACGAAGTTTTTAAGATAAATCTCTATATATATAAGGCAAAGCCCTCACTCACTCACTCACTCACTCACTCACTCACTCATCACTAATTCTCCCACTTCCCACATAGTCACAACTCTGAAAATCGGCACAAATATCAACAATGGTAAAAATAGAAAAAGTAAACTATTCCGATCTCGATTAACCCACTTTAAGGGGTCGAAAAGGGGTTAAACGTTCCAAACGGGGGACATTCGAAAATCCTACTTCCCACATAGTCACAACTCTGAAAATCGGCACAAATATCAACAATGGTAAAAATAGAAAAAGTAAACTATTCCGATCTCGATTAACCCACTTTAAGGGGTCGAAAAGGGGTTAAACGTTCCAAACGGGGGACATTCGAAAATCCTACTTCCCACATAGTCACAACTCTGAAAATCGGCACAAATATCAACAATGGTAAAAATAGAAAAAGTAAACTATTCCGATCTCGATTAACCCACTAAGGGGTCGAAAAGGGGTTAAACGTTCCAAACGGGGGACATTCGAAAATCCTACTTCCCACATAGTCAAAACTCTGAAAATCGGCACAAATATCAACAATGGTAAAAATAGAAAAAGTAAACTATTCCGATCTCGATTAACCCACTTTAAGGGGTCGAAAAGGGGTTAAACGTTCCAAACGGGGGACATTCGAAAAACCTACTTCCCACATAGTCACAACTCTGAAAATCGGCACAAATATCAACAATGGTAAAAATAGAAAAAGTAAACTATTCCGATCTCGATTAACCCACTTTAAGGGGTCGAAAAGGGGTTAAACGTTCCAAACGGGGGACATTCGAAAATCCTACTTCCCACATAGTCACAACTCTGAAAATCGGCACAAATATCAACAATGGTAAAAATAGAAAAAAAACTATTCCGATCTCGATTAACCCACTTTAAGGGGTCGAAAAGGGGTTAAACGTTCCAAACGAGGAACATTCGAATATCCTACTTCCCACATAGTCACAACTCTGAAAATTGGCACAAATATCAACAATGGTAAAAATAGAAAAAGTAAACTATTCCGATCTCGATTAACCCACTTTAAGGGGTCGAAAAGGGGTTAAACGTTCCAAACGAGAGACATTCGAATATCCTACTTCCCATTTGGTCACAACTCTAAAAATTGGTACAAATATTAACAATAGTAAACATAGAAAAAGTAAGCTATTCCGATCTCGATTAACCCACTTTAAGGGCTCGAAAAGGGGTTAAACGTTCCGAACGAGGGATATTCGAATGTCCTACTTCCCCTTTCGTCACAACTCTGAAATCTGGTGCAAGTATCAACAAAAACAAACGTATAAAAAGTAAGCTATTTCGATCTCTATTTACCCACTCTAAGAGGTCAAAAAGGGGTTAAACGTTCCAAACGAGGGATATTCGAATGTACCACTTCCCATATGGTCACAACTCTAAAAATTGGTACAAATGTCAACAATGGTAAACATAGAAAAAGTAAGCTATTCCGATCTCGATTAACCCACTTTAAGGGGTGGTAAAGGGGTTAAACGTTCCAAACGAGCGATATATTCGAATGTCCTACTTCTCATATTTTCACAATTCTGAAAACTGGTGTGAATATCAATAAAGACAAACGCAGAAAAAGTAAACTATTCCGATCTCGGGTGGATCAAGGGGTGGAAAAGGGGTTAAACGTTCCAAACGAGGAATATTCGAATGTACCACTTCCCATATTGTCACAACTCGGAAATTTGGTACAAATGTCAAAAAAGATTAAACATAGAAAAAGTAAGCTATTCTGTTCTCGATTAACCAACTTTAAGGGGTCGAAAAGGGGTTAAATGTTCCAAACGAGGGATATCCGAATGTTCCTCTTCCAATGTAGTAAATTTTCTGATATTTTTTGCAAATGTTAAAAAAATAAGTCATTCCAATATCGATTAACGAATTTTTAAGGAATGAAAAGACGACGCAACATTGAAACTATGCGAGGATTAACTTAATGTCTAATTAACTTAATTCCAATACAGCTACTACTTTGAAATTTAGAACTAAGAGGAAACATAAACACAATAAACTATTCCAGTTTACTATTCACAATTATAAATTTCGTTTAAAATGTCAACAAAGGAAAGTTCCTATTTTGATAAATCAATTTGTCGGGATCGAAATGGGAGCAAACGTCTGAAGTGTAGAATACATGAATGTCTTTTGATCGCTAAAATGCTAATGGTAAAATTTCGTAGCGCAGCACGGGTATTCAGCTAGTCCTTTATATGCATCAACAATTTTTGCATTTATTAACAAAGCGCCGTTTCTGTTTCCAGCGTGTGCTTGGTGCTAACATCTAACTTTAAATATTAAAAACATCTCTATCGGCAAAATAAGCGGTAAACTACTTTTCAAAATTTATTCATTATAAATGAATGTGAATTTATGCACTCACATCCAAATATCTTTTATTTATTCTGATTAAAACAATTTTAATATTTATTTATTAAAACAGTTTTAGCAACAGGAAAGAGTTTCTGTAACGATCAGTTCAATGTTTTTTCAGCGTGATTGGATAACGATAACTTGGTTAATTAGTATTCCATATAAAAGCGACGTTTTTGTGACAGTGACACTCCTAACATTTGATAGAATACATTGTCATCGACATCGAATCTATCTGCCAAGTTTCAGCACGATTGGATGAAGGCAAGAGGGTTAAATATACCTCCACAGATTTGACCGCCATCGACAAACATACCCACAGACATACACACAAAATCGAAGTTAATATAAAGGATTTAAAAATGGGTATATTCTCAGGGGTAACAGAAAAAAATATGAAAATCGAGTTAAACACATCAGATAGTTCTAAAAATGGACAATGCATATGTTGGGAACCTATGCCCATACTTTGAACCCGAGCACCTAATACAGACACCATTTGAAATTATGCAATTTAATAAAAATAGATGGTCATGGAAAAAATTTCAAAATTCGTATTAAGGCTATAAGAATCGAAGTCGACAATGCATATGTTGGGAACCTATGCCCATACTTTGAACCCGAGCACCTAATACAGACACCATTTGAAATTATGCAATTTAATAAAAATAGATGGTCATGGAAAAAATTTCAAAATTCGTATTAAGGCTATAAGAATCGAAGTCGACAATGCATATGTTGGGAACCTATGCCCATACTTTGAACCCGAGCACCTAATATAGACACCATTTGAAATTATGCAATTTAATAAAAATAGATGGTCATGGACAAAATTTCAAAATTCGTATTAAGTCTATAAGAATCGAAGTCGACAATGCATATGTTGGGAACCTATGCCCATACTTTGAACCCGAGCACCTAATACAGACACCATTTGAAATTATGCAATTTAATAAAAATAGATGGTCATGGAAAAAATTTCAAAATTCGTATTAAGTCTATAAGAATCGAAGTCGACAATGCATATGTTGGGAACCTATGCCCATACTTTGAACCCGAGCACCTAATACAGACACCATTTGAAATTATGCAATTTAATAAAAATAGATGGTCATGGACAAAATTTCAAAATTCGTATTAAGGCTATAAGAATCGAAGTCGACAATGCATATGTTGGGAACCTATGCCCATACTTTGAACCCGAGCACCTAATACAGACACCATTTGAAATTATGCAATTTAATAAAAATAGATGGTCATGGACAAAATTTCAAAATTCGTATTAAGGCTATAAGAATCGAAGTCGACAATGCATATGTTGGGAACCTATGCCCATACTTTGAACCCGAGCACCTAATACAGACACCATTTGAAATTATGCAATTTAATAAAAATAGATGGTCATGGACAAAATTTCAAAATTCGTATTAAGGCTATAAGAATCGAAGTCGACAATGCATATGTTGGGAACCTATGCCCATACTTTGAACCCGAGCACCTAATACAGACACCATTTGAAATTATGCAATTTAATAAAAATAGATGGTCATGGACAAAATTTCAAAATTCGTATTAAGTCTATAAGAATCGAAGTCGACAATGCATATGTTGGGAACCTATGCCCATACTTTGAACCCGAGCACCTAATACAGACACCATTTGAAATTATGCAATTTAATAAAAATAGATGGTCATGGACAAAATTTCAAAATTCGTATTAAGTCTATAAGAATCGAAGTCGACAATGCATATGTTGGGAACCTATGCCCATACTTTGAACCCGAGCACCTAATACAGACACCATTTGAAATTATGCAATTTAATAAAAATAGATGGTCATGGACAAAATTTCAAAATTCGTATTAAGGCTATAAGAATCGAAGTCGACAATGCATATGTTGGGAACCTATGCCCATACTTTGAACCCGAGCACCTAATACAGACACCATTTGAAATTATGCAATTTAATAAAAATAGATGGTCATGGACAAAATTTCAAAATTCGTATTAAGGCTATAAGAATCGAAGTCGACAATGCATATGTTGGGAACCTATGCCCATACTTTGAACCCGAGCACCTAATACAGACACCATTTGAAATTATGCAATTTAATAAAAATAGATGGTCATGGACAAAATTTCAAAATTCGTATTAAGTCTATAAGAATCGAAGTCGACAATGCATATGTTGGGAACTTATGCCCATACTTTGAACCCGAGCACCTAATACAGACACCATTTGAAATTATGCAATTTAATAAAAATAGATGGTCATGGAAAAAATTTCAAAATTCGTATTAAGGCTATAAGAATCGAAGTCGACAATGCATATGTTGGGAACTTATGCCCATACTTTGAACCCGAGCACCTAATACAGACACCATTTGAAATTATGCAATTTAATAAAAATAGATGGTCATGGAAAAAATTTCAAAATTCGTATTAAGTCTATAAGAATCGAAGTCGACAATGCATATGTTGGGAACTTATGCCCATACTTTGAACCCGAGCACCTAATACAGACACCATTTGAAATTATGCAATTTAATAAAAATAGATGGTCATGGAAAAAATTTCAAAATTCGTATTAAGGCTATAAGAATCGAAGTCGACAATGCATTGTTGGGAACCTATGATCATACTTGGAACCCGAGCACCTAATACAGACACCATTTGAAATTATGCAATTTAATAAAAATAGATGGTCATGGACAAAATTTCAAAATTCGTATTAAGGCTATCCTTTGACCCGGAGCACCTAATTACAGACACCATTTGAAATTATGCAATTTAATAAAAATAATGGTCATGACAAAATTGCAAAATTCGAATTAAAGGCTAATAGATGGTCATGGAAAAAATTTCAAAATTCGTATTAAGGCTATAAGAATCGAAGTCGACAATGCATATGTTGGGAACCTATGATCATACTTTGAACCCGAGCACCTAATACAGACACCATTTGAAATTATGCAATTTAATAAAAATAGATGGTCATGGACAAAATTTCAAAATTCGTATTAAGGCTATAAGAATCGAAGTCGACAATGCATATGTTGGGAACCTATGCCCATACTTTGAACCCGAGCACCTAATACAGACACCATTTGAAATTATGCAATTTAATAAAAATAGATGGTCATGGAAAAAATTTCAAAATTCGTATTAAGTCTATAAGAATCGAAGTCGACAATGCATATGTTGGGAACTTATGCCCATACTTTGAACCCGAGCACCTAATACAGACACCATTTGAAATTATGCAATTTAATAAAAATAGATGGTCATGGAAAAAATTTCAAAATTCGTATTAAGGCTATAAGAATCGAAGTCGACAATGCATTGTTGGGAACCTATGCCCATACTTGGAACCCGAGCACCTAATACAGACACCATTTGAAATTATGCAATTTAATAAAAATAGATGGTCATGGAAAAAAATTCAAAATTCGTATTAAGGCTATAAGAATCGAAGTCGACAATGCATTGTTGGGAACCTATGCCCATACTTGGAACCCGAGCACCTAATACAGACACCATTTGAAATTATGCAATTTAATAAAAATAGATGGTCATGGAAAAAAATTCAAAATTCGTATTAAGGCTATAAGAATCGAAGTCGACAATGCATTGTTGGGAACCTATGCCCATACTTTGAACCCGAGCACCTAATACAGACACCATTTGAAATTATGCAATTTAATAAAAATAGATGGTCATGGAAAAAATTTCAAAATTCGTATTAAGGCTATAAGAATCGAAGTCGACAATGCATATGTTGGGAACCTATGCCCATACTTTGAACCCGAGCACCTAATATAGACACCATTTGAAATTATGCAATTTAATAAAAATAGATGGTCATGGAAAAAATTTCAAAATTCGTATTAAGGCTATAAGAATCGAAGTCGACAATGCATTGTTGGGAACCTATGCCCATACTTTGAACCCGAGCACCTAATACAGACACCATTTGAAATTATGCAATTTAATAAAAATAGATGGTCATGGAAAAAATTTCAAAATTCGTATTAAGGCTATAAGAATGATAAAGAATTAGCCTTAATTCTCTCACAAGGGTTGATGATTAAGGCGGGGTCACTTTAAACAAAAAGGACAATCAACTTTATAAGAACAATTTTTGCCACATAGAATATCGCTTCGTTGCTTTTCTACGTCGTATTGAATTGGTAAAATGGAAGACTCTAAACACTCCTTCACCTTATTAACATTGCTTCATGGGGCATTTACTGTCATCTACATTCAAAGTTATGAATTAAAATGTTTTTTGCAGAAGTGCCATATTAGGGTTACTTACCTTACTTAAAAGAAAAAATTGTTGAAAGTTGAGGGAAAAAATGTGTTTCATTCCAAATATCTTCTAATTTTTCATGCGTTAGTTCATAAAAGTATGTTATTGACAGTACAGATATTTTTTTCTATAAATTCAGATATAAATAACATATTTCTGATTTCTGAAGTTTGCAAAATTGATACTTAACTTCATCGTTGTCTCAAAATTACACAGATAAGTATACACTCCATTCGTAAAATAAAAGAAATTTCACACACGAAATATTTTAATAATAATTGAACTATTTATCAAGGCATGAGGGGAGAGGACAACATGTTTAAATTTTACAAATTTTCAGAAATACGTTAGTTACGAAATTTTGGGAAAAAACGAAGAAAATACACCATTATGATATATTTACACTTTTAAATGGCACGCAATGTTGTAAAGTAAACACTAAAAAGAAATAAGCTTGAAAATTAGATGACACATTTCTATTTTTGGCCTGCATTAATGCTTTGTCTTATTTTTTTAATATACATTCACTTATAAAACGCAAATCTTTTTTCCTTTCCCCTGATGACACTCGTAATAAACAAAATGCTAAAAGTAGAATTTTTTTTCCAGAAAAAAGTAAATCACCCAACTGCTCATTAAGATAAAAATTAATTACGTAATTAACCATTTTGCCCTACCTAACCCATCATGTTTACTCAGGAAAGCTTTATCACAAAAATAAAAAAAAAATAAAAAAAAAAAAAAAAAAAACTCTCTCGAAGAATCTCGTAGGAAAAATATGCAGGATATCCAGTGCAAGGAAATTAGCCGTTTTAGGAAATGGGTATTAAAATGTAAATGAATACATATTTAGTACTTTACTTTAACGTAATGGATGGAGCAAGGATAACGCGAGAAAGTAGTAAATCAAATGTTTTATGAAACAATAAGTGTAATGATCCTCACACACCTTTCGCGCAATGGCGGATGCAGCGAGGGGTGGAGAGGGCGATCTCCCCCTTCCGTTATTCAGAGTTAAATCGATAAAAAAAAATAATAATAAAGGTGACAAAGAATATTTTATATGTTGTTTATCATGAATGTAATTAACAAAAGAAAGGCTATACACCTGGTGTCCAAAAGTAACACAATTCTTTAATTTATATACGTAATAAGTGAATGAACATGTGAAAGCTATGAATTAAAAATAAAACCGATGTACTAGAGGCCTTCCGTTATTCAGAGTTAAATCGATAAAAAAAGTAATAATAATAAAGGTGACAAAGAATATTTTATATGTTATTTATCATGAATGTAATTAACAAAAGAAAGGCTATACACTGGTGTCCAAAAGTAACACAATTCTTTAATTTATATACGTAATAAGTGAATGAACATGTGAAAGCTATGAATTAAAAATAAAACCGATGTACTAGAGGCCTTCCGTTATTCAGAGTTAAATCGATAAAAAAAATATAATAATAAAGGTGACAAAGAATATTTTATATGTTGTTTATCATGAATGTAATTAACAAAAGAAAGGCTATACACTGGTGTCCAAAAGTAACACAATTCTTTAATTTATATACGTAATAAGTGAATGAACATGTGAAAGCTATGAATTAAAAATAAAACCGATGTACTAGAGGCCTTCCGTTATTCAGAGTTAAATCGATAAAAAAAATATAATAATAAAGGTGACAAAGAATATTTTATATGTTGTTTATCATGAATGTAATTAACAAAAGAAAGGCTATACACTGGTGTCCAAAAGTAACACAATTCTTTAATTTATATACGTAATAAGTGAATGAACATGTGAAAGCTATGAATTAAAAATAAAACCGATGTACTAGAGGCCTTCCGTTATTCAGAGTTAAATCGATAAAAAAAATATAATAATAAAGGTGACAAAGAATATTTTATATGTTGTTTATCATGAATGTAATTAACAAAAGAAAGGCTATACACTGGTGTCCAAAAGTAACACAATTCTTTAATTTATATACGTAATAAGTGAATGAACATGTGAAAGCTATGAATTAAAAATAAAACCGATGTACTAGAGGCCTTCCGTTATTCAGAGTTAAATCGATAAAAAAAAATAATAAAGGTGACAAAGAATATTTTACATGTTGTTTATCATGAATGTAATTAACTAAAGAAAGGCTATACACTGGTGTCCAAAAGTAACACAATTCTTTAATTTATATACGTAATAAGTGAATGAACATGTGAAAGCTATGAATTAAAAATAAAATCGATGTACTACAGGGTTTTTATTGCCTACGTTTTAACACGCGTTTCTCCTAGTAGTGCACTTCACGGAAAGTATGAAGTTTGGTATATGTCTTGGAAGAACGTTTTCGTAAAGAAACACACACAAAAGTCGAAGAATTCTTTTACTATGCACTTGTTTAAAAAGTTGCTTGTTATATAAAAAAATATAACGTTTTTGTAGTTAGGATATAAACTTATTCTATTAAATACATTCGAAATTATTGTTTTGGTATTGTATTATTACTAAAAAGCAAAATTTTTTATCTAAACTATTCAACAGCCCAAAACTTAATCCCCCCCCTCCATAACAATACTCTGGATCCGCCCTTGCTTTCGCATTATACAGGGTGGCACACGTAAAAGAGACCTCATGTTTCAGATTGTTAAACGTAAATCGAGAATGATCGAATCCAAACTTAAGTTTTGAAATATTTTTTGAGGCTCTTTTATGGCAATCAATAAGTGTTCTGTAAATTTTTTAGACCATGAGAAGCCCTACTATGAAATGTAGTTTTCAATGTAATCTGCCTGCTTGATGGCTGTGAGGTTAGTGCACTGGCCTTACAGGCCAAAGGTGCAGGGTTCGAATCCTGGGTTAGGCATAGATGCTCGTTGTGGTTCGGAATCCAAGTTAAGCTGTAGGTCAAGGTCGGATTAGGCGTTATTAGGCAAAACAAAAAATATGTCGTTTATGTCTTTTTATTAGGTCAACCAACCTCAATGTAAACTCCTGGAACATTCAACAATCTTCAACATTAGGGTTATGGAAGATGTAAAGAAAAAAAGACTCTTTCAAGTACTGAAAAATATTTGAGTTTGGAGAGAAAATACAGTACTGAAGAATAAGTGTTATTAGTTAGTTTTTTATATGGCGAGTAATGCTCCATGAGATGTTGTTCAGAAATTATACTGACAGCCTGATGACTTTGGGGTCAGCACTGTGGCATCGTATTCAAAGGTGCCGGGTTCGAATCCTGGATTAGGCATGGATATTCGTTGGAGGTAAGGAATCTGCTTTTAGCAGTAGGATCCGGTTCGATCAAGCATTATTGTGGTATTTTGCAAAAAAGAAAAAGTAATTGAGCCAACAAACTAACCAACCTCAAAGTAAAATTTCGAATCATTCAACAATCATCAACATTGCAGTTATGGAAGATGTAAAGGAAAAAGACACTTTGAAAATGAGAAAAATATTTTGGTTTGTAGAGAAAGTACAGTTTGGTTATAAAATATTCTGGTATATATGAGGCGTTGAGAGCCAGAAAGGACCATAAGTTGGCCATTAGATAAGCCACATTAGGTCCGTTCTGACATGAATGTTTTTTAAAAAAAAAAAAAAAACAATAAAAAAACAACTAGAAATAGCAAAAATCAAATTGCTTAATGATCCTTCTGGCATCCAACGTCTCACATGAATTGCTACTTGGTTATTGAATGTTGACATTTCCAAAAAGAGAGCGTCTGTTATAATAATTCGGAATGTGATTTGGTCCCCTAAGTGCTTGTCCTAGTAAATATACAGTTTCACTAGACATAGCAATTACAATTTGAGGGAAGACGTTCGCCCTTTTATGGTTTTTCCTATTTTAAAACAAAACTTTATATTTTTATTTTTTTCCTCCAAAACAGTTATAGGAACTCAAAAATGTTAGCTTTCTGAATTTTTTTTGAGGTTTATAGAAAATTGTAACAAATGCTCACCAATTAACGCTTTTTGAAAATTCTATTTTTAGTTAGAATTACCTAGTATATAAATTTCATTAAAATATTATTTGTTTTGGCACAATTTAAATATGTTTAGTTTTTACTTTTTATGTCGTAAGTTTTGTTACGATGTCAGTAAGTAAAATGAAACGCTTTTTTAAATTTACTGCAAATTCTATTTCCAAAATTGGTTGGTTGTTTTCAGATTATCTGGCGCCGTCAGCAACACGAGGGCTATAATGCACCGAAACATTCGTCATTCGACATGCCAACATACATTTACAAACACCCATGCCTTACACGGGACTCGAACCCGCAAGCAACCTCGTGGTCTAGACAGCTAGCATTCTAACTACTATACCATTTGGTAGGCATTTCCAAAATTGACGTAATAAAAATGCAATTTTTCGATGTGGGTTTTCGAAATATTTATTTATGAATGAAATTAATACAAATGAATTAAACTACAATAGTACAGATATTGATTATTTCAACTTCAGAAAACTATACTAAATAAATATTTTACAAGGTGAGACCGAAAAGTAAGGTAACTGATATCATAATAATCACTGTATTATATATTTGCAGATAAATACATCACTGTCCTTCAAAGTAGTTCCTTCCGTCTGGAATACACTTCTGACAACGTTCATACAAGTTCTTGAGACTTCTGAAAAAGTCCTCCTTTGAGACTGTCTTAAGCTCCTTGGTAACAGCATTTTGAATGTCTGAGATGCTTGAAAATCGGTTTCTCTTCAGTGCCAATTTCAGTTGTGGAAAGAGGAAAAAAATCTGCCGGCGCTAGATCAGGGGAATAAGGAGGGTGTAATACTGTATACAGTATTACACCCTTTAAACCGATTTTCAAGCATCTCAGACATTTAAGCTGCTGTTACCAAGGGACTTAAGACAGTCTCAAAGGAGGACTTTTTCAGAAGTTTCAAGAACTTGTATGAACGTTGTCAGAAGTGTATGGTAGACGGCGGGAACTACTTTGAAGGACATTGATGTATTTATCTGCAAATATATAATACAGTGATTACTATGACACCAGTCACCTTACTTTTTGGTCTCACCTTGTAATTTAAATGAACGCGAATTATTCTTTATTTCTAAAACAAGTAGTATTAACCCCTTGGGTACAGATTTATTTGGGAAAATTCTTGCGTTTTGAACGTTTAGTTTAAAACAATAAAGGAACTTTAAAGGGACACAGTTAAACAAATTATTTTCTTAAAGTATAGGTAAACCAACCGATGTTTGGCTTAACCAATCATAGCTCTTGCGACATTAAAATCCATTCAATCAACCTAGTTTGAATGACGAATTAGGTTCGTCATTATTAACAGGCAAAACAAATGCATGACGAGTCTCAGCCGTCAAATGTACCCAAAGGGTTAACAGAAGTTGTTAGGCATTCAAACTGTGAAAAAAGGAAGTTGAATAAATATCTGTAAATATTATAATGATAATACTAACAACACTAATATTTCACATTGAATATGCATTTCTCTACTATAGCTTATATAATAAAACATATAGGAAATATTTATCACACTTACCCTCGTAAAAGAAAATAAAATAAAAAAAAAAAAAATAATAAAAAAAAATAAAATGTTATTCTGTCGCTTATAAAAGGCTAATGTAACAAAATGCGCTGTATTGAATTGAAAAAAGATAGTTTAATAAAAGATAAATTAAATTAATTGCTTAATAAATTAAAAGCTGTGTGTAAAAGCTGTATCTTTAGTGTTTGCTGCATAAACGTACTTTACCTTCGGAATTAATCTAAATTTGAACATGTAATATAATTTTAAGTGTCACTAACTCAAGCAAGTCATTTGCCTTCAAAGCCATAATAAGTGCATACAAATTATAAGGGAAAACTAATAAGTGATTGAAAACAACTTTATCTCCAGAGAACCACATAACATAATTAAGCTTCAAAGATTTATTTTTTTAAATATCAAAACCTTCGAGTTGTCCTACAGCCACTGACATAGTGTAAAGTTTCCTTAGGGCAGAATTTGTAGTTAAGTTAAAAATGTTTAGATTAAGTTTTACTTTAAAGAAGACCGCTGACTTTGACTTTATCTAACATTTTTTTACTTTAAGTGCAGGGATCCTTCGAGATTGAAATAATTTTAATCAAACAAAGTTGGTTAAGAATGTTTGATGTAAAATTAGAAGCTTAATGTCAGATAAAAGGATTATTCATCACTGTTTATTTAATGATCTTATGATGAAGAAAAGTTCTAGTTCAGTGAAGTATTTTTCATTATCAGGTTTGAAGTTGGGATTTTTAAATAAGCAATTGTAACCAATTTGCATATTTTTATAGTTTTGCATCTCATTCTTTGTATATTGTTTGATTAAATATTAATAAGTCAGTTGTCTAAAGGTATATTTGATGGTGTGTTTATATTAATTAAACCTACATTTCTGGTATATTTGGAAAGAAGTTTACTAGAATTGAATTAAGTTTTTTTTTTTTTTTAATGTTCAGAAAAAATTCTGAAATGTCGAATATTTTGTGTGGTTATAATATGAAGATTTCCCACAGCTTGACTTTTGATACAAAGTAAATTAACACTTTATGAAGGAAATAATTTTTTTTATCGAAAATTAAACCTAATAATGCAATTTAGTTTTATGTATGGTTTATAAAAATGTTAGTTTTGGTGTTAATGAGCATAATATTACTTATGTATTTTCAGGTTAAAGATAATAAAAATAAAGTTAATTGATCAAAACAAATTAATACAAATTTGAAAGTTGTGAAAACACAAATATACTTTTTAATGTTCTGCACCCTAAGAACTCACCCCCCCCCCCTCAAAAAAAAATACGAAACACTTACAGAAAGACTTCAATATCTAAACGTCTAAAAAATTAAAGTTAACTAACCTGATAATTGTTAGGACGATTTACGTGAAAAACATACATAAAATTTATGAATACACAAACAAAGACAAATGAAAATGTATTTTTTTTAAATTATTTTCTTTCCTCAAGTTTGATAACTTTATTTTCTTAAAAAAATAAAAAAACATAAAAAAAAACAACATATTGATGTTAGTTACCAAACGAAAGCTACATTTGCGAGGAGTTAAAAAATATTTATCGCATGTGTAGATTGCTGTAAATGTCTTTTGCAAAAGTAACTATCTGAAAATACATGTCCCCTTCTTAATTCAGAAAATTACAGATGGTAACATTTTAATAAAACAATAACAGAAAAGTAGATGAGTAATTTACAGAGATATTATTATGGTAAACTAAATGATCAGCTTAGAATCAAAGATATAAATTAAAGAATATTTATTATTTTAAGTGAATGTATATGGTTACTGTAAAATAAAACTGCATCACAATAACTGAGAGCGTGCTTATGGCTAAGTTGTTATGGTACTGGATTAACGTTAGAAAAAAGTTTGGTTCGAATGCTGGCATACTTGCTTAGCAGTGACAATTACTTTTCAGTGATCTACTTGTCAATCTGCTGATAACATGAAATAATATAACACATAAAAACAAAGATTTTAATATAAAATCTTTATATGTATTGTAAATTTTTAAGTGCAATTGCAACTTATTAAGTAAGGATTAATTTTTCATAGTACTAAGGCCGACCAAACGGTATAGTGGTTAGCGTGCTAGCTTCTAGACCGCGAGGTTGCGGGTTCGAGTCCCGTGTTAGGCATGGGTGTTTGTAAATGTATGTTGGCTTGTCTAATGACGAATGTTTCGGCGCATTATAGCCCTCGTGTTGCTGACGGCGCCAGATAATCTGAAAACAACCAACCATAGTACTACGAGCCAAAAATCCATTCCGAACTACTTACTACTTTTTTTAACCCCAAAACTTTATTGAATACATTACTGAAGATAACGAGTCTATTTGCAAAGATTCAGGTTGATTAGATGATGATAAGTTTATTAGTAAACACAATCGTCAATTGAGGCATTTGTAAAAGCGGCCTTTTAGTGACAGCTCCAAAACTTAGTAGAATGCAATCTTAATGACTAGGACCAACTTTTGGGCATCCCCCCACACTTTTCTTTTCCCACTCCTACCAATGCATATTTGAGCGTTGTTTGAAAAGGAAGCTAACAAAACTATGAAAAATCCCACCAGTTTCGACGATTGGGTTTTAGAAGTGGGAGCAAACTTCACAATCTTAACGACACGATCATTAAAAACCAATAGACAGAGAGGCGACTGCAATTTTTGGACCCCATCGAACATCATTCTGATTTTTTTTTATAGAAATTAGGGAAAAGTGAGTAGATTACGAATCCACTGGTCTGCCGTGGCAAAAATGGCCGAAACTGGTCAAAAATCGACTTTTAATAAGTTGAACTAAATCCAATTGCCAAATGAGCCATAACTTGCCAAATAATGAACATTTTTTTTATTTGGTAACCCTCACTCTTTAATTATCAATTAAGAAGGTTGAAGACGATTCAGATATCTGGCGACGGTCTACTTGCATCTATTAAAAGGGAGCCAAGTTGGCAATAAACATTACGTCACGGATGACGTAACTGATGTCACTAATTTGGCTTACTTTTAAAAGATACACATTTTCCAACCCAGAGATCAAAAATCGTTTGCGCTTTTTCTCATTGAAAATCAAAATGCAGGATTGCCAGACGAAAAAGTGTGTTCTCTTTTTGGCAAGTTATGACATATTTAGCAATCGGATTTTAATTCAACTCATTCTCCAAGTCGATTTTTGATCAGTTTCGGCCATTTTTGCCACGGCAGACCAGTAGATTCCTAATCTACTCACTTTTCCCCATCTCTATAAAAAATTTAGAATGATGTTCGACGAGGTCCCAAAATTGCAGTCGCCTCTCGGACTACAATAAAAATATAAAAGTAGGGAGTGACTTTTTTCTTTCTTCTCCAAATCCGCCACTGTCCTGTTGCAAATCACTCAAAGCAGAGAATCAATACCTTTAGACGACATTGAAAACGGGAACCTCATCAATATAATTCTGTTTCTAATCATGAATACGGGCCATGGTAAATGAGTGAATTACCGGGTATTTATGACCACGAGAAAGTAGTCTAATACGTGCCCAGAAAATTGTATCATCCGAATCGATTGAGAACCGAAAGAAAAGACAACGCCCTAACTCTGGACAAGCTTCATTCATTCATCGGATTTTCATACTTTGGCCTTTTCTCTGGACAGATTGTGAAGTCATAAACCAACAAATCCCGTCTGTGTTGATCCCTAAGGGACCGTGTGACCTTTTCTCAAGGTCTTTCAGATCTTTAGATTTAATGTCTCATAGATTAGGTAAAGATTGACTTTTAATAAGTTGAGTTTGTTTCGTCAATATAAAATGGCTGTTTTTTTAAACGGGGTAGTAAATGGATTTACATAAAGGATAGTACAGATGAGGTAAAGTCATAGTTGCAGTAATGGTTAAATTTCCTCTTTCGTTCACAAAAATAAATAAATTATCTCTATCTATATCTATATCTCTCTCTCTCTATATATATCTCTCTATATCTATATATATCTATCTCTCTATATCTATATATATATATCTATATATCTATATCTATCTCTCTCTGTCTATATCTCTCTCTCTCTATCTATATATATCTCTCTCTATCTATATATATCTCTATATCTATATATATATATATCTATATCTATATATATATCTCTATATCTATATATATATCTCTATATCTATATATATATCTCTATATATATCTCTCTCTCTCTCTATATATATATATATCTATATATATCTATCTCTCTATATCTATCTCCACGGGTCTATGCAGAAGGAAATTTGGGTCCTTTTAAGGACCCTTCACAAAATTCCATGTTCTAAAAACGGACCCTTCAGAAAATTCCATAATCAACAAAAGGACCCTTCACAAAATTCCATGTCCAACAAACTGAACTTTCACAAAATTCCAAGTCAAAAATATGAAACCTTCATGATATTTCCAGTTTGAAAACGGACCAATTACAAAATTACAAAGTTTGTTTTATGCCAAAAGGAGAAAACTGCTCACTTGCCCACATGCTGGTTTTAAGGAAGTGACGTCATGGATGCCAAACCATATGCTCAAAATATATAAAATTGGAAATTTTTCACAAAATTGTTATTTTTTCACAAAAATAGGACCCTGTAAAAAAAACCTGGATAGACCTCTGATCTCTCTATATCTATCTCTCTATTTCTCTATCTCTCTATTTCTCTATCTCTCTATCTATCTCTTTTAAGTTTATTTTACGTATTGTTATAATTTAAGTAAAATTCTAATTTTTTTTTTATTTCAAAATTTAGTTAACTAAAAATTATAATAATTTTTATAATTTTTTTTTTTTATAAAATAAATTTGTCCCCATGAATTGAAATTAAGCAAAGGTTTGCCATATCAAGAAATAACATTGAAAACCCAAACTGGTCTATAAAAATTAAGTTAAATGATTTAAGTGTTAACAGCAAATGAATTTGAAAATTTTCAACACATTAAATTTCAATGTACGATTTGAACGCATTTTCATATTTTCTTCGTTTTCTTTATATTTTTTGTTTCCAACCACAATTGTGATTTAGCTCCTGGCGCAAACATAATTTCTAGATATCTTTTCATATTGTTAATTTTTTTTTATGATGTCTAATTTTTATAGCATCGTTATAATAACAACTGATTATATCCTCATATTATAGAAATTATAGTTCTTGAAAATCTATAAAGATGAGACAGGGTAATGATAAAACAGTTTTGTATAATATAAAATTCAATATTTTTTGTCCAACGTGAGATGTGGAATGATTATAAAGTATCAAGAAAATGTGACTACTTAAACCACAGAAATGACAACTCCCACTATAGTTCCAGAAGAATATTTTAAATCCCAAACACAGACAACGTACATAAACTTGGCTGAAGATAAGAAGTATCTTTCTTGCCTTCTAAAAGAAACAAAAAAAAAAAAAAAATCTTCTCAACGGGTTTCTTGATTGAATTATCTCGAAGATAACTTTCCACAACTTTTTACATTTTTTTTTTTATCATTTGGCTGCTTTGGAAGGTTCCCAAGTAAACTTTTCTTGCGGAAAAGTTGGGAATGTAGTGAGGCGGTATTTATAAATGTTTCAGGGATAAAAAGCACACATCCCCGACTTTGATATTATACATGTGAAAAAAAAGGTGGTTGGAATTTATAGAGACTTTGAAATGCGGTTCCACTTGTGCTTTAACTTTATACCATTGAAAGGGAAAAATATTAAAATAAGGATAAATAAAGCTTTGAATTTGTACTAGTTCATAAATACTCTAAAGCATATTCGATTATTTTCCCCCCTGGTAATACTAAGTCCAGTTAGAATGATTTGATCATTATTAAACTTTATGCGTCTTAAGGTATATTTGTGCGCCATGCGCAAACTGTGAATTTTAGTTTGTTTAACCCTTTGCACTCCAGTGGCCCCTCTCAGGCGCCACACGATTGGATTCCAAACCACGAGAGGACCATTAGGTGTGATGCGGAAATTCGATGCAAGTCTAATGACTGTGTTTAGTTTCTATGAAGCAAATCCTTAAACACCAGCCGAACCTAAAATGTCTCGAGTTGCTGATTCCTCCGCGCGAAAAAGGCCTGGAGTGCAAAGGGTTAAGGGAATTAATTTTTTGGAAGTTCGTCTGAGTTATATACTGATTAAGATTCCTTCGGTTTCCTCACCGTGCTTGAATTATAATTTTCTCTTTTCTTCAATGTTGCCATCTACTGTACACTATCACAACATGCCAAAATATTTGGACTAGTTGTGATTTTTTTTTTATCTTTAATTTTCAAGCAAATAACACAATGTGCAATTAAAAATAAGCTATTCGTCAGAAGCGGAGATTTTAGTCTTAAAAGTGGAATGCCATTTATTAATTTTTGTTTTGAGTAAAGAGAAAAAGAAAGGGATTCCACAAATCACAACTAGGCGTGCGGAACATCGTACAACTTTTAATTACGCTATTGTACTGACATGAATTGGTGTTATTTACAGTTTTTATATTTCATCGTTCTTTTAGGAAAAATGGCAGGTTTGGATTTATTTTTGGAGATAATTCTTATTTGAAATTTATTTATATTTATATATATATATATATATATATATATATATATATATATATATATATATATAAAACCCGCCAAAATGGTGATTTTAGCGATATACTTTTCGATAATTCTCACATTATCTTTTTTATTGGTGGAAACCGGAAAAATGAGAAAAAAGGTCTTTGATGAGCGATATTCAAGCGGACATTCCTTTGTGTTGATGACATTCGTTTTTCAATTTTTTACGTTTTTGTAGCATTTTTACTGGAATTTCGGAGGTGAAGATGTTTACAACACATTAAGAAGCATTATTATAACGATTTTGATTAAAATCGTTTGAGCGTTTTCAGATATTATTGAAAAACATGATTTTTTTTAATAACAACCACCTTATGCGCATGCGCAATTTTGACGAAAACCTTAATGGTAGGTCCCATGGCCACCACTAATTCATACACCAAATTTACACATAGTAGGTAAATTCGTTCAGAGTTATGTTGACCACGGGCACACAGACACACATTTTTCTAGACAAGAAGTCAGAAAAGCTTAGAGAAATGCCAAAAAAAACCCCAAAAAAACCCAACCCCGTAATTTTTTTTGACCGAAAACAATACTTTCGTTTCCCTTTGTAAGCAAATGGGTAATTGAAAGTAAAAAAACACCATCCAAAAATACACATTTCTGAGTATTCAACGTAACGTATAAAGTTTTGTTATTTACAGATGATTATCAAAATAAAGGAAATACTATCAATATTCATAATAAACTAGTCTTATCATTAATAACGTTCAACATCAGAAAACATCAGAACTTTTATTTTTGTCCCTCTACTTTGGAGTAATATATAAAGCTATAGGCATTGTGCCTTTTTTAGCGAATGCTGTATTAGTCTATTCAATTGCCACTCGGTAGGCTATTCCCACAGCTAAAGTATCCAAAGTTACGACTGCACATAAAATTCGCTAACGTCATCTACGAAAGAAAATATTGGCCAAAAAGAAAAGCTTAAGGAAAGTGATCGTCTCTGGTAAAAGTGGAGTGTACCCCTCAAAAAACAGAAAAAGTTGAACACCTCATGTTATTAAGGGGGTTCAGTAGGCTTGAATTTCAAAACTATTGATTTCGTGATTTTTGAAAATCTTTCAAATTCAAACCATTTTGCTTCTTTTAAAATATGGATTTGGCTTGAACTCTTTCTAGTTCCAGAAAAAAGTTTAGTTTAAAAAACGCAACCAACCTTGCCAAGTCACAATTTTGCATAAAAATGCATTTATTTCAAATTGTCACTTTTCAAATTTCTATGTTCTTTTTTTGAAAAGAAGGCTACTAGCTCCTTTATGAAATTTTTACTCTATATTTGCCTTGTATGAAATATTAATTTGAGGTTAACGTTTTAAAAAAAAAATGGATTATGTATTTAAAAAAAAAATTATTTTGTCTTACACAAAATACGATTTTCAGTGATTTTTGGTGTTTTATCATTTGAGATTGTTTTTTAAAAGAAAAAACAACAAGTAAACATATTCTCGTAATGTTAACCTCAGATTAAAAAAGAAGGTTGAAATAATATTCATTAAAAGCTTCAAAAGTATACTTTTTTTAGTTATTTACAAAGAAACATAGAAAGTAGGTTTTTTAACATCAGTGGTATAGGGCCTACCGAACCCAATTAATGTTTCAATTTTATGCCTGGAAATGATAAAGTTTGGATTGCAAAATTTCTAGAGTTTCTTACAAAGGTGCAGGATATGAATTCTATGTTGGATAGGGACGTTTGTTGTGGTTCGGAATCCACGTTAAGCTGTTGGCCCTGGCTTGCTTAGCAGTTATTGTGCACAAAAATTGAATTATCATTACATTAAAGTTTGTTTTATTAAAAGGGCCTAAAAATATATTCATTAATAAAATCGATAAAATTATATTATTTTTAAAGACATGAAATAACTTTTGTTATTTTTAATGGTGATTTTTGTTAAATTTAAAAATTAAATTATCTGTTTTACGTATAATTACATGTACAATTGTGACAAACACACAGAGCTAAATAGTGATTCGTTGATATTGTAGAAAGTTAAATAAATTGATGTTTTTGATAGAGGAATTCAAAATTTAATTGTGTTACATGTAAGTAAATAATGTTAATTGTGTTGAACAAAACATAATACAAATACAATCCAATAGGGTTTAAAGGCGAAGTTCAAGTGTTGAACAATTTAAATGTTTAAAAAATTATTCGTATAAAAATAATGTTAATAGTGTTAAATATTATAAAAATTAAATTCAATACGGTTGAAAGGCGAAGGTCAAATGTTGAATAAGTCTTATTTTAATTGTATGATTCTGTAGAAGTTGTTTCTCTGCTAACATTCATATTTCATCAGAAAACAAACAATTAGTTGTCTATTTATGATTTTTTTTTTACGAAAGAGCTAAAATAAGTACACCTAACATGTTTAGAGGCATTTAAAATTTAAATGTGTTATTAAAAAATTCGTATGATAATAATGTTACAGTGTTAAATATCATAAAAATTAAAATCAGTAGGATTTAAAAGCAAAGGTCAAATGTTGAATAGGTCTTATTTTAATTGTATGATTCTGTAGAAGTTGTTTTTCTGCTAACATTCATATTTCATCAGAAAACAAACAATTAGTTGCCTATTTATGATTTTTTTTTACGAAAGAGCTAAAATAAGTACACCTAACATGTTTAGAGGCATTTAAAATTTAAATGTGTTATTAAAAAATTCGTATGATAATAATGTTACAGTGTTAAATATCATAAAAATTAAAATCAATAGGATTTAAAAGCAAAGGTCAAATGTTGAATAGGTCTTATTTTAATTGTATGATTCTGTAGAAGTTGTTTCTCTGCTAACATTCATATTTCATCAGAAAACAAACAATTAGTTGCCTATTTATGATTTTTTTTTACGAAAGAGCTGAAATAAGTACACCTAACATGTTTAGAGGCATTTAAAATTTAAATGTGTGATTAAAAAAATCGTATGATAATAATGTTACAGTGTTAAATATCATAAAAATTAAAATCAATAGGATTTAAAAGCAAAGGTCAAATGTTGAATAGGTCTTATTTTAATTGTATGATTCTGTAGAAGTTGTTTCTCTGCTAACATTCATATTTCATCAGAAAACAAACAATTAGTTGCCTATTTATGATTTTTTTTTACGAAAGAGCTGAAATAAGTACACCTAACATGTTTAGAGGCATTTAAAATTTAAATGTGTTATAAAAAAATTCGTATGATAATAATGTTACAGTGTTAAATATCATAAAAATTAAAATCAATAGGATTTAAAAGCAAAGGTCAAATGTTGAATAGGTCTTTTTTTAATTGTATGATTCTGTAGAAGTTGTTTCTCTGCTATCATTTATATTTCATCAGAAAACAAACAATTAGTTGACTATTTTAGATTTTTTTTTTACGCAAGAGCTAATATTAAGTATTCATAACTTGTTTTGAGGAATTTAAAATTTAAATATGTTAAAAATAATTCGTATGTAAATAATGTCAATGGCGTTAAATATCATAAAAATTCAATTTAATAGGGTTTAAAGGCGAAGGTCAAATGTTGAATAGGTCTTCTTTTAGTTGTATAGTTCTGTAGAAGTTGTTTCTCCGCTAACATTTTTATTTCATCAGAAAACAAACAATTAGTTGATTATTTTAGATTTTTTTTACGCAAGAGCTAATACTAAATTCTCATAACTTGTTTAGATGAATTTAAAATTTAAACATGTTAAATATAATTCGCATGTAAATAATTTGATTAGTGTTCAATATCATAAAAATTCAATTTAATCGGGTTTAAAGGCGAAGGTCAAATGTTGAAGAATAAGTCTTTTTTTAATTGTATGATTCTGTAGAAGTTGTTTCTCTGTTAACATTAATATTTCATCAGAAAACAAACAATTAGTTGGCTACTTGAGATTTGTTTTACGAAAGCGTTAATACTAAGTATTCATAACTTGTTTAGAGGAATTTAAAATTTAAATGTGTTAAAAATAATTCGTGTGTAAATTGTGTCAATTGTGTTAAATATCATACAAATTCGATTCAATAGGGTTTAAAGGCAAAGGTCAATTGTTGAATACTTCTTCTTTTAATTGTATGATTCTGTAGAAGTTGTTTTTCTGCTAACATTAAGTTTTCATCAGGAAACAAACAATTAGTTGACTATTTCAGATTTTTTTTTTTTTACGAAAGATCTAATATTAAGTATTCATAACATATTGTAAGAGGAATTGAGTTGAAAGATTATTTGCTAAAAATTATATCTGTGTAAGTAACACCATTAGTGTTAAACAAAATATTATAAAAATTCAATCCAGTAGGTTTTAAAGTTTTGAAAAACTTTTTCGTTTTAATTTAATGGTTCTGTTGAAGTTGTTTTTCTGTTAACATAACATTTTCATCAGAAAATTAATAATTAGTGTTTGTTTTACGCATGAGTGAATGTTAAATACACAACTTGCTTTTAGGAGAATCGAATTGAAAGTTTATTGTTAAAAATAATATATGTTTTCACTACAGGTAAAATAGGACGTATAATTTTAAGACGCAAGAGTTTTTTAAAAAATAATTTATATGCATTGTCAATTTTTATATTCATTAACACAGCACCGATATCAAAAACATTTCTATCAGCAAAAATGCGCGACAAACTACGTTTGAAAATTTATTTATTAAAAATGAACGTGAACTTATGCTCTCATATCCAAATATCATTTATTTATTTTGTCTAAAGTAATTTTATTATTTATTTATTAAAAATAATTTGGCAACAGAAAAGAGTTTCAACAATGGTCGGTTCAATCTTGCTATTTTAACGCGATCGGATGACGGCAAGTTGGTTTGTTAGTATTCCGTAAAAGCGACCTTTTAGTGACAGTAACAGCCCTAAAATTTGATAGAATGCATTGTCATCGACATCGAACCTATCTGCCAAATTTCAGATCGATTGGATAACGGCAAGGAGGTTAATTTGGCATCCTCAGATTTGCCTTCCATCGACAAAATCGAAGTTAATATTAAAGATATTAAAATAAAAAATTGGTCCGGTTATGTGAAACTTGTAAAAATGCTTCATTTGCCATGAGAATACAAAAGAACCTCTAAAATGTTTGTTATAGAAGGATGTGGAAAATTAGAATTAAAAATTAATTTTTAGAACATGATCGTGGCATGCGTTTGGAATTTTTTCTGTGGCGTCGTCGTGACCTTGACTGTGACCGTGTCTTGACTTACTTTGACTGGTTGGTTGTATTCAGATTATCTGGCGCCGTCAGCAACACGAGGGCTATAATGAGCCGAAACATTCGTCATTAGACAAGCCAACACACATTTACAAACACCCATGCCTAACACGGGACTCGAACCTGCAACCTCGAGGTCTAGAAGCCAGCACGTTAACCACTATACGTTTGATCGGCTTACTTTGACTGTGACTCTTGGATAGATTGGTTGGTTGTTTTCAGATTATCTGGCGCCGTCAGCAACACGAGGGCTATAATGTGCCGAAACATTCGTCATTAGACAAGCCAACATACATTTACAAACACCCATGCCTTACACGGGACTCGAACCCGCAACATCGTGGTCTAGAAGCCAGCACGTTAACCACTATACGTTTGATCGGCTTACTTTGACTGTGACTCTTGGATAGATTGATTGGTTGTTTTCAGATTATCTGGCACCGTCAGCAACACGAGGGCTATAATGCGCCGAAACATTCGTCATTAGACAAGCCAACAGATATTTACAAACACCCATGCCTAACACGAGGCTCGAACCCGCAACATCGTGGTCTAGAAGCTAGCACGTTAACCACTATACCGATTGGTCGGTAACTCTTGTATAGATCTATCACCTATATAAATCCCCACTAGCTTTTGCTTAAGTGCACACTCTTTTTGGTTTGTAACTTCATAGTTGTGTATGTGCCGCGGTTTCACCCTTACGTTGAGTTTGTTGTTATTAATTATTTATTTTGTTGTTATACTCTGTTAATTAAATATATTGTTGTTATACTCTGTTAATTAAATATATTGTTGTTATACTCCGTTAATTAAATATATTGTTGTTATACTCCGTTAATAAATATATTGTTGTTATCTGAAATAAGCTCTTTTTCTTGGGTGAACCACAGTTCCTTGAGTTCTTCCAAAGAAAAACTGACTAACATTTGTACCTCGAATTTAAGAAAACCTGAAAAAACTCTCACTAGACAAATAGGCAATCGACGCGAGATTGCTAGCCACATTCGTTTTTATTTTTACCCTGGGCCTTAAGACCAAGGGTATTGTAATCAATTGGTCAAAAGTGTGGTACGGTGTCAGTCTCCACTTAATTTTTGGGCATGCGCATGAAAGGCATTGTGTGGGCATGAGCATGCTTGTAGACTGAGAGGCGACTGCAATTTTTTGGACCCCATCGAACATCATTTTGAATTTTTTTTATAGAAATTAGAGAAAAGTGAGTAGATTACGAATCCACAGGTCTGCCGTGGCAAAAATGGCCGAAACAGGTCAAAAATTGACTTTTACTAAGTTGAACTAAATCCAATTGCCAAATGCGCCATAACTTGCCAAATAATGAGTATTTTTTTTATTTGGTAACCCTCACTCTTTAATTTTCAATTAAGAAGGATGCAGACGATTCAGATATCTGGCGACGGTCTACTTGCGTTTAATACTTGCGTCTAATAAAAGGGATCCAAGTTGGAAATAAACATTACGTCACTGATGACATAACTAATGTCGCCAATTTGGCTCACTTTTAAAAGATACTAGTTTTCCGAGCCATAGATCAGAAATCGCTTGCGCTTTTTCTCATTGAAAATCAAAATGCAGTGGGTTGCCACACGAAAAAGTTTGTTCGCGTTTTGGCAAGTTATGATACATTTGGCAATCGGATTTTAGTTCAACTCATTCCAAGTCGATTTTTGAAAAGTTTCGGCCATTTTTGCCACTGCAGACCAGTAGGTTCGTAATCTACTAACTTTTCTCCAATTTCTATAAAAAAAATTCAAATTCTAAAAAAATATATTTTAAATTAAAAAATTCAGAATAATGTTCGATGGGATCCAAAAATTGCAATCCCCTCTCGGACTAAGATGTATGCTGCTGTTGTTCAGTTGTATTGAACTATCGGTGATTAAAAAAAAAAAATTACTGGGCTTGGATTTTATTCCTAGGCTAGGTTAAACAATACGTCAGTAGAAAGAATAAGTCACCAGAAATTCCTATTCCGAATTTAAAAAAATTAATTGATTTATGATTGGTAACTTGTGATGTGTACGCTACAAAATTAATCACAGCACAGATATCAATTGCAAATAAAATGGCGATTAGTAAATTCCAGTTAGCTATTAGTTTGGAGAAAGAAAAAAAAAAGGGGGGTAGATTTTTTTTCAATCTTTTATGTCGCAGGTGCAATTACAAATCCATTACTAAATTCCGGCTGAAGAATAGCTGCGAAAATAACTACCGGCCTTCACCGAAGAAAATTCCTTCGGTGGGAAAAAAATATCATTAAACTCGGGTTTTCGTAGTGTAATTTTAGCTTTACTATTTCAAAGAATTTGGTTCAGTAGCTACGAAAATATGTGAGATAATAACTTTTCCACTCTTAAAACAAATTTCTATCTAGCTGGGGTTATTCTGAGGTCCGGTAATTTCCTGTGAGGTATTTTTATGAGATGGATTTTATTTTTTGAACTTTTTTGTGGAAAATGTCACGAAGGAAGAAAGGATGCAATGCCAATGCTAAGTAAATGGAGGTGAATTAAAATAAAGGCTCAAGTAAAAAAAAAAAAAGAGATAGAGATAGAGAGAGATAGAGATAGAGAGAGAGAGAAAAGACACGCTATCAAAGTTATATCTTAGTAAAAGAAAATGTATATATTAAAGAAAAGTGTTTTCTGGTGTTATTTGGTTTTATATCAAAGAATAGTTCTAGTTTGTTAGCGTGTTTCGATACTTAGAGATGTATATTTAGTAATAAAAATTTGGAGATTTGTAACTTCCCTTGGAATATTTATTACATTTTCTGATAAATTATGCGTGTTAAATAGTTGAATAATATACATTCAGCTATGATGATTGATGATATATGTCATCTTACTCTATTAGGGGGGGGGGGGGGGTTGGTGGTAGGCTCTATCTAGTCCATGTTAAAAAAGCCTTTTTTATGTTCCCTTTTCTCAGAGATTGCTGATAGCATTGGTTTAAAATTTTGTACAGCCAGTATTAAACACTTTTACATAGATTGACATATGCTTTTGTAAAAATGTTTTTGTTATTTTTAGGATAGATGATGTTTTGAAATTTTTTTTATAAAATTTTTAAAAAACAAACAAACATGGTTAGGAATTAAAAAAAAAAAAAAAAAAAAAAAAATCTAATTAAGATTTCAGTAAAAGCATTTTTCTATCTGTGTAAAAATACAAAATGTACAAGAAAAAAAAATTTCAAAGCAAAATATTGAGTAGACCCTGAGAAAAAGGTACATTTGTATGAGAAAATAGAGTTCAAAGTACAAAGCAGACGTTTTTTTTTCAGTGATGTTATTTTTTTTGAAAAATATTTAAAATTCTTCGGAAGAGAAAATTGCATACCAAGTTAAATCATTTTGTAGATAACATTTCAAATATTGTGATTAGCTAAATACCTCAAAATGGATTCCAAGAAAATTTTTTGCCTTCCTACCCCCCTTAAAGTTGAAAATTAAATCTGACAATTTAAATGAGTTTTGAAGATTCTAATTGAATAGTGAAAAAATTCGAATCAATGGCTGAAACAACAGGTTTCTTTGAGCAAAGTATTTGGAAGCGCCAACTTTT
This sequence comes from Linyphia triangularis, assembly GCA_963978545.1. Classification (NCBI taxonomy): domain Eukaryota; kingdom Metazoa; phylum Arthropoda; class Arachnida; order Araneae; family Linyphiidae; genus Linyphia; species Linyphia triangularis. The sequence continues at coordinate 12,437,954 of OZ021723.1, read as the reverse complement.
GATAAAACACGACTTAATTAACTAAGAAATAGTACCCCCAATAATTTAATGTTCAAATGTTCAAATATTTTGATTAGAGAGGAAGTGAAAGAGAGAAAGAAAAAGAGAGAAAGAAAAAGAGAAAAAGAAAGAGAAAAAGAAAGAAAAAGAGAAAAAAAGAGAAAAAAAGAGAAAGAGAAAAAAAGAGAAAGAAAAAAAGAGAAAGAGAGAAAGAGAAAAAAAGAGAAAAAAAGAAAAAAAAAAAGAGAGAGAGAGAACTGTATGCGATAATGCCAAATCGTCGAGTTTTGCTATTATAATCCGATATATCTATTTGTAGCCAAGATGTGAAATTTTCCTAGAGTAATTATGGAACCACTCGTTAGGTCAAACTTTAAAGTTCATTGGTGCAGTAATTAATAATTAGGGAAGGGTATAGGTAGAATGTAAATAAATAAATGACGTTTTTTTTTCAACATCAATTTATTTAAGTAACGATAACGAAACTCTACCTACATTTTGATTCAAAATTCTGGAAATGTCAAAGTGACAAAAAGTAAGTACGAAGAGTCTCGATAAATTCAAAAAGTGTTCCCTTGCTTCTTATTGAAAACTTAAACGATACGAATACAAAGTAGTTCATTTTCGTTAAAGTTATTTATGCGTTGGCGAAGAAGGATTTAAAAAAAAAAAGAAGAAATATTTATTGCTAGCAGTTTTGTCAAGGGTAATTTTTTATTCTTACTGGATATGGCTTCAGCATGACTTACGTAAGAGCTTTACGTGGACTGGCACTAAATGGTACTTCAGTTTGGGAGTGATAAATGCTTGGATGGGGTACTCGTGTGAATTACTTTCTTTCTAACAGATAATTTTTTAAAAAAAGCATACATGGAATATAATAAAAATATTGTCAGAACTTAAAAAAATGTAACATAAGTAGTATTATTTATTTGTAAGAGTAATTTTAGTTGACTTTATTTCTAGCTGCGTGGACCCGCTCTGCTGGAGATACGTTGAAGGACATAGAAATTTATTTTTGAGAAAGAAGTTTTGTTTTTGTATTCATTGTAATTCATTAGAGCCGGTCTGACAGACCGCGAGTCATCTCTTGTAAAATGCTTCCACCCTCTAAAATATTTCATCTCTGACTTTTATATTCATTTTCCTCATACTACAGAGAGTGTCGAAAGTATTCGTACATGAGTGGTTTCTGGAAAGGAGCTAGCATCGGTATGTTAATTCTGCCTAAATTAGCATAAATTAACAAAATATCTTTTATCAAACATGAATGCGTGTAAAAGTCAGAAAAAAATATTACAATTGTGGTAATATTTACAGAAAACTAAAAATTGACGATTTATTTTAGTGTAAAAAGTATTCGTACACTAAAAGAAATGCAATTTTTTTTTAGTTATTTTGTGATTGGTTTAGCCATTATGATGTAGTTAATTGACGTCATCTTGTAAGTTACTTAAAAGGTTCTTCAGTGGAAATTTTAATGTAGTGAGAAACTAGAAATTCTGTAATGGGTCGTAAAAGTAAAGAGACAAGGGTTTCCGAAAGAGAACCGATTTTAAAGCTCCGTAAAAATGGTAAATCGTACAAGATTTCTGATCTGGTCGGTAGACCCCGTTCAACTGTGCAGTCAATCATAAAAAAGTTTGCTGCCACTGGAAAGGTTCAAAACAGTTATCGTACTGGACGACCATGTCTATTGACATCATCTGACAGACTGTTTCTGGTATGTTCATTAAAGAAGGATCCCAAAATAAGTGCTCCTACATTAACATCAGAACTAAAGAACATGGGAACAGCAGTCTCCGTAAGTACTGTTCGAAATGCATGCAGAAATGAAGGTTTCCATGGCCGTGTTGCGAGGCAAAAATTATTTGTTAGTGAGAAGAATAGGAAGCTGTGATTGTCTTTCGCCAAGCAATACGTTAATGAAAGTCCAGATTTCTGGAAAAAGATTATCTTTTCAGACGAAAGTAAATACAACATATTTGGATCGGACAGTGAAACATGGGGATGGAAGTCTGCTTATTTGGGGTTATATGAGTGCTTCTGGGGTGGGTAAATTAGTCTTTATTAAAGGCATTATGAATCATCAACTTTATATTGACATTTTAAAAAATAATTTAGGACTTAGTGCAACAAAAATGGGCTTGAATGGTGCTTAAGTTTTCATGCATGATAACGACCCCAAGCACACAGCCCTAAACACAAGGCTCTGGATACTATATAATACCCCAAAGTTCATGAAATTTCCTCCTCAATCGCCGGACCTCAGCCCCATCGAGAATTTATGGGACGTTCTTGATAAAAATACTAGATCCAGACATATTTCTAATAAAAATGATTTGGAATCAGCTCTTAATCAAGAATGGGACTTCATATCTAGCTTAATAACAGCAAAATTGGTGGAATCGATGCCAAAGAGACTCAAGGCAGTTATTCGAGCTAAAGGATATCCTACAAGGTATTAGCTGAAATATTATGATTGTATTGGCCAATATATGCCTGATGTACGAATACTTTTTACACCACAAGATGTTGGATTGAATAAATATTTACAAAATTGAAACATGTATAAAATTATTTTTGTGTAAATTTAACATGAAACTAGTGAAAATATGTTTTATTATATATTTATACTTAATTAAAATGGAATGTATGTTTATAATTTTTATGAACGGATCTCTTTTAAATCAATTGTCGTACTGTACGAATACTTTTTACACTCACTGTATGTTTCCTTAACTTTGATGTTCACCAATTTGTATAGTGTTGTATGGATCATGTGTTGCCCTTGCACCAAAAATATCAAATCACCCAGCCATAGCAGTTAAAGGTTAACACCACTTATGGAGTAAACAGTAAAACAAAAAATATATACAAATAAGTGAAAAATGATTTCTAATTTAGATTTTATATTATACAGGGTTATTCAGAATTTCCTCCCGGGTTTCGTAGCGCTATAGTAAAAAAACTAAGACTGATACAGCAAATAAGAACATTTGAAAGATTTTGTTCTATGTGTGAACCCTTCTCCTTCTTCTTCTTCTTATCAAGGACTATGGGGACTAAGGCATCTCTGCTTAAGCATTTTGTACCAACCCCATATCCCATACAGATCAGGTAGTGGGCAGTACTGCACAGGATGTAAGCGCACACTCGCAAGAGGGAGTGCGCAAGTCTACCTATAGCCACCGAAGAGTTCATTTCTACCTCTTTCTGTAGCTACCCGATAGATGGCAGCACTACCGACCGTATGTCGAACTTCTTAATTTAGAGGCAATACCAAGCAGAAGATTCCACCAGAAGACTTGGCTTTGCCACCCCCAGAGGTATTGATTTGTATGGGAACTTGGAGGACTTTGCGACTATGACTGATTTAACGTGCTCCAGTCACCATTAGCGAACACGGCGGTCTTTAGTCGGTCCCAGGCCCGAACAAGGCCCGAACTCGCAACTTCAGGGCTCGCAACTTTCTAGTTGCGAGAACGATACTCTCCCGACTGGGCTACGCGGCCCTCATGTGTGAACCCTTGGTCACACGGCATACATCAATGCGATAGTCTAGTTTCTGCCGAAAAGTCCAGTCCTTGCTTCGAAACCCGGGAGGGAATTCTGAATAGCCCTGTTTACCAAATTGACTTTTAATAGATTTTCTATTCTTTGTTGCTTTGTTTTGTGATTTACGTGGGTTTTTTCATCGATATAGAGTAACAACTGGATAGTCTGCTTAACGCTTTGAAATTGAAGCCGTTGCCAGATGCCGTTGGGTGGATAAAAAATGCGGATTGCCGAGGATTGAAAATAAAATTTTGGCTTGTACTCAGCAGAAATGTCAATAGTAGACCTTAATTAGTAATAATGTACAAAAAAATATCTACTCTAGCTCTTTACAAGGTTTCTCGCATTCCCATCCAACAATAAAAGTGAACTGTGATTGGTTAATCATCCACCCAGCGGTCATCGACCATCGGCGCGATTTTCTCCTTGCATTGACATTGGGGCAGTCTATCCAGTTGTTTATTTATATCGATGGGTCTCTTAACAACAAATGCGCTATACTTCTCAAACATTTTTGTCCTCTTCTCCAGTAACATATTTACGAAAAATGTCTACATTTTACTACAGAACGTAATCCTTCATCTCAATAAAACCAATCGTCACCGAACCTTTGTCAGTTTTGTCTACCTTCATTGAAAAAGCGTAGACATAACTGGCGAAGATTCGGTGACGTAAGCGTAGTGTACGAGTTCGTCGGTTCATATACTACGTAGTATATATGAATTGAATACTGTAGCGCGGGATTATTTTGCGAGACTACCTTCATTTCTTGCTCTCTCGTGAACTGCTTTTGATTCAAAACAATTTACCCACAAAACAGTTGTATCTTTTTTATTTTAAAAAGTTAGTTGGATCCTTAACGTTATGAAGAGCGCTTGTAGTTACTAAAAGATTAGTTCTTCATTATCCTTTCGTTTATGTTTCACTTTAGTTTAGTAACCTGATTATAATACTACGATTCATATACTACGTAGAATTCATATACTAAGTAGTATATAGGAATTGAATACTGTAGCGCGGGATTATTTTGCGATAATACCCTCATTTCTTGCTCTCTCGTGAACTGCTTTTGATTCAAAACAATTTACCCACAAAAAAGTTGTATCTTTTTGCTTTTAAAAAGTTAGTTGAATCCTTTAGGCTGTGAAGAGCGCTTGTAGATAGTAAAATATTAGTTCTTCATTATCTTTTCGTTTATGTTTCATTTTAGTTAAGTAACCTGACTATAGTACTACGATTCATATACTACGTAGAATTCATATACTAATGAATTCATATATTACGTTGTACATTCGGTCGATTCATATATACGTAGTATATATTCGTCACATAAAGCGTAGTATATGAATCGTTCTGATTGGATGTTGAAGGTCCTTCAACATCCAATCAGAACGATTCATATACTAAGCTTTAAAATCAAGCATGCGCAGAGAGCTTGTTTACGGTGTCAATTTACATTAATTATATGGTAATATTGCAATAATTTTCCAACCGCTTCATAGACATACCATTATAATGCATAAAAATAATCAGAAAAAATAAGGGAGATGCATTAAAACAACTTTTGTTTTTATTCAGATGTAATACATTTTTTTTTTTACCATTTCCAGAATTTTTTTAATGTTATTATATTTTAATATAAGCAACTTTTGATCGAATTTTAAAGTTTCTCATGGCTATCTTGATATATTAAAGCTTCTATGTACCAAATGTTGTTCCTCTAGGTACAGAACTGTGGGTTTGTATAAGGTTCAGATGAACAGAAATTCAGTTATTTATAAATTCTATTTGGTTTGATAAGTAGTAATTTGTTTTATACACTCCTATAGGAATATATGTTTACAACATACCAACTGTTCATAATTAAAGTTGTCATGCACCTCCTGGAGCATATAAGAATTAAATTTTGCGTACACACTACACTACTAAAAATATGAAGAAAGAAAAATCTTCTTTTATTAAAAAAACTTTAAATTATTCAAAGATTAAAGAATATTTATGCAAACGTTTATTAGATAGTGTTCTTATTAGTTTAGAACATCGTTTACAACTATATCCATATACATTCAACCTGTAAAGTTAACTTCGAAATTTACTCTCCTAGCGAATTACCAAAATGTAGTGCTTTTTTCCTCTTAAAGAAACCTTAATCTTCTGTAAATTTTCTTTTTCATTTTGAGTATTTTTTTTATTATATATCACTAAACTAGGGATATGGAACATCACATAACTTTCAAATACACTTAGTACTGGTCACTGCAAATTTGCCATGAATTGGTGTAATTTACCGTTTCCTTTATAGTCGACGGCTTACAAAGATTTTGACAATGGTCGGTGGTTTAATACATATGATCACATAGGATCATATATATTAAACTGTCGACATTTTTGCTGTAAAAAAGTTCTTTAAACATAGTCGACCAAACGTATTAACCAAATTTAATCGTCGATCGTTTAAGCAAATCATTACAGTCTACGGGATAACTTGAAATTCTATTTCAATTTAATAAAATTACAAATACAATAAATAATAAAAGCAGTCGTACGCTTTCTTCTTGATCTTTAAATAAAATCGATGCAAGTGATTGGGAATGACGTCATGGCCAAGCACTCAATAAGTTACAATTTTTTTTTGGCAACAGTATTAAAGAAATTTAACAATTGGCGAGATTTTATTTCGACAGAAATGTCGAAGGTTTAACACGTAGGTATCAGATCAGCTAATATTTCTAAAATATAACTTGAATGGTCGCAAAGTTTAAAATTAATATAGTTTTGACCTTTCCCTCACCTGTGATGTTAGGGCAGAGGTTGTTCACACCTCCGTGTGCGGGAACGAGATACACCACAGTCGTCTTTCTCGAAGGAGGAGGTTCTGGAATCTCCAACCTGCCCAGCTGCTCGGGGAGCCATCTTAAAGAGTGGTTCTTCATCCTTGCCACTTCCTCCACACCTTCCACCTGTAGTCCAGATTACAAAAAAAAAAAAAAAAAACTTCTTTATTTCATGTTATAGTAGCTCTTTGATTTACTCTCTTATATACAAAATAATTCTTTTATTTCGCATAAAATGCAGCAGTTTTGTTTTTTAAAGCAATTCATTTCAATTCTCCAAAAATCCACTCCCGAAAATACAAATTATTTAAATTTCAAACTCTTAGAAACACAATACCAAGAGGTGTTATCGACATATTTATAAAACTATAGTACATAATTAGCTTCATTCATTCACAGAATCGATTGATGACGCGTGTCGTATATCAATTTATCACGTTATTTCACACGAATGTGAAGAAAAAGGAGAGGATACCCTTGATGTAACTAGTAATACTCCTGTAGTACCCTTAATGTGAGTAGTTTAAAATTAATTAATACTTATAGGTCTTAATTCATTGTGTACACTTATGAAGAATGGAAATTTGAATGCTGAACAGTCCTTCACACCTTTAATTTTAATTTAATCAACTACCTCTCTTAAACTTACACATAAACTTTCATATTTTTTTATCCGAAATTTTTCTATTTCTATTTATGCTCAAAATATAAGTCCCGTTCTCAAATATAATATATACCCGTCAAAATATAAGTCCCCGTTATACCCACCTTGTAGCTGATGAACTCCCACTCGTTCGAGAGCAGACTGAAAGTGAGGAAGAAGGTGGACAGTCCGCTGAGGACCACGGTCAGCAAGACGAAGATGCAGGTGAAGATGAACATCTTGACATTTTTACCGGAAACTTCTTCCGGATTTTGGAGGTACGGGACGGGGAGGGGGAGGGGGGGATCCAGCATAGAAAGAGAAGAGGGCTCCAGGGTGCAATTGTGTTACTTCACCGACTTAAAGACAAGTAATTCATTATGAAGGTTCAAGATTGAATTGAGCTTGGTTTCTGTAGCACTAGGATAGAAAGAAGTTTGAATTGAGCTTGGTTTCTGTAGCACTAGGATAGGAAGAAGTTTGAATTGAACTTGGTTTCTGTAGCACTAGGATAGAAAGAAGTTTGAATCGTGCTTGGTTTCTGTAGCACTAGGATACAATGAAGTTTGAATCGAGCTTGGTTTCTGTAGCACTAGGATAGAAAGAAGTTTGAATCGAGCTTGGTTTCTGTAGCACTAGGATAGAAAGACAGGCTATCCAATCTAGAACGAGATGGCTCCAGGGTTTCACAGTGTCACCTCACTAGGTTGATGGCTTGTTGCTTAGAATAGCATAGAATATTTCATAGTTTAATGAACATTGATCTCAGTAGAGCTAGATGTGATTTTTAACAAATGAGATGTTGGATTCATGATAGATAGAGCTCCTTGGCTTCAACATGTCGATTTATTCAATGGGACGCTCTGATTACCAAGTGAATGTTTCAAGGTTGAATGAACCTTTGTTTTTTGAAGAACTATATGAGCTTTTTAACAGAGATAAATGGCATTGAAGGAGTCTTAGATGTATTTTAGTCTGGGTGCTGAAGTTAGACTTCATTACCAAGGAGCATATGCATTAATGCAAATTCATCCCAGCGTATAGAGTTAATGAAGATAATCAATAGTATTCAGACAATATAGTTAGACACTACCACAGGGAAAATAGTATTCTTAATGAAAGTTTTTCTGTATACTTATCAGTGAATGAATTCATTACCACGAGTATATGCATCAATGCAAATCCATCCTAGCATATACAGTAACGAAGCGAATAAGACAATATGATTAGACACCAACATCACAGGGCAAAGAACATTCTTAATTAATGAAAGTTTTTCAGTGTCCATATCAATGATTGAATTCTACACAATTTCCAGCAGTGAAGGTTTTATGATGGCAGGCTCAAGTTTCTCAAGAGCATGTTATTAAACTTTATATTGCAGACTATAGATAGTACCAACCAGTAACTTTACCAATAGAATACTAATCCTAATTTATACAAGAAAGATAAGGTTCAATGTTATTTAAAGGTCTGTGATCTCGTGATTTAGACATTTAATTTAATAAAGATTAATGGTGTTAGACTCCAGTTTAACAAGGCAAAATAATTTCAAGACATGCCAGTTTCTTTACTAACTGAAAAGGTTCGCATTATTCAGTGGAGAGATAGGTTGGAGGTAAGTTCAATTTCCTTAAGAAGATGTAATAAGGCAGTATTGTCAAAGATTATAGGTATCAAGAATATTAGTATGTGTCCATAGAAACGAAGGCGTATTCACTTGAGTGAAAGGGGCGAAGTCACATGTTTGGGCTTATGACAGAAGTCAGTGTAGCATATAAAGGGTATCAAGAGTAATTTATTTCCTGTGGTCAAAATATAAAAGATAGAATTTATGTCACCAGAATATAAAAGACTTGAATGTGCTTTAGTGTAGCAGATAAAAGGCATTAAGTGTAATTGGTTTTCAGTGGTCCCTGAAGAGAAAAGCTATCATATAATGCTCAAGAGTAAATGGTCTTTAGGGAATGATATATTTCATACAGACTTAATTCTATAATTCCTTATTGTCTACTCCAGTTTTCAAGTGAACAGATAGGCAGACCTTTTTTAAATAATTGATAAAAAAAAACATCGAAAGTTTAATACATTTCAGAAGAAATTATTTGACTACATAGTCGTAGGACAAAGGTATAAAGAGAGTGGCAATTCCCTACCAATAATAAATAAGCAGCATAACTAGTTGCAATAAGTGATACTGACAATCTTAGATTTTATTGAGCTTAAGAGAAGAAATTTGACTCCAGAGTTATAAGTATCCAAATCAATTAATTTCAGTTTATAAACCAGCTTTGGTTGTCATATCAAAGAGTTTAAAAACTACTTAAGGTTAAGATTAGAATTTCTATTGAAAGATTAAATTTTTTGTTAATGGATAAAATAAATTAAGTCGTCAATGGAAAAAAAAAGAGAAGAAAATTGTCATGGTAGGCAGATTTGGACATCAATAGGACACAAGCGTATTGAAGAAATAAGTGAATAAATGAAAGAATAATATATTCAGAAGACCAGAGTATTAGGATAAACTTCAGATGATATGGGTATTTGGAAAAGTTAAGTTAAGCTGGTAGCAACAAAGGCATTATAAAAAAAAATTTAGTTATAGATTTGGTAATATTAAATAGAAATAGATGGTTTGTGTTGCTTTATAAACACAGATGAAAATTGTTAATAGAAAACCGTAAATTAAATTTGAAAAGGGGTAAGTCTAGGAAAATTGCCATAAACACAAACCAAGAAGTCAATGTGAATCTTCATTTCAAAACAGAAGAAATATATCCAAGAAATTTACTTGGGAAACTTTTTTCTAATAAAGACTGCATTTTACATTCACAAAACACGGGGAGAATTTTAGGGAATTGATTAGAAAGAACAAATAGATTCTAACTGTGATATTAAAAAAAATGGAATTAGATTAACACAGTTCAAAACTCAATGAAAACTCACTCTTAAGAACTTTTAAAGACATTTCCGGTAAAATCATCAACAGTAATCTGAATCATATCTGCTATATAATCATAATAAAAGTATTAATCTCCATTACAATTTGAATCTTGTCCATAGTCTCAATTATGTTTGAATCTCGGTTACATCCGGGTTGTTCATAAGTAACATCTTGATAATTTGTCGCGTGATACTTCAGCCTAAAAGCAACTTCTGTTTCCCTCTTGTTCTTCCACTTTAATCCTTTTTTTGTTTGTTCCTTCTGCTGTCTGTCTTAACTGAAATTTATACGACCCTTTTTGTGATTTAACAGTCGGTTCCATGTCACAAATTGAGCTGAGTTGAATAGAGCCCTTGGTCTAAAAGTCATATTTATCAAATATTCAGTATTAAGAAGTCTTTGGTACGCCGGAAAATGAGCTAATTGTTTTAACGTTGTTGACAATATATATATTTATTTTTGTACGTGATAATTTATTGAAATGAAAATGAAAAGTCTTGTTCAACAAGATCTTTGAAAGCTTCGCTGTTTGACAAACTTTTTGTTAATAATCATTACGCTGAATGTCGTTGAAGTCTGAGAAAATAGACTTTTTGTATCCCACTACATACCACATGATGGTGAAAAGTCAATTGTTTCTACAAACTAATGAAAATTTTGTTTGACTTTATTTCTTAGTTTAATAATTGATTGACAAACAATTTCTGAGTAACACAGTTCAAAATTATGATAAAGATTAGCTGGGTAATCTAAAGGATTAGCCTCAAGGTATATAGAGCAAACACATTTTATCAGCATATATTTACTTCATGATTATGTTTTAGAAGGAAATTAAATATCAATTGAATCCTGGCCCAATCTGAAAATTCCATGGTAATTTTAGTGTTCCAGCAATGGAGTTTCTAGAAAATTTGGATCCAATAAAAACTCCAGGACTTGAATGAAGTTTCTAAAAATAAAAAATAACACATTAATAATGGTTTATTTCCAAAGTAAATGCAAATATGAATGATAAATATAATTAAGATTTTATTATAAAAGTTAGATACTTTCTTAAACAGTAAATATTGAATTTTGAAATTGCACTTGACTGTTAAATTTATGGGAAATTTAAAATTTGTCAAGCAAACAGGAAATTATGCAGTAACTTTTAAAGTAATTTCATATAAAGTTGATGTTGGCAAAAGGTTAAAGGATACACATGAATTACACGTCCTTTTAAGATATATATTATATTTTTATTATAGATGAAGTTTATCTTTTCATTCAAAAATGGATTTTTGCACATTAGAACATAGTAATACAACCATTACAAAAATATTTCATAAATGAAAGTAGAATTTCTCTGCCATTCTATAAAAATAATTTTTTTTTTGGTTTTCTAACAATAAATATTCTAAGACCAAAACGCAAAATTCTTGGTATATTTTTGAATAACTACTTATTTTACATATAAAGAATTTTTAAAACACAGCAGTTAATAAAGATATTTACTGTAGAATAATCAATAAAGACTTTCATAATATGGTTTATGTTATGTTTCATAATATGAAATATTGAGAATTTTAGTAAGTTATTTAAATTATTTCTTTTGGTAATTTTTATTGGCGAAAAAGTATTTTGTCTTTACTTACAATTATAGAAACAATCACAACTACTTATTTTACATATAAAGAATTTTTAAAACGCAGCAGTTAATAAAGATATTTACTGTAGAATAATCAATAAAGACTTTCATAGTATGGTTTATTTTATGTTTCATAATATGAAATATTGAGAATTTTAGTAAGTTATTTAAATGAGTAATTTTTATTGGCGAAAAAGTATTTTGTCTCTACTTTTAATTATAGAAACAATCACAACTACTTATTTTACATATAAAGAATTTTTAAGACACAGCAGTTAATAAAGATATTTACTGTAGAATAATCAATAAAGACTTTCATAATATGGTTTATGTTATGTTTCATAATATGAAATATTGAGAATTTTAGTAAGTTATTTAAATTATTTCTTTTAGTAATTTTTATTGGCAAAAAAGTATTTTGTCTCTACTTACAATTATAGAAACAATCACAACTACTTATTTTACATATAAAGAATTTTTAAAACACAGCAGTTAATAAAGATATTTACTGTAGAATAATCAATAAAGACTTTCATAATATGGTTTATGTTATGTTTCATAATATGAAATATTGAGAATTTTAGTAATTTATTTAAATTATTTTTTTAGTAATTTTTATTGGAGAAAAAGTATTTTGTCTCTTCTTACAATTATAAAAACAGTGTTACAGAATTTATCCACTCCCGTTTTCAAAGACTTTTTTTTTAGACATTTATTCTTCAAAAAGTTTATTGCCCAACTGCTTTTTCTTTATTTGAGTTTTATTGGAATGCATTTGAGAATTCGCAATATATCATTTATTATCACTTTAACAAAAAAACGTTTTTGATCCAGAACCGACTTTTTACTGCTCTGGAAAACACAGTTTTTTACCTTCACATTCTTTCAAACGAAAATAGAGAGAAAACTCGGAAATGGTCTAAAATATACATTTTATGATCTTTTGACGTATTTTGGAAGAGTACGATGGCTTTCTTCCAGAAACGTGGAAAAGAATAAAGCAAAAGTAAACTTAAAGCCTTATCCAACAATACCATTAAAATAAATGACAAAACTGGAAAAAAAAAAAAAAAAAGCAAACATGTTAAAAGCGCAATTCTACAAATACATCTTAACGCGTACTAAAGTGTACCACAATGCAAAAATTGAAAATTTGTATGTGAAAAGTTGCGAATTTGGGAAACTGGTAAACAATCGTTTTATATCTTCTGATTACGCATATGCTCTAAAGTTTTCTGAAATTTGAAAAAATTCTCATTTTACTATAATTTTTAAAATTTTAAATTAGCCTTTCGCTGAAAATAAAATCTTAAATTCTTATGTATTAGAACCCTGGCAAATATTTTTTAAATGTTTTTTAAATCCTTTAAAATATTCCGATTGCACATTGCTTTTCAAATTAATGAAATTTTGAAATAAAATTAAGAAATGAAGGAAGATCAAAAAGTGCACAGAAAGAAAAAAAAAAAAATACAAACAACTGAAATGTTTTTGTAGACCTTTAGTAATGTTTATTAATTTTTTTTATTAATATTATTTTCCTTGAATTAAGATCTATCTTTATTTGCAATATTTTTTCTTCAAAATTTTATTAACTTTGAAGGAAAGGGGCTACCGGATGATTTGGATGAATTTAAATAATATTATTTTCTGTGGTTCTAATAAATATGTATTTGAATGTGAATTTTTCCAAATTTTGGCAAACTTTAGAGGACGAGGACAATCGGAAAATAAAAACCGATTTTATTACTCTTTTTTTTTATTTTTTTTAACCCCTTTTTACTCTATCAAATTCGTAACTTTTTTGCGGTATTAACTTGGGACAAAAAAAAAAAAAATCTTTTTGGCCCTCCCCAATACGATTCTGTAAAACTAGTTTCTCTATCCTATTAAACTTGTTGCGGGATAATTAATTTCACATAGGGATGCGATTCTGTAAAACTAGTTTCTCTATCCTATTAAACTTGTTGCGGGATAATTAATTTCACATAGGGATGCGATTCTGTAAAACTAGTTTCTCTATCCTATTAAACTTGTTGCGGGATAATTAATTTCACATAGGGATGCGATTCTGTAAAACTAGTTTCTCTATCCTATTAAACTTGTTGCGGGATAATTAATTTCACATAGGGATGCGATTCTGTAAAACTAGTTTCTCTATCCTACTAAACTTGTTGCGGGATAATTAATTTCACATAGGGATGCGATTCTGTAAAACTAGTTTCTCTATCCTATTAAACTTGTTGCGGGATAATTAATTTCACATAGGGATGCGATTCTGTAAAACTAGTTTCTCTATCCTATTAAACTTGTTGCGGGATAATTAATTTCACATAGAGATGCTATTCTGTACAACTAGTTTCTTTATACTGTCAATCCGCGATAACTCGAAGTCTCATAAGTCGAATATTCGTTTATATCGAAGTTTTCATTAGGTTTTTCAACACTAAAATATTTCCATATCTCGAAATGCACATCTTTTAAGTCGAAATTTTTGTGAAAATTTTATTATCATAACATGCAAAAAACCCACAAAATACTAATAAAAAAACGATTTATATTTTTTTCTCTTTATATCCTGTTTTACAATTTAATTTGTTACCGGGAAAAACCCGTTTGCATTGACGCGCATAGAAGGTAAAGAGGCTTTTGCTTTTACATTCCATTTCATATTTAAAGTGTTAGTCAATGGTGTTGGTTTACGTTGGCTTTGAATAATGTTAAAACGTAAATTGAATACGCTTAGTCCAACACAAAAAGTTAAATTGATCAATCAAACTGAACAAAATCTGAGATGCAAGAAGAAAGACGTTGCTTTAACACTAGAAAGACGGGAGCTTAGTATATACCTATATTGCCTGAAAGCAGTCGAAATGACTGCATTGTGAAAAAATAACTAATGCGAAAAGAAATTTGTTTAACAATTATTTTTAATATATTTTATATCACTTACAGTCATATAACAAGTTATTAATAAGTATTAACAATAAAAAAAATGTATTTCAGTTCGAGAAAAAATAATTTATACATTATCTATTAGTGCGTAAAACAGGCCTGACTAAAGTCGACACGTGCGCAGCCGTATCGATTACAGTACGAGATCATACACTCAGTGATCCTCCTTCTCATGTGAATTACGTTACAGCGCGTTCAAAGGGAACAAAGAGCGTGGCCAGGCCTGGCATAAAGATTCGAATAACAAGTACGAATAACAATAACTTTAGTTATTGAACAACTGCAACTTGTCAAGTATATGTCGAAATCGACAATTTATCATGAACTTGTATGTTATCATGTTTCCAATATCCAATATTCCAATATCCAATATTCCAATATCCAATTTCCATATTCCAATCCAGAGCCGAACTGGTCTTTTCCAAGCAGTCAAAATGACTGCTTTTCGGCAATATAGGTATAACACACATATATATACCGGAAGTAAAGGAGGGGGGGGGGGCAACAACAATGAATAATTAACCCATTTATATGTTGTAGAAAAAGTCACAAAATTATAAGATTGGTTGGTTGTATTCAGATTATCTGGCGCCATCAGCAACACGAGGGCTATAATGCGCCGAAACATTTCGTCATTTAACAAACCAACATACATTTACAAACACCCATGCCTACACGGGACTCGAACCCGCAACCTCGCGGTCTAGAAGCCAGCACTCTAACCACTATACCGTTTGGTCGGCCACAAAATTATAAGAAGCTGTGTCATTATTTAAATAATTATTTTTTTAATTGAAATTCAAAAGCAGTCAAAATGACTGGCTTAGGCAATCTAGTGTTAAAGAAGATAATTCCTCCAAATACTCTTCCAACCGTTTTGAAAAACAAAGACGATTTTGAGAAGACATGCGTCGAAACTCGATCCATCGTGTAAATGAGTGAAGGCCTTTCTTTTGGTATCGAAGCTGCTGTATTAAAATGGTTTTATATATATCGAAACCAGAATTCCATAATCCCTCTGATTGGGATGATGTTAAAAGAAAAGGCGAAGGACTTTACTGGTTTAATAAAAATTAAGGATTTATAGCAAGTGCAGCATGGCTAGAAAAGATTAAAGCAAGACACAATATTGTCTTCCGAACTCCACGTGAACAAGCAAAAGATGTCTGATGAAATATGCCTTGAATAGATAATAACTCCCAAGTGACTGCAGATAACTCGAAGATTTGGCCAGTCCCTTGAACTTCCAGTTATAGCGAGTTGACTGTACTATTAAACTAGTTGCCGAATAATTAATTTAACATAGAGATGCGATCATGTAAAACTACTTTCCCAATGCTTTTAGGTTTGAAATGCGAAAGCCAATTAAATTGAATATACGGGGGCAATTGACACACTCTAAGCAGAAGAATACACTAAAGTTTATATATAGGTGATTTTTCTTTGTGTCAGAAGATTAGCTCGAAATACTGGTTTACCGAAAAAGGCATCATATTAAGCAATTTAGTTATTGAAGGCATTTAAATACTGTAAATCTGTGTGAACAGAAACAACAATTAAAAATTCGATTCGTCTGATATCTTTAGTCAGCCAAATTTGAAAAAAGAAATACCATGTAATCTAGAACGAAGATCCAAACTATCCACGATTAGGCAGAAAATTTAGCAAGCTGTTTAGACAGATGTATTTTATATGCACCGTTTATAAAATTTTATCTCACCATCGTTTCCTAATTAAACTTTGCTCATTACTACAGCAAAACTAGATTGCATGGTACATTTCTAGTGTTCTAAATCAACCTTATCCAATCTTTTTTAATATAGAAGCTATATTTATCTTTTTATCACACACAAAACCTAAAATATATATATTTTTTTTCATCAGGACCTATGGAAAAGACATTCGCCAACATTTAAGGTGTATGTATACCCTAGAACATTTTTTATTTAAATTCTGAGTTTAAAAATCCAATTATTTTCTAGATTAGTTAGAAAGTATATGATTAAAATAATTTCATAACAAAAATTTAAATTTCGGCAATTGTTAATTTGTTAATTAAGCTTTAATTAGATAATTAGTACCTTTTTCAAATAATGATATATCAAATTCTAATTTACTTAGAAACGCAATTCTACTTGGAAACCATTCGAAATATTATTCTTAATGTTTTCAATCTCAATTAAGTTTCTTATAGAGAAGAGTTTTTGTTTTACAATTTAATTTGTGGGAAAACATGACAAAAATCCATATTTTCAAAGAATTCTAAGTTTTAAAAATCCCTAAAAAATCAATTTCTCAACCAATATTATATAATTGAGTTTCAAAACATCTAGCATATTATGTAGATTACTATGATACAAAAAAATTTATAATTGAACATATTGTTGTTGAATTATCGTTGTTTGAATAAAGCGTGAAATAATCAAAATACAGTTCGTCAGAAAACAGGTTTAAAGTTTTAAAAACTTGGTATCTAACAGGGGAAGTACCTACCTATAATTGATTGTAACTTAAAAACTATTAAGGATATTTTCACATGTTTAGTATTGTTTGAAAGCTAAAGTATAAGAGAATATTAATATATAATAACAAAAAAAATTAATATTCTTATCGATTTTCGTGAATTGTAGGGTATACGTACACCTTAAATGCATTCACCATAGTTTTAATTTTACATGATAAAAGGCACAATGTAGTTCTTAAACTCAAAACCACTTCTTTTCACGAGATTTTACAGCTAGCTTTACGAGGTGGCGTTTCAATTTCCGATACGTCATGTAATTACCAAATTTATTTATACTTATATACGTATCCCCGAGGAAAAGAATACGCATTTTCGATTTTATAGTTATGATTGCAATACTATGTGCGTTTTCGTTATATATATGTATAATAGTATAACTTACAAGGCGAGATATTAACTTTTTTTCAAAGTACCGTTATAAAAAATACCGTTATAATATACCGTTATAAGAAAAAAAATATCAACCAGCTTAACTGTAACATAATTCAATCAGCTTAACTGTAACATATTCAACCAGCTTAATGAGGATCTCTCACGTTTTTTGGTTTTATTTTTAAATAAAAGTAGAGATAAAATCATGAAAAACAATACCATTCTTTCAAAAATTTGAGCTCGGATAGATAGTTAAAAAAATATTTAGTTTTTCACTTTGCGATTTGGCGGGAAAAAGCCACTTTTGCGTGAAACGCCAACCCGCAGATAATGAACCAGTCTAAAACCTGTTTTAGACGAGGAATGAGTGTGGTTTCTCCTTCGTTTTGCGACTTTATCTCTGCCTAACCACGCCACTGTTTTTTTCATTCGTTTTTGGTCACGTGACCTTTGCTTTGATTTCGGCTACTTTCAAACTCGATTTTTGATTAATTGAAAGCATAAAGATAAAAAATAATTGCACTGATCAAATATATTCGTTGGATAACACTAGAAAATACAAAAAAAAAAAAAAAAAAATCATTTTCCTCACTTGTGCAAGTTTCTCATTGTAACATAAATAATTGTACTTGGTATTTTTTTTGTCTCTGATGCACAGACACAATTATGTAAAACGATGTTGAATTTTCTTTCTGTTTTGAAGTTAATGCAAAAGCAATACCATAGTGACTTTAACTTCGTTTTGCTTGGTAGTAAAAACAGGGGTCGTTAATTTGAACAGCATTGTAAGCAAAAAATAGAAAATCAAACTTTTATGTTATGACCAAAAATTACTTCTATATATTGCAATAATAAAACATTCACGTTCGTTAACGTAGAGTTATTTCGGAGGCAATTAAATAGAAATGAAAAATTTATTATTTAACTTAACGATAAGTATACATTTTCATAATTTTCCCAATTAAACTTCGCATTAAATTTTTAACAGGACTTGTTTAGTTCCAAAATTTTGCTATTCTAGCTTGATCTTTAAAATATAAGTTTATGATACGTTGTATTGTTACAAGTCTAATATAATTAAAGAAAATTATGGTCAAACATTATATGTAAGAGATAAACATAAAATTATTGTTTTTTTCTTCTTGACACACTGATTGTATGTTGAAATTTCAAAATGGTTATTACATTTTTTATCATCTATACTCTTAAAAAATCTTGATGTTAAACGTATTAATCATTTTAAATTAAATCAAACGATTCGAACATTGTTTTCGCAAGTGAAGTAAATTTATGGGTTTAAACACGGCACAAAACCTAATCTCACAAAAATATTTCTTGTTGATTTTTAAAAAATACTTTTAAAAGGCATGCAATAAAATTTTTATAATTTAATATAAAAAAATCTGGTCAATAGTGGTAAAAAAAAAAAAGAGTTAAAATCCAATAAAAAGGAGTTTGTAATATTGTGTAAAGCCGGGGTTCCCAACCTTTTTGCACCTGCGTACCACTTGACTTTTAGAGAAATTTTGGCTTACCACCAGACCTAAATATTTAAATAAACGTATAATATTTACTCTTCTAAAAGTGTTCAAAGGCTTTTTGAATTAAATTCCTGAGAAAACTTCATATTTAATCATTAGATATTTGTTTATTTATAACATGCTTATAATAAAGGAGAAATAAAAAGATTAAAATGGTATTAATTTACAGTTTTATTTATTACCCATAGGTCTAAAAACATACAAATAAAAAATTAGTACAAACTCAGCAAAAAATTAACCATCATACAAATATACTTTTATAGTCTTTAGTGCGAAACTTGTTGTTGTATGCCTGTGATTAAAATATCAACATTAGGAGTAATGGAGCTTAAGTCCACTTCAACACTTATTCTGCTTCTATGTTTATTTTTTATGTACAAGAGTTCAGAAAATCCACTCTCACACAACTCGTAACAAATGGCATAAAAAATAGCAGAGCTTGCCAGAAGATCAAAGGGTACTCGGTTTTACATCCGATCCAGAAGTTAATTAAAGATTTCTCTTTAAAATAAACTTTCATGGAACTATCTTCTGTAAGATCGATAAAACTTTCTTCTAGTTCACCTGAAACCACCGTACCACCTGAAACGTTCCCGCGTACCACCAGTGGTACGCGTACCACCGGTTGGGAACCCCTGGTGTGAAGGTTTCACCGTATTATAGCGGAAGTTTAAAACAATTACTTACATAACTAACTGTAGAAGGGAAACATATCCAATAAAGTTTTGAAGTATAAATATTTTGTTCAACACTAATAAAAGTTAGCTTAACTCCATTTTTTACATAATTGTTGGTTTTTTTTTTTACTTTTTTTATAATAATGTAAATAATTTATATTTGCTTTGTGTAAACGTCACTGTTCTCCATTTATTAACGCATTGCCATTATAAAAAAAACAACCTCTCCTGTAACTTCCAATCATAAACATTTAATTTTTTTTTTTTAATAAACGAAATAGTCGAGTTATTCGTTGACATTAATTACTGAAGGATTAGTAATTACTATTTTTCTTTGAAGATAATAAGCAGATGTAGAGGAAGCCTTAAGGAGAAACCAAAAAAGTGAAGACACTGTTCTTGAATATGTAATGATGCACTTCCTTTCTCTTTGAAAAGTCGTTTGTTTTTATCTTAAATAAGTCTTGCTCGTTTCAATTGTTGTATGCACATGCTTCTTATCGAAAGCTTTTCTTGCATATTGATTACAATGCATTGTATATGCAATGTACTGTTTATGCAATACATTGTTTGTAGGACGCATTGTTTGTGCGATACATTGCTTATACAATACATTTTTATCCAATACGTTGTTCATACAAAGCATTGTTTTTATAATACATTGTCTGAACAATACATTGTTTGTACAGTATATTGTTTATTCAATATATTGTTTACACAATACATTGTCTGTACAGTACATTGTTTGTAGAGTGTATTGCTTATACTATATATTGTTTCTATATTATACTGTTATAAAAATACATTGTCTGTACAGTACATTGTTTGTAGAGTGTATTGCTTATACTATATATTGTTTCTATATTATACTGTTATAAAAATACATTGTCTGTACAGTACATTGTTTGTACAGTGTATTGCTTATACTATATATTGTTTCTATATTATACTGTTATAAAAATACATTGTCTGTACAGTACATTGTTTGTAGAGTGTATTGCTTATACTATATATTGTTTCTATATTATACTGTTATAAAAATACATTGTCTGTACAGTACATTGTTTGTAGAGTGTATTGCTTATACTATATATTGTTTCTATATTATACTGTTATAAAAATACATTGTCTGTACAGTACATTGTTTGTAGAGTGTATTGCTTATACTATATATTGTTTCTATATTATACTGTTATAAAAATACATTGTCTGTACAGTACATTGTTTGTAGAGTGTATTGCTTATACTATATATTGTTTCTATATTATACTGTTATAAAAATACATTGTCTGTACAGTACATTGTTTGTAGAGTGTATTGCTTATACTATATATTGTTTCTATATTATACTGTTATAAAAATACATTGTCTGTACAGTACATTGTTTGTAGAGTGTATTGCTTATACTATATATTGTTTCTATATTATACTGTTATAAAAATACATTGTCTGTACAGTACATTGTTTGTAGAGTGTATTGCTTATACTATATATTGTTTCTATATTATACTGTTATAAAAATACATTGTCTGTACAGTACATTGTTTGTAGAGTGTATTGCTTATACTATATATTGTTTCTATATTATACTGTTATAAAAATACATTGTCTGTACAGTACATTGTTTGTAGAGTGTATTGCTTATACTATATATTGTTTCTATATTATACTGTTATAAAAATACATTGTCTGTACAGTACATTGTAGAGTGTATTGCTTATACTATATATTGTTTCTATATTATACTGTTATAAAAATACATTGTCTGTACAGTACATTGTTTGTAGAGTGTATTGCTTATACTATATATTGTTTCTATATTATACTGTTATAAAAATACATTGTCTGTACAGTACATTGTTTGTACAGTGTATTGCTTATACTATATATTGTTTCTATATTATACTGTTATAAAAATACATTGTCTGTACAGTACATTGTTTGTAGAGTGTATTGCTTATACTATATATTGTTTCTATATTATACTGTTATAAAAATACATTGTCTGTACAGTACATTGTTTGTAGAGTGTATTGCTTATACTATATATTGTTTCTATATTATACTGTTATAAAAATACATTGTCTGTACAGTACATTGTTTGTACAGTGTATTGCTTATACTATATATTGTTTCTATATTATACTGTTATAAAAATACATTGTCTGTACAGTACATTGTTTGTAGAGTGTATTGCTTATACTATATATTGTTTCTATATTATACTGTTATAAAAATACATTGTCTGTACAGTACATTGTTTGTAGAGTGTATTGCTTATACTATATATTGTTTCTATATTATACTGTTATAAAAATACATTGTCTGTACAGTACATTGTTTGTAGAGTGTATTGCTTATACTATATATTGTTTCTATATTATACTGTTATAAAAATACATTGTGCCTACTACATATTGTGTTTAAGTACATTATACAAAAAAATTGTTTTTACAATATATAATGTATACAATATATTATGTACACAATACATTGTTTTTATAAAAGCATTGTTTATACAATGTATTGTGTATATAAGGCACTGTTTATGTAAACACATTGTTTATATAATGCTTTTTTTTAATGAGATACAGTGTTAAATCGATACATTGTTAATTCGGTGCAATGTTAATTCTGTATAATGTTAGTTCTGTACAATGTTAATTCTGTACAATGTTAATTCGATACAATGTTAATTCGGTACATTGTTAATTCGTTAAAATGTTTATACTTGTGATACATTGTGAACAATTTGAACATTTTAGTTCGTGAACTTCATAGTGGTTTAATTTGAAACTGACTGAAAGAGATAAACGTTGATTGACAATACATGAAAGAAGTACAATACTGGACTATGGATTAAATGCCAGAACTTTCAAATAGTTTAATATAAGGACTGTAGAACTATACGTCCATGATATGGGCTTTATAGTGTACCCACAACTGATAAAATTTTTGAAGTATTACATTTTTGTACAAGTTATTTTGGTACTTCCGATGATAAGCAACTGATCTACTTTCATTTCCACTTTAAAAAAGGTTTCGGAGCGTTAGAAATTTCTTTGTGATGTCTTAAGCGATAAACGTATTATTTCTCAACTTTCGAAAATAATTTGAAGAGCTATTTTGGACGAATTATTAAATGAAACATTTGGGCATTACAAGTGAACTGACTAATTACAGTCAATCATAACAGTATAATGTGACATTGTATCACCGATATTGATTCAAAAACCCCACCGAAACAAGTTATGTAAAACAACTAGGGTGTGTGGAACGTCGCAGTACTTTCAATTACACTATATAATATTGGTCATTGTAGTAAAATTTGGCATGGTGTTATTTATCATTTTCTTATTTTCAACCATTTAAATAAAAATGGCCAGTTTGTTGATATTTCTGGCAATAGTTTTTTCATGGGGGGGGGGGATATGGCAAAATTAGTGATTTTATTTGATAGGCCTTGCTTGCGCGAGAAACACTAGACAATCTATTGTTGATGGGCAATGCTCAAGGGCAAAGCTCTGTGTTAAAAGCACTCGTGTTTCCAAATTTTTACCCTTTTATCACATTTTTATGGGAATTTCGGAGGTGGGAATGTTTAGATCACCTTCAGAAGCATTACCACAGCGATTTTGATCAAAATCGTTAGAGTCTTTTTTTTTTTTTAGCAATTACTGAAAAACATGGTTTTTTCCATGACAGCTGCGTTATGCACATGCGTGATTTTGACGAAAACCTTAAAGTTAGGTCCCTGTGCCACCTCCAACCCGTACACCAAATTTGAACATCGTAGGTCAATTTATTCGGGAGTTATACTGGCTACGTACACACAGACATACATTTTTTTCTAAACAACTTTTTTTGAATCAGGATGTTCTAAAACGTGGTGAAATGTAAAGAAATCAAATTGTTTTTTTTTGACAGAATGCTATACTTTCATTACCATATAAATAATTGAAAGAAAAAAGAAATCAGTTAATTAATCAGTTCATTAATTTACTCGATTCTATCAATATTGTTGTGAATTTTTCTCAGAGACAATGATGGCTCAGTTTTTATTAGATAAAAACTATTATTTATTCGATTTTTAAAGGCTCACAAAATGTCTCCGAACAACAGTGCAATCACTCTCAAGCTTCAACAAAAGCTTCATTAAAACCAACTTCATATACAGCGATAATTCAGGCACACTCCAATAAGTAAAGAAAGCACTCAACTTCTTTCATCGAGATCCGAGGTCAAAATTGAAACTCTCCCGAACAGCGGTCTTGTATTTATAGGTGCGCTTGAGAACTTTCTCGAAATATCTAGTTCACCTGTCAATTGATAGAAACGAAACATCTTGAAATTTCCCGATTGCTTTAGATGTTGCCACCATTTCCTAACCTGTATTATCGTTGTTAATAAGTAAAATAAGATAAAATAAAATACAATACAGCTTTAAGCGAATAAGATCCTGTTTACATCTACTTACAGAAAATTTGGGTAACAATATTATGCAATAATGTTACAGGAAAAGTAATTTACAAAGTCATAACCAAAACACTATGAAGTTTCTTATGTGGCTTAGTTGGAGACTATATCGTACAGTTTTTTTTGTGTGGTTTTGCATGTAGAATCGAAAACTATAACTAGAAGAAATAACTGTAATTGAATAAATGCCATTAAGTTACGAACTCCATTTTACCTAATCCCATATTTTAGATATGAACTGACCAACAGAGAGCAATTCATATGCTAAAACACTTGAAAACAATGTTTATTTTCTGTGATTAATTATGAAATAATATTACTTTATGTACAAGGAGGTTTGGATACTACTGCAATATTCCCTCTTTTATTATTAGCAATTCCGTTGCGAGTTGCCGAAGTACAGGGTGAAATAAAGGTTACCGGAGATAAATCCCTTAATGGGTGTACATATTTATTGTGATGTGTATTTTTACTAGGTAAATATATTATTTTAGCGCTTGTATGATGTGTAAACTGAGTTTTGCATTTTAGTTTCTACGGTACACCGCAGTGAGATTTATTTTACACTGTATTCGTTGGATTTTTTTTTTTTTATTACAATATTCTCTAAGAGGGCTATCAACTTATAAGTGCAACACTCTTAGTAAATAATTTAAGAATTTAATTCAAAACGAATCCCTCATGAAGGGCTCCACTGATTGGTAAAAAGTCTAATTCCAACGGCCCTTTGATCATAATAGTAGAGTACAGCGCAATTGGATCAGACAGGATTAACGAGAATAAATATTTATTACATTACATAAAATCATTCTTGCATAAATTCCTAATTTTGTCCTTTTATAAACGGACCTTGGTTACAATTAACTAAAGCACTAGTGGTTCACAAATTCAGTACAATTCAACCTACTCGTAATTAGTATGCATACTACGCCACACAACTTATCCATCATACCACTCATACCAGTTACGCATATTAAATCATATCTAATAAAAATTTCTATTTCCTACACAATTGCTACTAAACAATAGATCAAATCAACTGAGTTGCATCTGCTTACGCATGGGAGAAAACATGAGAACACTTACTATGTCTGACGGGCGTTTTGGCGACATCAGTAGCGGCACACCCACGTAACAGTCACTGTATCCGGACTTTTGGTCAATATCGGCCTGATCCACACAGTATCGTGTTAAACTCCCTTTGGGCCTCCAGTTTAGGCCACCTACACTTTTAAAAATTCAGCTCTCGTCTTTTTAATTTTTTCAACTTCTTCCGTTTTACGGCGATCCCAAGAAAAGGCGGTTTTTCCGACTAACCAATCTAAACCCCCAGAATTCCTTAAGGGGACTGTTAAGTCAAAAATAAAAATTAAATTTTTGTCTAAAATTCATGAAATTTTTTGTGCAGTTCAATAGCAATTAGATGAAACACAATCTAAAATTTCAAAAATTTATATTGATTTTTTTTTCAAGAAACTAAATTTTTATTGAAAAATGTAGCGTTTTTTCCGTAATTTTAAAAACGCTCCTTGCGATTCAAATTTTTTGCAATCTATCTCAATTTTTTTGTACAAGCTAATCGAATATATATTGACATAATTGTGCATGGATTTTGAATTTGACTCATTGGTTAATTATTTAAAAGTAAAACTTTGGTACAATGGCAAAAAAAGTAAACTTTTTAAATAAAAGCATTACGAAAATTGCTGTAAAACAATAAAAAAATACCAGATTCCAAAATCCATGCACAATTGTGTTCAAAATAGTATAGTAAACAACATCTCCAAATTAAAATAAAAATACATCAACTTTTGAATCGCAAGGAACAAATCGAATACCCTAAAAATCTTAAAATACACATGAAGATAAAAATGCAATTTAAGAAGTTGAAATACATACGATTTCTGATATGCTTGCTTACAAAAACTCAAATAATATTCTTAGTTCTTCTCGGATCAGCAAAAGTAAGGTAAGTACTGAAAGCTAGAATTGAAGGCTATATATTTCCACTATAATATAAAAATAGAAAATTTTGAAATTTTTGCCTTAACAGTCCCCTTAACGGCCAATAAGGCCTACCCTTAACTTAAATCCATATTTTTGGGTTTAACCCAATAATCCGGGGGAATCAAGTCACACCCTTAAATTTTCCCGGGATTTCAGTGATTGAAGGGTAAATTTCATTGTTACGATCCTGACATCCCAGGTGTACAATATCGCTGACTCCCGTTTCTTAACGAACTATCCGTGTAAAATTGCATACAAATGCGATTGTCCCTATGTGTCAAACTCACCCCAAACGAGTCGGATTTATGCAGAGCCATGTCAGAATAGCCTTTTCAATCGTAGAAATTTATATTTTGCCACCTGCGCTCCCAACAACGAAAGCTCTCTAACATTCCTACTTAGGTTCGAGATCACCTAACTAACGCCCCTCTTTACTAAATTAAATGTGTTAGTTAGACTTGAATAAGCCGGCTCAACAATATGTTGTTCATTGCAAACTTGATAATCTGGATAGTTTAATTTTTTTTTTTAAACTTTGACGTGATTACCTTTTGTTTATAGTTTGGAACTTCGAGTGTTAACTGTTGTAACTAGTTGGTTGGTTGTTTTCAGATTATCTGGCGCCGTCAGCAACACGAGGGCTTAAAGGCGCCGAAACATTCGCCATTAGACAAGCCAACATACATTTACAAACACCCATGCTTAACACGGGACTCGAACCCGCAACCAAGCGGTCTAGAAGCTAGCACGCTAACCACTATACTAAACTTCAACTTAACTTGACATCACCAGACGGTAGATCGTCACAGTGCTCATAGGTATTTAATCCATTTTGGCGGCGTGAAAGCATAATGTTCGCCAAACAACAACCCTGTAGAGAACAAAAGGCTATAAGGTTAGGCGAGAATTATGTCTTCACTCAGCTAAAATGGAAAAAATACATATGAGCACTGTAACGATCTACCGTCTAGTGATGTCAAGTTAAGTTGGATTTTAGTATATACCGTTTGGTCAGCACTGTTGTATCTAGAAAGTTTATGTTAAAACTGATAATAATGGGGGAAAACAAAAAGAAAAAAAAAAAGAAAGAAATGGTACTTGCGAATTATTTCATCGACCGTTGATGTGACAAAAAGTACGCTAAACGTATTCCTGTATTCCAGGGAAAAGGTCTGTCCGAACGGATGCTCGGTCTGTCGCGTAACTAAGGATTGGTTGGTTGTATTCAGATTATCTGGCGCCGTCAGCAACACGAGGGCTATAATGCGCCGAAACATTTCGTCATTAGACAAGCCAACATACATTTACAAACACCCATGCCAACACGGGACTCGAACCCGCAACCTCGCGGTCTAGAAGCCAGCACGCTAACCACTATACCGTTTGGTCGGCCGCGTAACTAAGGAAGACCCAGCAGATGCTCCGAGCCTAACCAGACCTCCGAAGAAGCTAACTTTTTTTTCACCATAAAAAGTTTGCCAACGGTTGACAAGATAATGCGAGAGAGAGGGAGAGAGTGAAATTAGTTTATTTTTTATAAAGAATTTCTTTTTGATTTCAAATATTCAAACAAAAATTCTTTAAAAAAAAATTAGTTATTTAAATATCAAGAAAGGAAAATGCCCGAAAACCTCGTCCGATTGCAGCACCTATTAAAACGCTACATTTTAGCTGTAACGCCAAAATATCCTTACGTTTGTATGGTTATCGTGATGTTTCTGCCAAATAGTTGGTGTGAGTTTTTTTTAGACAATTGCTGTATCCCGTACCGGTTGGCACGATTTGCGAGAAACTTTCAAAATTGATTGTGTTTCAGATCAAATGACGCCACTCTAGCTTCAAGCTGAATGTGTCTTTTTCCCGCCAAATCTAACAGGCGAACTTTGGTTGCAAATTAAAAAAAGAAAAAGTGCAGTGAGCAGAATTTTTTGTTTTGTTTATGGCCTTTTCGAAACATTTAGAATTGAATAATAATAATAATAAAAAAAAAAAAAATACAGGAATTGTACATTGTATGTTATTGGAAAGGTTCTGATAAAATTTGATTTCAAAATATTTTCGCTAAATTGGTAATCTTAAATACTTTCGAATTACAAGTTTTAGCTACGAATGTTGTTCTTGTACATATTTGCATAAACCTCTCTCCATATTATTGCACTAGAAAATATTTTTTTTTCTTTACTTTTATCAACTGATTAAAGTAGTTTATTTTATCAAAATATTCTTTGGAAAGAGAGATTTAAATTCCAAACAAAGATTTTGCTAACGTTTTATATCCATTGTTGTGTATTTTTTTGCTAGCTATTAGAAATCTTCATACCCAACTAATTAATAGTTAAGTTACAAATTGAATGAAGTTCAGAAAAGGAGAAACTAAAGTCCAGGTCCCATGAAAGCAAAACATAAAAACATTCCTTCATTCTATTTAACTGAAAATCAAAAAAATAATTAATAATTGATTCATTATTGATCAAGTGAATATAACGTAATGCATTCATATGCAATCCAGTTTATTATTTTAAGTTCATGCGACACAACGAGATTTTAATTTGTTTTTAAATAATTTTCTAGTACCAAAAAAAAAAAAAAGCACATAACATATTCGTAACTACTCTGGAATACGCAATATATATATATAAAAAAAAAAAAAAAAAAAAAAAAAAAAAAAATTGGAATTTCCCTGCATTTCCGAACAAAATTAGCGATTGATAATTTTAAAAAGGAATTTAAGTGAATTTTGAATGTATTTAAACTTTTTAATTTTAGTTTCCGAAAAAAGCTTACTCTACAAAATGAATAATTTTTAGATCAAATTTATAAACAATAATATAACCCATAAAAACAAAGTTTTTAATATAAATCCTTTATTATGCATCACCAACTTTTATATTCATTAAAGCTTGGCGTCCACTATCGCTAAGCAGAGCAGAGCATATCAGAGTGGATTAGAGCCAATTACAAGGCTGCCAATGTCTACTATAGCACGAGCCTCGAGCTACAATGGACGTTGATAGCCTTGTAATTGGCTCTAGTCCACTCCGCTCTGCTCTGCTTAGCGATAGTGGACGCCAAGCTTAACATAGCGCCGTTTATGTTGCCAGAGAATGCTTGGTGTTTGCATCTAAATTTAAATATTAAAAACATCTCTATTGGCAAAATATTAAAAATGAATGTGAATTTATGCACTCACATTTAAATATCTTGTTTATTCTGATTAAAACAATTTTATTATTTATTTATTAAAAAAATTTTGGCAACAGGAAAGAGTTCCTTCAATGATCGGTTAAATGTTATTTCAGCGCTATTAGATGATGTCAAGTTGTATTTTTTAGTATTCAGTCAAAGCAACCTTTAAAAGCGACAGTGACAGCCTCCAAAATTTAATGGAATGCATTGTTGTCAACATTGAATCTATCTGCCAAGTTTCAGCCTGATTGGATGACTGTAAGGGGCTTAATTAGGCATCCGCAGATTTGGCGTCGACCTACCCAGCCACACATACACAAAGTCAAAGTCAATGTCAAGTATTTAAAAAGACGTTCTCATTGTGAGTGATTTATCTAAAGTCACTCATTCTCTCTTCTCTCTCAAACAACCAGGTAATTTTTTAACACCAATAAAATCGCATAAAATTTTCCATAACAACTTCAACAAAACACGTTATAAAAAGAACCTGTAAATGTAAAGTTTTTAATGCAAATTTTTCGTTATACATTACCGAGGCCGTGCGCGAAAAACCAAGCATCTTTCTAGATGCTCAGTCTACAAGGCCATAATCATGAATTTTTAAACGAGTTTGAGGTCACAGCTAAAAGCCATGAAATTTTGTGTTGATGTTCTGTTGATGTTGTTTGCATTTTTAAATGGTTCACTTTTTTTCTTTTTTCTTACGGATATTAATTAGTATTTACAATATTTTCGGTGAGTACACATTTTTCAAAATGTTAGTATAAAAGTATAACGCACCAAATGCGATTCGGTTGCATTCTATTTCAAAAGCCACTTCTAAAAAATGGTCTTTGAAATCTTTAATGTATACTGCATTAAATATGTATATATCAAGCCTAAGCTATTTTCCTGTCAGATTTTATTAGGTAGCAATTTATTAATGATATTCAATATTTGAACTGAGGAATCTAACCTAGTTTTGTGGTAATTTTCTCGTTATTGTTCATGACATTATTGATGTGAGTGTATTTTTGCAAGGATTGAAAACATATGTGGTATAGGACATTTGGCATTTTTTTTTCTTTTGGCGTTTAGAAAATTTACCAAAATTAAAAACACAGTAACTGAAAGAAGATTAAAATAAATAATTAACTGAATTAAAATATAACTCAAAATAAAATCCGTCGCCAAAAACAATATCTGAAAAAAAAAAAAAAAAAAAAAATGCCAAATAAAATCACGCCAAAGAAATGTCCTATACTACATATGTACCAAGGACTGTTTTGAGATTTTTCTATGGATACTTATCTTTTTTACTGTTAAGTAACGTCTGACTAAATGCTTCGTTGAATCTTAAAAAAACAGTACTGTTTGTTGACATTGTCTGGCAGTGCTTGTCAAGCAGCTAGAGTTAAAATTTACATTTGTCCTGAGGATCACAAGTTTAAGCCTTCACTCCACTTAAATGTCGCCTTGGTGAATAAGGTGTGATTCTGTATTATAAATTTGTATATATGTATAATGATAGTATAAGTACCGAATACTAAATAGCAAATTTTCCTGCAAGAAACCAAACCCATGATGATTTGTATTCGCATATTCTAAAAGTACTAGAAATGTTGAAGAATACTGGTTAGTTTTTATTCATATTTTCTAGAAATTTAAAAAAGTTATCGGAGTTAAACATGAAGAAAATTTTTTGAAATTCAAAAATCAGAAACAACTTTTGAAGGAACTAGTTTTGAAAAAGATTGTTCTTCTTTCTGACATTCCTGATCGACAATGTGATTGTGGAACGAAGATGAAAATTTGAATAAAATCTTGTTAGGATCCACTACGAAAAAAAAAAAAAAAAACTTTAGTGAAATGGTCTAAGACTTTTTTTTTGCCTTCAAAACTTTATAGAATTGATTGTCATCAAAAACGAGTCTATCTGTCAAGCTTCGAATCGATTGAATAGTAAATGATGCGTTAATTAAGTCTCACGAAGATTACCCGCCTAAAACACACAAATTCAAAGTTAGGGTTTAAAAATTAAGTAATACAAGAATTTATTTGAGTTCAAAAATCATATCTGCATAGTACATTAAAGTACTAATTTTAATTTTTCAAATGATCAAAAGAGCGAAAATACCTTCTAGAATACCTTCTACCTACTTAGTTCTTTCGTGAATCGTTCATTCATCATAAATTTAATTTAGTGATAAAGTTGCAGCTATTACTAACCGATATATATTTCCTTCATGATTCCTAATATACCAAAAAGGAATTAGTACCATTTCATTCTAAGCCGACCTAGAATTTTAAAATGAGAATGAATTTTAGATTTCCATTGTAAAAATTTTCTCATTTCATTGTCATCAAATACTGAAAATGAACCTTCCTATACAATTTTAAATTCCAATTTAGTTTAACGATGCAACTTTTATCTGCAACAAGTTTTGTTTGATTCTGACTATAAAAAAGAAAAATTCAAACAATATTATGCCTAATTTCCATTACTCTATAACATTTGCCAAACAAAATAAGTCCTTCATCTAAATGATTATTTAACATTTCATACAGTTACGTAAAAGTTTTACCAAAACTAAAAGATAGTTTCAAACACCAATAAAATCACACAAAATACAGCCAATAACATAACCAAACTAGAATAACGAAGAGAACAATTTACCTGGTTTTCATAACGTCTTCTGCTTAAGAACAGAAGACATTTGCCAAACAAAATAAGTTCTTCATCTAAATGATTATTTAACATTTCGTACAGTTACGTAAAAGTTTTACAAAACTAAAAGGTAGTTTCAAACACCAATAAAATCACACAAAATACAGCCAATAGCATAACCAAACTAGAATAACAAAGAGAACAATTTACCTGGTTTTTGTAACATCGTCTGCTTAAGAACAGAAGACATTTGCCAAACAAAATAAGTTCTTCATCTAAATGATTATTTAACATTTCATACAGTTACGTAAAAGTTTTACAAAACTAAAAGATAGTTTCAAACACCAATAAAATCCCACAAAATACAGCCAATAACATAACCAAACTAGAATAACAAAGAGAACAATTTACCTGGTTTTCGTAACATCGTCTGCTTAAGAACAGAAGACATTTGCCAAACAAAATAAGTTCTTCATCTAAATGATTATTTAACATTTCATACAGTTACGTAAAAGTTTTTACAAAACTAAAAGATAGTTTCAAACACCAATAAAATCACACAAAATACAACCAATAAAATCACACAAAATACAGCCAATAACATAACCAAACTAGAATAACAAAGAGAACAATTTACCTGGTTTTCGGAACATCGTCTGCTTAAGAACAGAAGCGGCACATGTTCCAAAGAGCGCTCTCGAAAGAAAATCTGAAAGTGCTTGACAGAAGGTAGACGTATCCACCTCGAGAAAGTATCCCTTCCCATGATGCCCCGCGCGAGTAATGACTTTTCAGTGGTTCTTTTAGGAGAAGTTTCCATCTTTTGTTTCCCGCCGCTTTCGTTTTATTTTTGACCCGCAACTTCATTAGATCACTGTAACAGTAACCGAGAAGATTGCTCTGCCTTAATAGATTGGGGAATAAAAGCGCACTTTACTGTGTGTGTGTGGTTTGCTTTTCGCCATGTTCTGGAATTCCCGGAAGAAGAATTTGGGGCTCTTTTTTCTTTTTTGAACATTAGGGAAAAGTTACTTGGAGGCGGTGATTCGGTTTCAGGTTATGATGGTTAGCTGATTAAGTTGTGGTTAGAGACGCGATTGGATGATTGAAAACCTCTTCGAGTTAAGAATTCTTTCGCTAAATAAAAGAGTAAACTGTTATTTAATGATAGGGGTTGATATTTTCAATGTCTTGAGGTGTAGCTTTAAATCGGATAAATGTTTAGTAGCTGTACTTCGCAGTCCTTATTATTTTTCCTTAGTCATTATTGAATGATGGTGATTTAATACTACATTTTATACTTTGCAGATGGAGTTTTGTTGTGTTTTAATCCAGCCAATATACTTTCTTTGTAGTTAATATTCAGACACCCATTTTTGGAAAAATGTAAGATTTTATAAAAAAGCTTTTAGATGTTCGCAATGCAACTTATGCACGAAATTACTTGGCTCGTTTAGCCAACTACTTTTAATAATCCAGTTAATCACAATACATATTTAAAATTACTCCAGCATATCATGATTTTATACTTAACCTTCTTATACTGAACCTTCTATACTAATACTCAAACCTTCCCAGCATTTATTTGTAATCTCAACTATCTACTTTTGTGTATAATAATGTCTAATCATTCTTAACAGGTATTCTGAACCACAATGTACGTTCAGACATAACCCAGGATTCGAACTCGGCACTTTTAGTATGTGAGACCAGAGAACACACACCGCCGTAC